>CM069858.1:66026595-66626595 GCA_036172795.1 Pelodytes ibericus | reverse complement strand
TTAGTCCCCCGTTCCCGGTCTTATAGCTAGGATAGCCTTGTGTCTATCCCACGCATGCTTAAAATCCTTGACTGTGTTTACCTCTACCACTTCTGCTGGCAGGCTATTCCATACATCCACTACCCTCTCAGTAAAGTAATACTTCCTGATATTACTTTTAAATCGTTGCCCCTCTAATTTAAGACTATGTCCTCTAGTTGTGGTAGTTTTTCTTCTTTTAAATATACTCTCTTCCTTTACTGTGTTGATTCCCTTTATGTATTTAAATGTTTCTATCATATCCCCCCTGTTACGTCTTTCCTCCAAGCTATACATGTTAAGATGCTTTAACCTTTCCTGGTAAGTTTTATCCTTCAACCCATGAACCAGTTTAGTAGCCCTTCTCTGAACTCTCTCCAAAGTATCAATATCCTTCTGGAGATAAGGTCTCCAGTACTGCGTACAATACTCCAAGTGAGGTCTCACCAGTGCTCTGTACAATGGCATGAGCACTTCCCTCTTCCTACTGCTAATACCTCTCCCTATGCAACCAAGCATTCTGCTAGCATTTCCTGCTGCTCTATTGCATTGCCTACCTACCTTCAAGTCCTCTGAAATTATTACTCCTAAATCCCTTTCCTCAGATGTTGAGGTTAGGACTGTACCAAATAGTCTATATTCTGCTTTTGGGTTTTTACGCCCAAGGTGCATAATCTTGCACTTGTCCACATTAAATGCCAGTTGCCACTGCTCTGACCATTTTTCTAGTTTAGCTAAATCATTTGCCATTTGGCTTATCCCTCCATGAATATCAACCCTGCTGCAAATCTTTGTATCATCAGCAAAAAGACATACTTTACCAACAAGACCTTCTGCAATATCGCTAATAAAAATATTAAAGAGAATGGGTCCAAGAACAGATCCCTGATGTACCCCACTAGTAACAAGACCTTGCATCGAATATACCCCATTGACTACAACCCTATGTTGCCTGTCACTCAGCCATTGTCTAATCCATTCAACAATATTGAAATCCAAACTCAAAGATTTCAGTTTATTGATAAGCCTTCTATGTGCGACAGTGTCAAAAGCCTTACTGAAATCTAGGTAAGCAATGTCTACTGCACCACCCTGATCTATTATTTTAGTTACCCAATCAAAAAAATCAATAAGATTAGTTTGGCATGATCTCCCTGAAGTAAACCCATGCTGTCTCTGAACAACTAAATAGTGATGCACTTGCAACCACTACTTTCATAGTATCTGCCATTACCAAATTCAGTATGTGTGCATAGCACCAGATTTGAACTTACGCTGGTGATTCAGTTGACAGCCATGAAGAGAAACCATTATATTGACCTTTTTATATTTGCTGCTCCATCCGTTAAACTGCCAGTGCATTTTGTGATATTAAGTTTGCATGATTTTAAGACTTCCATACCAATTTAAATAGATTTTTTCCCGTTGAAGGTTCACATTGAACAACTGCAAGTAGCATCTCCTTGTTGCACTCCTTCACATAGCGCACAATTATCGAGCATTGATCTTAGGGGTGATATCTTGAGTAGTATCAACTTGAATCGAAAACATGCCAACTTCCCTTACTTCATTGGATATAGTTTCCTGGATGAGCAGTTGGATATTTTCTAATACTTTGTTAACAGTTGTTTTCGATAGCAGGATTACCAAGGATCCTCTTCCTTTCTTTCCGGAGAACTGCAATTTTTTACTATTTTCAGTACATTTGTTGACTTGATCTTTTAGACAAATGTCATATTTGTTAAGCTCTAAAAAATTTCCATGGTCTTTCATAATGTCCTCTAAATTGAATGCAGCCTAATCTTTATCTCCCCTATAACTCAGCCCTTCCTTTCCTATCACTTTTACAACGTCTACTACCCTATGTAGTACTTGCTGCCCGATTCTGACTTGCTTGTGCCTTACAGACATTTTTTTAAACAAAAGTAGATCATCGACAACAGCACTGCTGGATTTCAGATAAAAAGCTTCAGCACACACATTATGCATTACACTCTTCTCATGCTTTTCAATTCTTTGATGAACATGGCGCTTATTGGTCATTCCTTCAATGAAAGAATTAATTTGATGTGACTTTGAAAAAGCCAGACAAACAGAGCAAAACATGGCTTTGTTTGTACAAGAGCCATTTTTGAATTGTTCCATCTTTACGCTTTACTGATTTTTTGAACACTGTATCTGGAATTTCATGCTGTGGATGGTATTTGAAAAAGAAAGCAAGTTGTTGGAGAGGTATTAAATATTTATGATACATTTTACTATATCTGGTTGTTCTCTGTCTTTTCCATCTATATACCGATTGAATCTTTGGGAGATTACGCCATCTTAGACATCCTGATCTTCATCACCATTGCCGTCTACCTACACCACTTCCGTGGATGATAGGACTTTGAGTCCTCCTCACTTTATACGCCCAGAGCCGGTATTAAGGGCTCAACACTGTGTGAACACTTCATTCAACACTGAGTGAAGTTTCATTGGGGGATATTACTTATACATTATCTCCTATTTACTGTACTACTCATTATTTCTGTATTTTTTGTATTTTTTATATGTATCTCTGCTGAGAACATTCATCTTCTACTATTTGTTCAGTGTTTGCTGCCTCTCTAGTAGTTCCTGCAATGGAATCACTGGTTTTGGCACTGAACATATCCGTAATCTTAGCACATTTCTGAGCATCAAGTTCCAAACACTTTTTAAATTTCTCTATCCTCCCTTTAGTTTTTTTTATCTAAGTAAAATTTTAAAAAAATTAAAAAACGGTCATTGATTCTCCAAACATTGTTTTACGGCTGATTTGTTTAATTGTACCTATCTTATTATTTGTTTAAAGGGATACTATAGTGCTAGGAATACAAAGTTGTGGCCTTCTTGGACACGGGCTGTGGCCTCCTTGGGCCTTAATTGTGGTACCTGAACCTGTGGCTCTTGGGCCTTTGATGTGGCCCCCTTTGGCCTTTGATATGGCCCCCTTGGACCTTTGAAGTGGCCCCTTGGGAGTTTGAAGTGGGCTCCTTGGGAGTTTGAAGTGGCCCCCTCGGGACTTTGCTGCCCCCACCTTCCTTTGCTGAGGTTGCTTGGGTTTACGCTCTTGCCTCTCCTGAGACTGCCTGCTTCCCTAATGTGCAGCACAACAAACCGTAGCATCAGACAGAGAGCCTCGAGATCACGCAGCCTCTTGTGCGATTGCGCCGCTCAGCACACCCTCTAGGCGGAGCATGATGAGGTAAGTAATGCCGGCCCCCCTGCACTACGAATAATGAGATGGCCGTCTTTCAAAAGTGAAAGACGGACAAAACTCATTTTTAAATGACACATTATTAAATTGTTGGCCCGGATGGCGCGGCAAATGCCCGGTGTGCCTAATGGCCTGTGAGGGAGGGGTTTTGTTAAGACTGATAATTGGTTAATTTTATCTTTATTGTATTTTTTCCATGTTTTGGTGCTGAGGGAATTAAAGAAGGAATAAACCATAATTGTCGCCTACATCTCTTTATAAATTTACATTTAAATTTACGTCTAAATTTAATACGTCGTATTAAAATCTGTTAATTATCATCTCAAAATTCTCACTCATGCATTGTACGTACTTCCATAGCTGTTACTGCTGCTTACCATGCGACCACATAAACCTCGGTGCTCTGCACACAGGGGTTGGTCTTATAAAAATTAAAAAAAATCACATCCTGCCTGGAGTCAGAACCAATACAAGGGTGGATCAGAGGCACGTTGCCAGCTGCCACAAACCATAAAAAGATGGTAAAAAAGGATCCGTCTATAAAAACCTATTCTTTGGTGGAGATCAATTATAAGATATGTGCAGGTTGGGTATTTCTAGCTATAATAAAAACGTTGAATATAGCTCACTGATATCCTTTTGAGCTATCTTGCTGCAGATGCCTGTTAGTACAGAAAGATTACTATCGGTAGCATTTTAGTGCACTGCCAGTAAAAATTATATTCAGTGGTTGGCAACCGTGATCCAAGGAACTAAGGTTATTTATCAATGGTATTATTAGTTGATTATTTCTGGCATGCTGTGGTGAGATTTCTACCTTGCGGCTGATAATGCATTTTGTAATGAGTTTTTAACTTCTGATAAGGGGAGAGAACTTATTGGGCTTATTCTCTTTCATGCAACATGGCTATTTCTGCATATGTGAAGCTACACACACTGATTTCCAAATGACGTGTTATATGTCGTTAATCTCTTCATCCGTATACATTATTTTCCTCATGTACATATCCCCATCTCATCATATTTAATATCCAGAAGTGTTTTTAATATATTAACAGCTGGGAATTCAGTTTTACAATTTTGATTATGGTTTTGTATCCTCTGACAAACAGTTTCAGATTTATCTAGATTATACATTGCTTGCTAAGAACATTTAGTGTACTTTCACTCTGCATGAACACAGTGTGTATTTCTTTTGATGTCAGACAAATAGCCATTTACTCTATTTACTTCATACTATTTCTCAGTATTCATTATCATTAATAGTTGAATTATTTTTTCTTTTATAAAACATCTTCAGAAATCTTTTAATATGGCATTTTACTCCACTACAATATACGTAGCTTGGGTAAAAAAAAAATGTATTAATACAATTGATAATGTGATTTCTGTATTATTAGTAAATGGCACAAAGAAATATTAAAATCATACGGGAGAACAGTAACCTATGGAGATGGCTCACAATGGTTTCCCATAAAAATAATGATGAACTGTATAAAGCCAATAGTAAAGAAAGGTGAGGATAAGTGAGGTTCACACCACAGTTTCCTGGGATGGGATGTTGTGGAACACAGTTGCAGGGAGGCACATAGCTTCCTCAGAGGACAGAAAATCGAAAGACATATGTACTTTGGATGTACTTGGACACTTGGATTTTCTGTCTCCTGAGGAAGCTGGACTATCCAACAAAACGCGTTGAGTTTGACAGCGCTGCCTTTTTGGAGTTGTGGGATTCAAGACTATATGAACATCTGAGGCCAGCCTGACCCACTGTATATGTGATATGTGCTACTGCACCACTGCAGTGTGCCTCATCAGCTTGTAAGTATACCCATAATACAATGTTTTATGGATACCACGCCATTGGTTTTTAAATATTTTTTTATACATTACATTAAGGAAGAATGTGTTTACAGTCTATCATGAGAGGGAGATTGGCCTTTCATCTATGTTGATGGGTGTAATATGAAGATTTTCTGTGGGTGCACTGAATATTTGCAGCTTACCCACTGCCTCCCATTCCTTTGTACACTGTCAATTCAGTCCAGATTTTCCATTTAAGAGAGAAGGCTTGCAAAGAATACACATTCATTTTAATGCTGCCCTGTACTATACATTTTCTATAACTGCCCCTCCTGAAAAGCTCATATTGTCAAATATTGTTTAGGGAGTCAATATCAACAGGGAGGCTGATCTGACATTTAATGCCACAGGGCCATTACAGGGAGCAGCGTCTTATTTAGTAAGGGTAGCTTCAGATCTGAAATCTACAAGTCAGGAAGAAACAAAGGACTTGCCCGTCAAGTCTCTGATAAACTACAGCTGCAAGAACAAAAAGAAAAAAAAAATCTCTTGTTAATGCTTAAAGAATTGCAAACGAATTACAAGATATAATAATTCACAAATATTGCCTGTTTTTAGCATCATTTTCCTTTGACACATCTACATCAAAAGAGTACCTTTCTCATCAAGTATATTACCTTGTGGTTTCAGTAACACCATGTTTTCTTCAATTTCTTCCTGCTAGAAGAAGAGTCTGTGCATTCTGGCCACGTTTTTGTATGCATTTTGCCCATTAAGATGTTCATGCATGTCATGCTTGTTTTGGATTCGAAGCTAATATATATCAATTCATTGTTCAGAACTGGCATGGTTACTGAATAATTAAAATGTATGTTAGTAGTAGTAGTTCTACACTATAGTAGAATACAGTAGTAGATTACACAGGAATAATAAATATGATTTCACATAGCTCAAACTAAGCTTGCTTTATAAACCATAACTTACTGGGGCAGTAATTACCCACAATGCTAGTTTCTTCCTCAACACAATGAACAGAGAATTAGGTCCAACCACCAACCCATAAGTTAGTAATAACTATCCTTTGCACACCTAGTAGGTAAAATCTATGTACACATTTAATGCCTGATGTTTAGATACGCAGTTTGCCTGGAAGTTCAATTTTATTTTTATGTCCTAGCACTTTTGTTTAAATAACAATTTAAATGTACATAAAAGTACCGTATTTGCTCGAATATAAGACGAGGTTTTTTTCAGAGCAAATGCTCTGAAAAATCTCCCTCGTCTTACATTCGAGGTCGTCTTATAATCTGACCTCAAATTGAGGTCAGACTATAAGACATGGATCCAGGTCCCCAGCAGAGCTGCAGGGGACCTGGATCCCCCTCTCTAGAAGCAGAGGATGTCTGCGCGATGAGCGCAGACTCCCCTGCTTCCGCCCGGCACGACCGCCGGGGCTTCTGTGAAGAAGCCGGGTACTTCCGGCTTCGTCACAGAAGTCCCGGCGAGCGTGCCGGGCGGCAGCAGGGGAGTCTGCGCTCATCGCGCAGACATCCTCTGCTGCCCCACTAGCCACCAGGGTAAATCGGGCAGCTGGGGGATGTCTGCACGATACGTGCAGATATCCTCCATGCTGCCCGACACGGCAGTCTATTATGATGGACCAGCTGTCCGTCATAATAGAGTGCCGTGTCGGGCAGCATGGAGGATGTCTGCACGTGTATCGTGCAGACATCCCCCGGCTGCCCCCACTAGCCACCAGGGAACTAAACCAGGTAAAGGGGGGGGGGGGGACAGAGGACACAGACAGACAAGGGGGGGGGGAATAGAGAGAGTCAAAGGGAGGGGGAGGGGGGAGGACACAGACAGACAAGGGGAGGGGGGGAGAGAGAAAAGGGGAGAGGGGGGTAGAGAGAGACAAAGGGAGGGGGGAGGACACAGACAGACAAGGGGAGGGAGGGGGGAGACACAGACAAGGGGACGGGATGATAGATAGAGACCAGGGGAAGGGGGAAGAGAGAGAAGTTTTGGGGGGAGAGAGAGACAACGCTGGGGGGGAAAGAGGCCGCATTGGCACATAAAAGGAAATAAAAACAAGAAATGCATTTGTATTATATAAAGTTTTTATTAAATATTAAAAATCAATTTACATATATACAAGTTAAACTTTTTTCCTATAGGAATTTACAAATTTGTGGGGGTCGTCTTATAATCAGGGTCGTCTTATAATCGAGCAAATACGGTACTTTATAATGGACTGAAAACTTTTTTTCACCTCAGTGTCCAACAAGCATTTACCCAGTGCTCTTCATAGAGCGTCACTAATACGTACTATGTGTGTTTCTTGATGAATTTACCCAGAATGCTTTTTTATGCCTGACACACCGTAAGTTTTAGAAATTATTGTTTCACCTACATTCTGAAAAGATATTAAACAAAAACTTAAAGTGAAAACAAGAAAAGTTCTCAGGATGAATATATTTGTCTTCAAAGTATTATATGTAAGCAAATGAACATATCCCCTTCTTCAGTAGCATAAACTACATGAGAAGGAACTACCATTTCTTATCTTTGTTCTGATTCAAATGAAGGGCCAATGGAACGGATTCAACTCAAATAACAAGTAAAGAGTTAGATACAAAGAGCCACAACCTTTTCTAATGATCACACCAGTTAACTTTGGGGGGGGGGGGGGACATCAGGTGAAATGTAGATGGCCATCATTCTCTAGTCTGCTAAAATATATAGGGGGTAATGTATAAAAACTCCAACAGAACAGAAATTGCCCTTTTTTATAATTCCCAACACTTTGCAGTATGGGGGAGGTACAAACTCTGTAGAACGGAGTTTTCCTGACATAAATCAGGCACTTATCTCGGCGTAGATAGCCCAGACTCCCGAAATTTGTAAGGAGTCTGATTTATACATTACACCAGTATTTGGCGCAATCTGCATCTGCGCCATGTTTAAACATGACCCCCCATAGTTTGGACCTGAAGCTGCATTTAAAAACCAATTAGAATCACACAAACTGGTGTTTTCTCTTGTAGACTGCTTGAGAAAGCACCAGTTGGTGCAAAATGCATTAAGCGTTTGCCTTTTTGCTATCTCCCCCTTGCATGTGTTTTGCTTTCATCAGTTTTTGGACTTAATAAAATATTTTTCTTCCGTTCTACTAAGATATTGTTGCCTTCTTCCGGATGATTGCTGACACGATACCTTGTTCGTGCTTACTATTTGTCTGAGCCAGGAGTAGGATCTAAATGTTACAGCACCTGGAGGAAGGGTACGCTCACTATTTCAAGGAGGCTGGAGCTGGTCACATTTGTTTGTTTGTAAAAAGAAAGGGATTATGTTTATAAGAAAATATAATTCATTCAGTTAGAATAAAGAAATGTCCCTTCATGTTCAGTTCAAATACTGCTGTATAGACTTGTGAGGCAGATGTTCACCTCATTCACTTCATTTCTATACTAGACTCAAATATAGTATGGAGAGGTGATACAGTTGAATTATCCAACAGTGTAGCATAATGTGGTTTGGTCATTCAGTGCAATTTTTAACCACACTAAGTCAACCACAGTCATTTAAACAATACAAAACTGATCTTCTCCATTCTTCAAATGAATTCTCCTAATCCTAAACATTCTGGACTTTCAATTCCCCTTCAAACTCTTCCTCTCACATAACTAAGTGCACTGATATAATTACGGAATACATTTTATTAAGTGGTACCAAAAGAAACACACAGAAAAACAATATATCTTTTCATGTAATGATTTTATAACAATTATTTCTGCATCTAGTGGTTACTTACATTTGGCGACAGTTTGTTTGTTCTTTGAAGCATGTGCTTGTCTGTCTTGACAGCCCCACTTTGCATCCATTCTGCTTTTGTGTTGTTCCCAAAGTGCTCAAATGTGTTTCCCTGTGTGAGCATAAAAATAGTTTGAATACATTTATTTTATCAATCAAATATTTCTGGTAGTTTTTTTTTTATTATTGTTTTGGGGTCTTTTTGCTTTTTTCCCCTAATTTTTTCAGGAAACATAAACACATTTAGAATGTGATCTGCTGCTTAGGGTCAGTATGGGAGCTTATACATGTAAAATCAGTGTATACTCACAAATTCTTTGTGCATTATTTTATTTTTACTTATGTAATAATAAAGCTTTTTTCAGCAACACTATTGTGTTTATATTTTCCTGTTTTGTGTTACCTTGTTTATTAAAACCTGTGAATATTAAAGGAGCTGTACTTCAGAGTGCTTTTGCAATCCATCTTTGGTTATGGATTTCTATATAAATTTTAGTGACTAGGGATATAACACACTTGTATGTCTGCTGAAATTTAACTATGGTTATTTTGAATTGACTTTATTTTGTCATGCCTTAATCCCACTTACACAACTTAGCTGTTGCTTATGAAACATTATACTGCAAACTGCATCAGTTGTGAACATTATCTACCACATGATCATTACATAAGTACACTGTATATTGGCATGGTCTTTTCCGCTTCCTCGTATGATCCCGCTCAGTTGCTATGGTAACCATGCAAGCCACTTGGCAGTGGCATCTGATGATGCAGGAGTCCACTGTCCACATGGGTGTGGGGGGGGGGGTCATCTGCCTTAAAGATATATAGGCATTGAATGAACATGATGTGGTAGATAATTTTCACAAAATTTTACTCTGATGCAGTTTGCAGTATAATGTTAATATGAATGTGCAAAGTACAAATGGCAACAATATGAGGCTGGCAGTACAGAATAAATGCACAATAAACATAAGAGATATTCTTAGACAAACCCCTCTAAAAAAGGTATAATAATAACGTAAATAGCCCCATGTCTTGTCAAAAAGGTATATAGCTATTAATAAAATGAACAGTGGGCCAGAAGAAAATTGTTAACATTGGCTGCAATTGTAGGTATATGCAATGTTACTCTGTGTATTTGCCTGCTTTTTTCATGGTCATGTATCTGACGAAGACCCAGTTTGTTTAGGGTCGAAACGTTAATACTGTAACATGTACCAATAAATATGTTTTTCTGATATTTTGATGAATGCCGAGTGCTATATATGTTATTGTATCCTCCTGTTGTGGATATTTTCAGGCCCATCCACTACTCTGGCACCATCAGCCTTTTGTTTTCAATATTTAGGTATGTTTTTTTTAACCAGTTAAAGGAGATGTTCTAGCTAAAATATGGAATACATTTGCAAAATGGTGGGACATGTATGGTCAGTGTGGCTAGAAATTAGTGCTTGGACTCTAAGCAACTGCTTATTGTGCCTATGGGTGTTCCAGCCCTTATAATATGTCTGAAAGTATAATTGTACTAAAGTTATGCCGAATCTTAGATCACTGTGACAAGTTACTCATTTAAAACCTGTACCTTTACTAACATAAATGACATTTAGTGACAGCTTGAGGTTGAAGTTTAGACAGCTACCTTTCCTTGTGAATTACACATTTTCTGGCACTGAAGTAATACGATAATTCTCCGAGTGTGAGAGTATTGTTTCGCCGACATGCAGCCCCACTAACATTGATTGCTTGGAAGCGAACATAGGACGCTGACATTCTTCCAATAGGTTTTAGAATCTTCAAATCCCTAAAATAGGAGTTAAGAAATTAACAAAACCCAAATAGTTTTCTGATTGCATTATCCATGTAGAAAGGTATAAAAAATCTCATAGAATATTCATGTTTATGAATTCATTATATATATTAAAATTTATAAGTGCAGCACCTGCTAGCACATTATACAGCATAGTTTTAATATGGATTAAGTAATAACTTATTCGAAGTTTCTACAAGAAAAGACGTTAGTAGCAGAAATACCTTACCAAAAAGAACAAAAACATATATCAATATCAGCTGTCCTCCTCATTATGGTATTAGAAACTGTGGTACAGTAAACAAAGTGAGGTCTAAATAGAGGTAGGGGCCAGTGTCAGGGCCGCATTAAGACCCAGGAGACCCTGGGAAAAGTCTTTAGCAGTGGGCCCGCTCGACCCAATTTTTATAAAGTCGCAATGTAAAAAACTATATGTAAATGCAAAATTTTTAATATTATTTGCAACTATTCTGATACCACATTCAACTATTTGTATATGTATATTGTCTATTTGAACATGCCACAGCCAGTATGTCCAATAAAATAATCCCCACTCCCCAGTACTTACCTTGCTGCTGCTGCTCTCTCGGCCACCTCCTCCGCAGCCTTCTCTAAACACACAATGTTTTTATCGTGACTGTTGGTAAATTCTTTGAGTTGGTGCAATGAAAATTGAGTTGCTTATTCATTTTTCAACGGAAATTGTTTTATGGATGGTCCATTTCAACAGTCAGGACATTGATACTCACATTTGTTATAATAAATCTACTGCCTAGAACAAGAAGAAGCAATCATTGAGGGGAAAATGGACTTTACTGTTACTGGTGGCCACACACCACCTTTATATTGCCCAGGGTGCTGCTCCACACTTCAAATACCCAAACTCTGATGATAGATATAATAGAAAAAGGTGCTAGAGGCACTTTGTAATTGGCATATGATCAAGCGCCTTTAGAGCCAAGCATGCTCTAAGGGCTGGACTTGTCTGTTCTTTTGGTGCTGCCTATAGGTCTCCATACCTTTTTGTTCCCAAGAAAACCCCCATACATTTATAAGTTTGTGCTTTCACTCGATATTCACACTGTTTAAATGTTTTGGTGATGAAGTCCTTATCAGTTTATGGAAAGGACAAGAAAGGAGGAGAAGAGAAAATGTCTACAGACATAGAAACTTAAATTGTGCTCCCTCTGTAAAATAATAAACATTCACCAACCATTTAAAAGAAAATGTGATACAGATTTACATGCTGATTCCAGAAAGAATAACATTGTGTGAATGGAAACAACTGAAAACAAAGTTGGGGCATATTAACTTCCATGGGAGGGCTACTAGATGGGTAGCTCCTACTGGAATCAGTTCCACAAAATCACTCCACAGGTCCAGTAAATATCAAATAGCCAAACGGGGTAATGATCACTGCTTACCTGCAAGCAATTTCCCCAACATAGCAGACGAGACTGGACAAGAAGAACTGTTTATTCCATTCCGTTTATTTATTGATTCCAAACACAGGACATAAATACAGGAAAACATCTTGATAACATAAGCTGAACAAAAGAACTTCTTCACACTTACACAAAAGGACAATTGAATTTGGTGCCAGAGTATCTGGCAGCCAATCAGATGAAAGGTAGGATTAGTAGCAACCAATCCCCAGCAGGGGGCATGCTCACAGACATGTCCAGGGGTGCTGGCACAAGTCCTGGGTGTGCAGTGTGGGTGATGGAGCATGTTGTTATAAAGTTTAATACCATTCTGTATTTTTTTTAAAAATACGTTTGTGTGCTTTTTAGCATGGTAGAATTAAAATTTAACAAGTGAATCCTTTTTAAAATTTAACACACAGAATCCTTTTGCAACCAGACTAGACTGTTTCCTACATATTCCTGAGATCTCACTTGGATCCACACACACAGAATCCTTTTGCAACCAGACTAGACTGTTTCCTACATATTCCTGAGATCTCACTTGGACCCACACACACAGAATCTAGACATGCGCAAAACTAAAATTTTCGTTTAGTTTTCGTCCATTCAGACAAAAATTGTATTTATTTCGTCTAAAACTAATTTCGTTCATTACTGCATGGGGGATCCCATTCATCATTACTGCATGGGGGATCCCATTCATAAGAATGTCTTATGAATGGGGCTCTCGTTTGGTTTATAGAAAGGCAATAGTATTACACGTATTCTATAAGCCGAAAGTCTATAAACCGAAGGTCGTTCAGTTTATAGAATACATGTAATTCTATGTATTCTATAAACAGAAAAACTTTAAACCGAACAACCTTTGGTTTATAGACTTTCGGCTTATAGAATACATGTAATACTATTGGCTTTCTATAAACCGAACTAGAGTCCCCATTCATAAGAAATTCTTACGAATGGGGACTCTAGTTCGGTTTATAGAAAGCCAAAAGTATTACATGCATTCCATAAACCGAAAGTCGTTCATTATGTTGGTTTATGGAATGTATGTGTAATGCTATTGGTATTCTATATACCGACTCTATTTCGGTTTATAGAATGCCAATAGCACGAATGGACAAATGATTTTAGTTTATTAACCATTCGTCTTTCGTTAGTTTAGCATTTTTGTTATTCGTTTTTCGGACGAATGGACAAAAATGCTTTTTTTGGACAAAAATGCATTCGTCCGAAAACAAATGCACATGTCTAACAGAATCCTTTTGTAACCAGACCAGACTGTTTCCTACATAGTCCTGAGGTATACAGGCAGAACACATCTAGATTTGGACTTTATACTCATGTCTCTACAATATCTGTATACTATCATCGCCATTTCATGCAACTTTGAATTTTCAATTGATCTGTCTCACTCTAAATTATATACTTACACTACCTGTGGTTACTCTCCAGTTGATTTCAATCTCCTCCCACATTCTTCATGTGTTTTACAACCTTTAATTCTTTTCTCTTCCTTCACTCAGATCTCACTTGGACCCACACACACAGAATCCTTTTGCAACCAGACCAGACTGCTTAATTCCCTCCCTCCCTTCCTTCCCCACAACTCACCCACCCCCAGCTTGATATATTTTATTGGTCTAGTTAATCAGATGATGTGACTTGACCTCTAATCAGCCACCTGTCATACTTTCCCCTCCTGCACTTAACTACTAGCAATATCTTAACATCATGACACAGGGGCGTCACTAGGGTTGGTGTCACCGGGTGCGGAAACTCATGGTGTCACCCCCCTGGATTTCCTCCATACAATGCCAAACAGATTCCTTAGTAATGCCAGTTAGATGGCCTATTAACTATGCCACACACAGGAGCCCATAACTATGCCACACACAGGAGCCCCATAACTTATGCTACACGAGGGCCCCATAACTTATGCAGTACCAGAGCCCCATAACTTCTGCAGCACCAGAGCCCCATAAATTATGCCACACCAGAGCCCCATAAATTATGCCACACCAGAGACTCACTATTTATGCCTCACCTCTGCCCAATTAATTATGCCACACACACAGGTGCCCCATAATTATGCCACACACACAGAGGTGCCCCATAATTATGCCACACAAAAGAGTCCCTTAATTACGCCACACAAAAGAGTCCCTTAATTATGCCACACATGGGGCCCAATAATTGTGCCACACACGTGCCCCATAATTATGCACACATGAAACCGCCATTAATTATGCAACACACAGGAGCCCCACGAGGTGACAATCTTACAATTATAGATACCAGTAATATTGTGCCATTCAGATCCCAGTAGTATTGTCCCACTCAGAGCCCAGTAATATTGTGCCACTCAGAGCCCAGTAATAGTGTGCCAGTCAGATACCAGGAATATTGTGCCACTCAAGAGCCCAATTGTGCCACTCAGAGCCCAGTAATAGTGTGTTAGTCAGATACCAGGAATATTGTGCCATTCAGAGCCCAATAGTATTGTCCCACTCAGAGCCCAGGAATATTGTGCCAGTCAGATACCAGGAATATTGTGCCAGTCAGAGCCCAAAAATATTGTGCCACTCAGAGCCCAGTAATTTTGTGCCAGTCAGATACCAGGAATATAGTGCCAGTCAGAGCCCAGTAATAGTGTGCCCGTCAGAACCCAGTAATATTGTGCCAGTCAGAGCCCAGTAATATTGTGCCAGTAAGAGCCCAGGAATATTGAGCCAGTCAGACACCAGTAATATAGTGCCAGTCAGACACCAGTAATATAGTGCCAGTCAGATACCAGGAATATTGTGCCAGTCAGAGCCCAGTAATATAGTGCCAGTCAGAGCCCAGGAATATTGTGCCAGTCAGAGCTCAGGAATAGTGTGCCAGTCAGAGCCCAGGAATATTATGCCAGTCAGAGCCCAGGAATATTATGCCAGTCAGATACCAGGAATAGTGTGCCAGTCAGAGCCCAGGAATATTATGCCAGTCAGAGCCCAGTAATATAGTGCCAGCCAGATGCCCAGTGATATAGTGCCAGCCAGAGCCCAGTAATATAGTGCCAGCCAGAGCCCAGGAATATTATGCCAGCCAGAGCCCAGTAATATAGTGCCAGCCAGAGCCCAGTAATATAGTGCCAGCCAGATGCCCAGTTATATAGTGCCAGCCAGATGCCCAGTTATATAGTGCCAGCCAGATGCCCAGTAATATAGTGCCAGCCAGATGCCTGTAATATTGTGCCAGCCAGAGCCCGGTAATATAGTGCCAGCCAGATGCCCAGTAATATTGTGCCAGTCAGATGCCTGTAATATTGTGCCAGCCAGAGCCCAGTAATATAGTGCCAGCCAGATGCCCAGTAATATTGTGCCAGTCAGATGCCTGTAATATTGCGCCAACCAGAGCCCAGTAATATTGCGCCAACCAGAGCCCAGTAATATTGTGCCAGCCAGAGCCCAGTAATATAGTGCCAGCCAGAACCCAGTAATATAGTGCCAGCCAGATGCCCAGTACTATAGTGCCAGCCAGATGCCCAGTAATATAGTGCCAGCCAGATGCCCAGTAATATAGTGCCAGTCAGAGCCCAGTAATATAGTGCCAGTCAGAGCCCAGTAATATAGTGCCAGCCAGATGCCCAGTAATATAGTGAAAATCAGAGCCCAGTAATATAGTGCCAGCCAGATGCCCAGTAATATAGTGCCATCCAGGGCCCAGTAATATAGTGCCAGCCAGGGCCCAGTAATATAGTGCCAGCCAGATGCCCAGTAATATTGTGCCAGTCAGATGCCTGTAATATTGTGCCAGCCAGAGCCCAGTAATATAGTGCCAGCCAGAGCCCAGTAATATAGTGCCAGCCAGATGCCCAGTTATATAGTGCCAGCCAGATGCCCAGTAATATAGTGCCAGCCAGATGCCTGTAATATTGTGCCAGCCAGAGCCCAGTAATATAGTGCCAGCCAGATGCCGAGTAATATTGTGCCAATCAGATGCCTGTAATATTGTGCAAGCCAGAGCCCAGTAATATAGTGCCAGCCAGATGCCCAGTAATATTGTGCCAGTCAGATGCCTGTAATATTGTGCCATCCAGAGCCCAGTAATATAGTGCCAGCCAGAGCCCAGTAATATAGTGCCAGCCAGATGCCCAGTAATATAGTGCCAGCCAGAGCCCAGTAATATAGTGCCAGCCAGATGCCCAGTAATATAGTGCCAGTCAGATGCCTGTAATATTGTGCCAGCCAGAGCCCAGTAATATAGTGCCAGCCAGATGCCCAGTAATATAGTGCCAGCCAGATGCCCAGTAATATAGTGCCAGTCAGATGCCCAGTAATATTGTGCCAGCCAGAGCCCAGTAATATAGTGCCAGCCAGAGCCCAGTAATATAGTGCCAGCCAGATGCCTGTAATATTGTGCCAGCCAGAGCCCAGTAAAATAGTGCCAGTCAGAGCCCAGTAATATAGTGCCAGCCAGATGCCCAGTAATATAGTGCCAGTCAGATGCCTGTGATATTGTGCCAGTCAGATGCCTGTGATATTGTGCCAGCCAGAGCCCAGTAATATAGTGCCAGCCAGAGCCCAGTAATATAGTTCCAGCCAGATGCCCAGTAATATAGTGCCAGCCAGATGCCTGTAATATTGTGCCAGCCAGAGCCCAGTAATATAGTGCCAGCCAGATCCCAGTAATATAGTGCCAGCCAGATGCCGAGTAATATTGTGCCAATCAGATGCCTGTAATATTGTGCCAGCCAGAGCCCAGTAATATAGTGCCAGCCAGATGCCCAGTAATATTGTGCCAGTCAGATGCCTGTAATATTGTGCCATCCAGAGCCCAGTAATATAGTGCCAGCCAGAGCCCAGTAATATAGTGCCAGCCAGATGCCCAGTAATATAGTGCCAGCCAGAGCCCAGTAATATAGTGCCAGCCAGATGCCCAGTAATATAGTGCCAGTCAGATGCCTGTAATATTGTGCCAGCCAGAGCCCAGTAATATAGTGCCAGCCAGATGCCCAGTAATATAGTGCCAGCCAGATGCCCAGTAATATAGTGCCAGTCAGATGCCCAGTAATATAGTGCCAGCCAGAGCCCAGTAATATAGTGCCAGCCAGATCCCTGTAATATTGTGCCAGCCAGAGCCCAGTAAAATAGTGCCAGTCAGAGCCCAGTAATATAGTGCCAGCCAGATGCCCAGTAATATAGTGCCAGTCAGATGCCTGTGATATTGTGCCAGTCAGATGCCTGTAATATTGTGCCATCCAGAGCCCAGTAATATAGTGCCAGCCAGAGCCCAGTAATATAGTGCCAGCCAGATGCCCAGTAATATAGTGCCAGCCAGATGCCTGTAATATTGTGCCAGCCAGAGCCCAGTAATATAGTGGCAGCCAGAGCCCAGTAATATAGTGCCAGCCAGATGCCCAGTAATATAGTACCAGTCAGATGCCTGTAATATTGTGCCAGCCAGAGCCCAGTAATATAGTGCCAGCCAGATGCCTGTAATATTGTGCCAGCCAGAGCCCAGTAAAATAGTGCCAGTCACAGCCCAGTAATATAGTGCCAGCCAGATGCCCAGTAATATAGTGCCAGTCATATGCCTGTAATATTGTGCCAGCCAGAGCCCAATAATATAGTGCCAGCCAGATGCCCAGTAATATAGTGCCAGTCAGAGCCCAGTAATATAGTGCCAGCCAGAGCCCAGTAATATAGTGCCAGCCAGATGCCTGTAATATTGTGCCAGCCAGAGCCCAGTAATATAGTGACAGCCAGATGCCCAGTAATATAGTGAAAATCAGAGCCCAGTAATATAGTGCCAGCCAGATGCCCAGTAATATAGTGCCAGCCAGGGCCCAGTAATATAGCGCCAGCCAGATGCCCAGTAATATTGTGCCAGTCAGATGCCTGTAATATTGTGCCAGCCAGAGCTCAGTAATATAGTGCCAGCCAGAGCCCAGTAATATAGTGCCAGCCAGATGCCCAGTTATATAGTGCCAGCCAGATGCCCAGTAATATAGTGCCAGTCAGATGCCTGTAATATTGTGCCAGCCAGAGTCCAGTAATATAGTGCCAGCCAGATGCCGAGTAATATTGTGCCAATCAGATGCCTGTAATATTGTGCCAGCCAGATCCCAGTAATATAGTGCCAGCCAGATGCCCAGTAATATTGTGCCAGTCAGATGCCTGTAATATTGTGCCATCCAGAGCCCAGTAATATAGTGCCAGCCAGAGCCTAGTAATATAGTGCCAGCCAGATGCCCAGTTATATAGTGCCAGCCAGAGCCCAGTAATATAGTGCCAGCCAGATGCCCAGTAATATAGTGCCAGTCAGATGCCTGTAATATTGTGCCAGCCAGAGCCCAGTAATATAGTGCCAGCCAGATGCCCAGTAATATAGTGCCAGCCAGATGCCCAGTAATATAGTGCCAGTCAGATGCCCAGTAATATTGTGCCAGCCAGAGCCCAGTAATATAGTGCCAGCCAGAGCCCAGTAATATAGTGCCAGCCAGATGCCTGTAATATTGTGCCAGCCAGAGCCCAGTAAAATAGTGCCAGTCAGAGCCCAGTAATATAGTGCCAGCCAGATGCCCAGTAATATAGTGCCAGTCAGATGCCTGGGATATTGTGCCAGTCAGATGCCTGTGATATTGTGCCAGCCAGAGCCCAGTAATATAGTGCCAGCCAGAGCCCAGTAATATAGTGCCAGCCAGATGCCCAGTAATATAGTGCCAGCCAGATGCCTGTAATATTGTGCCAGCCAGAGCCCAGTAATATAGTGCCAGCCAGAGCCCAGTAATATAGTGCCAGCCAGATGCCGAGTAATATTGTGCCAATCAGATACCTGTAATATTGTGCCAGCCAGAGCCCAGTAATATAGTGCTAGCCAGATGCCCAGTAATATTGTGCCAGTCAGATGCCTGTAATATTGTGCCATCCAGAGCCCAGTAATATAGTGCCAGCCAGAGCCCAGTAATATAGTGCCAGCCAGATGCCCAGTAATATAGTGCCAGCCAGAGCCCAGTAATATAGTGCCAGCCAGATGCCCAGTAATATAGTGCCAGTCAGATGCCTGTAATATTGATCCAGCCAGAGCCCAGTAATATAGTGCCAGCCAGATGCCCAGTAATATAGTGCCAGCCAGATGCCCAGTAATATAGTGCCAGCCAGATGCCTGTAATATTGTGCCAGCCAGAGCCCAGTAAAATAGTGCCAGTCACAGCCCAGTAATATAGTGCCAGCCAGATGCCCAGTAATATCGTGCCAGTCAGATGCCTGTAATATTGTGCCAGCCAGAGTCCAATAATATAGTGCCAGCCAGATGCCCAGTAATATAGTGCCAGTCAGAGCCCAGTAATATAGTGCCAGTCAGAGCCCAGTAATATAGTGCCAGCCAGAGCCCAGTAATATAGTGCCAGCCAGAGCCCAGTAATATAGTGCCAGCCAGATGCCTGTAATATTGTGCCAGCCAGAGCCCAGTAAAATAGTGCCAGTCAGAGCCCTGCTCGTTTTAAACCACCCTCCTCCCCCCCTTCCCCATCACTTACCTAAAGGCTGCTCTCTGCTCCCGGACGGACGCCTCCTCCATGCAGTCTTCCCTCTTGCACGGAGGAGGGAAACACAGTCACCGGATGTGACGTAACGTTGCTGTGATTTTTTTTCTGTTTTCCGGCGGCCACGTCCAGCTGATGCGGCTGCCAGAAAAAAAGTTAAGCAGCGCGATGCGGGGGCGTGCCGGCAGCACAGGTGTCACTCCCGCTGGAGGTGTCACCCGGTGCGGTCCGCCCCCCCTCGGGACGCCACTGTCATGACATACTTTAATCACCGCCATTTGTAGACTTACAATGCACCCAACTATTCTCCTACTTGGTAACTTCTATTGTGACTCAGTTCTCAATTACCCCCACACACCTTCCATTATCACAATCTACTGTTATTTTTACCTCTCCCCTTTTTTTCATTCTGCCTCAGACTCTCCTTGTGTGTCTCATGTTCCCCATCCCCTTTAGAATGTAAGCTTGCTCTTCCTCATGTTTTAGTCTGAAACTGTTTTGTCTAAATTTGTTTGTAACTCCCTTCTTATGCTCTGTACCATTGCTGCGTAAAATTTTGGCGCTATATAAATAAAAGGTAATGTAATGTAATGTAACAAGTTGGTAACCATTTATTGGAAAGGTTCGGGAGGGGTTTGTATGTGGGCCGGCTATTGCCCGGGGACCCCATGAGTTGTCAGTCCACGCAGGGTAGAAAATAAACAAATATGATGTTATAATGATCTATACATTATTAGCAGAATTGCAAGCATATATATTATTATATTATTCGACCATATCCCAACAAGAGGTATTAGCAGCTATAAACTAAATTCCAGGTGGTAAAGCACAAGGACCAGATGGCTTTACCATGATATATTACAAACAATTTTCCAAAATACTTTTGCCCTATCTTACTAATTTATTTAATACATTCTGGACAGAAGGAAAGATGCCAGGGTAGTCCTTGTGCGCACAAATCATTTATAAAATAATGATATCAAAATCTACTTTAACATTTTGGCTGATAGATTGGCACAAATTGTCCCTATGCTAGTTGATAAAGACCAAGTGGGTTTCATTGCATGGAGACAAGCCCCAGATGGTACAAGGAGATATATAAACCTAATACATCATATTAAAGCAAAAAAAATGTCTTCTATACTCCTCTTCTTGGATGCGGATAAAGCATTCGATAGGGTCCTTTGGGGCAATTTGAGGGAAGCTCTGCTCAAATTTGATATACCCACCCCCCTTGTTAGAGCAATCTTTGCATTATATCAAAACCTGACTGCAAAAGTTTCTGCTACTTTTTCACCTCTGATAATATTCCACTAACTAATGGAACTCGACATGGTTGCCCATTGTCCCCGATATTATTTGCTCTAGCAATGGAACCATTAATAAGGAAATCACCATAGATTAAGGGAATTACAGTAAAAAAAATACTGAATATAAATAGGTCTCTTTGGCAGAACCCAAAACTTCAGTTGACTCCCTAAATTCTATACTATAGGATTTTGGAGAAGTCTCATTTTACAGGCTCAATACAGGAAAAACACAGGCTCCTGTGCAGTTTCCTTGGTGTGATCTGGATGATTTGAAAACTAAATTTTACTTTGATTGGAGAGACACATTCATTGATTACCTTGGAATAAAACTATGCAAAAATGTAAACAGTATGTACACATTTAATCTAAAAAAAAGCTTGGCCAATATTATAAAAGGAAATGGAAAACTGGAATAAGATGGAACTTTCCTGGTTAGGTAAAATTACATCTATTAAAATGAATATCTTACCTAAAATACTATACTACTTGAGAACTATTCCCTTATCAATTCCGAAGACATTCTTTATAACAGTTCAGTCTGCTCTAATTCATTTATTTAGTTTATATGGGGAAATAAGATGAGCAGAATTAGATTTTCAGAATTGCAAAATCTCAAGTCTCATGGAGGTTTAGGTATACCTGATTTTTTAAAATATTACCATCCAACTAATTCCACTATCGCACTTAAGTTTGGCCTGCAATGTCAGATTCCACGCTGGCTTGAAATTGAAAATGATAGGATGTCACCATATTTTATTAAAGAAGTACTGTGGCCTCCGATAACTGGGCGACCGAGAATAACAGATGTTTCCCCACTACTAAGATTACCATAAAAGTTTGGGATCTGTGTTTAAAGTAGTTGGCCCTTCCTCTGGGTGGTCGCGAGTAAAGCCGCTGTCTGTATTAAAACTAGATTTTCCCGATTTAAATTTTAATAATTGGCACACTAAATCAATTCAAAATTTAAATTACTTTTTCTTAGGTAATTCTGTAATGTCTTTTAAGAAACTTCAAGATAAATTCAGCCTAGAAGATAATATGCAAATAGAACACAAATTAATTATTAATAAAATAAAAGATACATTTTCCATTCAAAATTTAGATCAAAATTGTACAGAAAATGTATTATCTGATATGAAAAAAAAACTAATAAACGCGGTACTATATCTCAATGTTACTCTTATCTAATGCCCACACCTGGATTAAAAGATGATTACATGCTTGTATCGGAAAAAGATATGGGAGCTTGTTATTATCTTGAAGGATTGCTTTACCAGCTCTTAAAGGAATTACACAATGCTCCAATCATTGGGGAAAACCATTTCAAAATAATTTATAGATGGTATTTACCAGGTTGAATAAAATGAACTCCAGATATTCAGACAAATGTTGGAGAAACTGTGGAATTATTGGCTCGCTTTCACATGTTTTTTGGTATTGTCCTACATAAATTAATCCAAAAAGTAAATTCTAATATTCCTGTACTCACTTCAGAATTGGTTTTATTCAAATTATTTCCTGATACTTTTGAAAAAATTGATAAAATTATAATTGGACATATTCTTTTAGCTGCTACTAAGGTCATCCCCAGATACTGGAGGTCACCAACAATTCCTACTATTAAAGAAGTTTTAAATTACATACTAGAAAATAAGGGGTATGAACTGGCTCTCATACAACCTTTTTTGCAGTTAGATAATCTTAAACACTACTGGGATGAATGGGTAACAAAGATTAAAAGGGAATATAGGTTTTTGATTGCTTGTATAAAGAAAAGGAGTTTTCTGTTATGCGATTATCAGAACTAGGTATTGGTGTGTCATGTTATGTATACTAGAATTAGTTATAGTCATTAAAATTTAATTTGAAAAAATATATATATATCGTGGATGGATGCACTCCCCTTACCCCTTTTTTTTGCCCCCTCCCCCCAAATTTTAATTTTTTTAAAAATATTTATTAACCTTGTAATTTAATTGCATATTAATTCATACCAATATGTTATCACAATGAAAACGGACTATAGAGTGCCTGATCAATACTTTCATCGTAGATTTAAATCTGAACAGGATACATTGATATTTACTCTTTTTATGTATAACATATATGGTATTTTTCTCTTTCATTGTAAAAGTTATTATTGTAAAAATATCTCTTTAATAAAATATATTTGAAAAATATATATATTATTATATTGCTATAAAAAAAAAGCAAAATGGCACATGTAACCATCAAAATTTTTAAAAATACATTTGCCCCGTGGATTAAAATCCTGATATAAAATAATCAAATTAATTAATACATCTATTATTTGCCACATATTAAATACTTACCTTCCTCTCATGAGAGCAACATAGATTTTTTTTTTTTTGGTGGGCTTATACTCCTGCCATAATTGTCAGGGGAGGGGGTGAGAGGCATGACAACTGTCATGCCTTAAGTGACTTTAGGTTGACAGGGCCACTGGAGCAGCAGGGAAGGAAGAATCAGTAGGTTGTTTAAAAAAAAAAAAAAAAAGTGTTTCTTTAATTCTATACACCCCCTTGCAGTCAGATGGGGCTATTCACTAAAAGCTAAGTTGTAATTGCTGCAAAAGGTGCCCAAACCAAGTACTGAGTCCATATGCATGCTTATTCTTTTCAGAGGTCCGATCTTGTTCTATGTACACTCCTTGTTTTATGGATTGCATGTAATTTTCTAATTTACTGAGATTGTGGATTTGGGGTTTTCATGAGCTGTAAGCCATAATCATCGCACTTATGACAAATCACGGCTTGAACTATCTTGCTTTGCATGTAATGCGTCCATCTCATATATTAGTTTCCCCTTTTATGTTGCATTACTGAAATAAATGAACTTTTGCACGATATTCTAATTTTTCGAGTATCACCTGTATACATAACTGTACACATTCACTGTTTCTTTGCACTTATGATTAAGAGTCAGTAGACTTGAACGGCGTCAAGTGTTTCTGTCCGTTTTTCTGTTGCGTTGTTGTCCATGATTAAATCACATTTATTTATCACATGATCATCATTTTGATGATTTGCATCGGCTAGAGCACCTTTGAAAAGTTCACAGTGGCAAGATAACACTCCTTACTTTAATTTGCCAGCTGCAGGAGCCCGTGATTTTCTTCATTGTGGGGATTTTTTTGTCTTTCATGATTAAATCCCAAACTTTTGCTGACTGCATCTTCAATAATATTCAGTCAGCCTTATTGCTACCTGAGCTTCATGGTAATCGTATTTTCCCCTGAAAATAAGACCTAACCATAAAATAAGGCCTAGAATGATTTTTTAGTATGCTCAGTATATAAGTCCTACCCTAAAAATAAGCCCTATTTAATATTCTCAGCTGTAAGAATCAGCAGACGGCCCCGTCCGATGTGAGATGTGCATATCGGAAGTTACTTTGCCAGATAGGACATTGTCATATCCGGAATTTTACCCTCCTGCGCACCAGGAAATCCTGGTAGGGTGCTGAGAGCCTTAGGTAAGTCCTGTGTGTGCAGTCTAAGGGCTGGGGGTCCTGTGTGTGCAGTCTAAGGGCTGGGGGTCCTGTGTGTGCAATCTAAGAGCTGGGGGTCCTGTGTGTGCAATCTAAGGGCTGGGGGTCCTGCGTGTGCAATCTAAGGGCTAGGGGTCCTGTGTGTGCAGTCAAAAAATAAATAAGACATCCCCTGAAAATAAGCCCTAATGCTTCATTTGGAGCAAAAATTAATATAAGACCTGGTCTTATTTTCTGGGGAAAACAGTAGTTATAGGCTGGGTTGGTGGCCTATACTATACTACAAATAAAATTTTCTGTTCTTGCCTGCAGCTCCCATGATTACTGGCTGAAAACCATAGGAATTGTATACTGGCGTAGTTGTGGCTAATCTTTACCACCCCATCCATTGTAAACTAAAGTTCTCATGTTGCACAGGTCTATTAGCTACTAGTAACATGGTCATATAATTTTTGCTTTTAATGGGTAGCTAACATGTGCCTCCCACCGGCATACCCCATTCCTAAGTTAACAAAGGTAGGCAATGGGAAGGAGGTAAGGAGATATTGGGGTGGGAGAGGGGAAAGGCGGGATGGGTAATTTGCCCGATGTTCTCGCCCAAAAAACAATCATGCGAACACCCATTACACCTGCATTTATAATAGTGGTGGGTCTGCATACCTTAAGAAAAATTAATGTAAACGTCATATTCTTCCTGCACAGAGGAGGGAAGACAGTAGTTAAAGTTTAATAAATGCCCCGTGCGTACGGTCACATGACGTCGCACGATGACGTCACGTGACCCGGTAACCTGCAGCGATCGCAAGACAGCCCATTTTCCCGGGACTGTCCTGCGATCACAAAGTGTGCGGGGACTTGGCAACTATGCCTTAAGTATCAGACACACCCAGAGGTAATCAGTTCATAGCAAGAACTGAAGATATATTGCTTACAACAAATAAAATCAACGGTTAAAAAAAAAGGGAGGGAATCTGTACTGCCAATACACAAAAGAAAAAAGAATTTATGGTAAGTAAATATTTCTGTTTTCCCGTCATATAGCGGCAGTACAGTTGGGATATAGCAAGATCCGGAAAAAAGGGTGGGCAATTAAGGAAACCACTGCTTGGTTATGTTCGAAAGCCGATTCGGAGGAGAAATATGTGGTAGAGGTAAACACCGTCAAGGATTTTAAGCATGCGTGGGATAGACACAAGGCTATCCTAGCTATAAGACCGGGAACGGGGGACTAATAAAAGTACTCAAAAATTGGGCAGACTAGATGGACCGAATGGTTCTTATCTGTCGACACATTCTATGTTTCTATGTCTATCCTGTAATACTTTCTGAACGTGTGGTGAGAAGACCAAGTCTACTTAGCTTTACAGAGGTCTTCATCAAGCAGCAGCCTGTTCGGCAATGGCAGCAGACATAGCTCTGGTAGAATGTGTTTTGATGTGATGATGGAAAACAAAACCACAGATGTTATTTGTGCAATATTTGTAATATAGGTAAACTAATTTATGTACTTAAAATACAGGAAAATAGGTATAAAGTTCAGGAAAAGACTTTACTTATTGTTCTGCCTTCAACAAACAAACATTAATAAACATTGACGTCTTAAGTAAATATAAGAATATGTTTGCAATATAATGCTATTGCTGTAGTTAAATAAAAACGATTTATGTAATTCTCCCCATTTGACTGAGTAGCCCATTAAACTAAAAACAGCTTTGATACAACAGTTTTAGTAATTCGACAGGTTTTCTAAATGTGAAAGCCACATCTGGTTGCAAATAGAAAAGATTCTAACTTCCAGCCAGCATGAGTCCTACATTCAATGATTTAGGTGAGGAAGGAGACCGGCAAGATGAAGGTAAGACAAATGGCTGGGTAATGCTAGACCTAGAATCACTTTTGTAAGAAAGGATGGCTAAAGCTGAATAACATGTTTTGATGGATATAGAATAGTCTTCTGAGGAGGACATAGCTCAAATCTTACTCTTCCAGCAAGCTCCCCCCTAAGGAGGGTCCATCAATAGCAACGGATTGGCTGTCATCCCTATCAGAGTCCAATCAGACTGACTGTATGGAGACTGAAAATAAGGAACCCAAAGTAGAGAGGTTACTTAAGCGCAATACAGTGACCTATTGAGGAGTAGGAAGCTAGTCACTTTAACTAGAAAGATTTCCTCATTTGTGCAGACCTTCAGGAATATGCACATTATAGGATTCTATGAAAGAGATTTTGTATAATCTCAGCTACTATCAAAGTCCAGATTTTGCCATACTATATATAGACTGTTCACCCTTGGGAAGTGTTAAGAAATGTTAATAAATGGAAGATCAGATAAGCACAGAGGCGTAACTAGGACCTGTGGCCCCCTGACCCCACCATGGAACTCCACCCCAGAAATGCCACTTACATTCCTCCCAACTGTTCTGTTTTGTGCCTGGCCTTGTCTTATATCTAGGATAGCTTTATGCCTATCCCATGCATGTTTAAACTCATTTATGCTATTAACCTCTACCAGTTCTACTGGAAGACTATTCCATGCATCCACTACCCTCTCAGTAAAGTAATACTTTTATTAGTCCCTGGCCTTATCTTATATCAAGGACAGCCTTATGCTTATCCCATGCATGCTTAAACTCCTTGACCCAGGGCTTGACAAATTTAATTTGATTTTAGGAGCCAGTTTAAACATTCAGGAGCCAGACAATCATGCAAACATACATGCAATTCATAAACACACCCCTACTTTACATATACACATATATACAGAGGCGTCGCTAGGGGGGGGGCTAATGGGGCTGAAGCCCCGAATATAATCTCCATAGCCCCGAATGGAGACTCAGCCCCGAGTTGCCAATTTTTTTTTTTTTCCTTGGTAACTGTTTCCTTGGGCCACCTGTCTGTCACCCAGCATTTACCTGGACTGCGCGATATCCGGCGCGATGTTCAAGCCCTCACGCAGCCCTGTTTGTTTCTGGCTGCGTGTAGGGCAGAGGCACCTCCGTAGCGTGCCTCCATCGGCACATAGAACTTAGAGTAGCGCGAAGGGGTGCATGCTCCGCCCCCTCGCGCTCTGATACCGGGATTACCAGCTGCAGGGAAAGGAGGTGAACGATGTGCCTGAATCATCCCCCTCCCTGCAAATAAAAGGTAAAGAAGCAGGGAGGGGGAAGGTTCAGACACAAAAACGTGTATAAGAAAATAAATCTGTCAGTTTGTGAAAGTGTGTCTGGGTGTGTGTAAAGGTATCTGTTTGTGTATAATGGTTTCTGTCTGGGTTTGTGTGTAAAGGTGTCTGTGTAATGGTATCTGTGTGTGTGTGTGTGTAAAGGTGTCTGTGTAATGGTATCTGTGTGTGTGTGTGTGTGTGTAATGGTATCTGTGTCTGTGTGTGTAAAGGTGTCTGTGTAATGGTATCTGTGTGTGTGTGTGTGTGTGTGTGTGTGTATAAAGGTGTCTGTGTAATGGTATCTGTGTGTGTGTGTGTGTGTGTGTGTGTGTAAAGGTGTCTGTGTAATGGTATCTGTGTGTGTGTGGGTGTGTGTAAAGGTGTGTGTGTGTGTGTGTGTAAAGGTGTCTGTGTAATGGTATCTGTGTGTGTGTGTGTGTGTGTGTGTGTGTGTAAGGGTGTCTGTGTAATGGTATCTGTGTGTTTGTGTGTAAGGGTGTCTGTGTAATGGTATCTGTGTGTGTGTGTGTGTGTGTGTGTAAGGGTGTCTGTGTAATGGTGTGTGTGTGTGTGTGTGTGTAAAGGTGTCTGTGTAATTGTGTGTGTGTGTGTGTGTGTGTGTAAAGGTGTCTGTGTAATGGCCTGTGTGTGTGTGTGTGTGTGTGTGTGTGTGTAAAGGTGTCTGTGTAATGGTATCTTTGTGTGTGTAAAGGTGTCTGTTTAATGGTTTCTTTGTGTGTGTGTGTGTGTGTGTGTGTGTAAAGGTGTCTGTGTAATGGTATCTTTGTGTGTGTGTGTAAAGGTGTCTGTGTAATGGTATCTTTGTGTGTGTGTGTGTGTGTGTGTGTGTGTGTAAAGGTGTCTGTGTAATGGTATCTTTGTGTGTGTGTGTGTGTGTGTGTGTGTGTGTAAAGGTGTCTGTGTAATAGTATCTTTGTGTGTGTGTGTGTGTGTGTGTGTGTGTAAAGGTGTCTGTGTAATAGTATCTTTGTGTGTGTGTGTGTGTGTGTGTGTGTGTGTGTGTAAAGGTGTCTGTGTAATGGTATCTTTGTGTGTGTGTAAAGGTGTCTGTGTAATGGTATCTTTGTGTGTGTGTGTGTGTGTAAAGGTGCCTGTGTAATGGTATCTTTGTGTGTGTGTAAAGGTGTCTGTGTAATGGTATCTTTGTGTGTGTGTAAAGGTGTCTGTGTAATGGTATCTTTGTGTGTGTGTAAAGGTGTCTGTGTAATGGTATCTTTGTGTGTGTGTAAAGGTGTCTGTGTAATGGTATCTTTGTGTGTGTGTAAAGGTGTCTGTGTAAATGTATCTTTGTGTGTGTGTGTAAAGGTGTCTCTAATGGTATCTGTCTGTGTGTGTGTGTAAAGGTGTCTGTGTAATAGTATCTGTGTGTGTGTGTGTAAGGGAGTCTGTGTAATGGTATCTGTGTGTCTGTGTAATGGTATCAGTGTGTGTAAAGGTGTCTGTGTAATAGTATCTGTGTGTGTGTAAGGGAGTTTGTGTAATGGTATCTGTGTGTCTGTGTAATGGTATCAGTGTGTGTGTAAAGGTGTCTTTGTGTGTAAGGGTATCTCTGTGTCTGTGTGTAAGGGTGCGTGTGTGTCAGGGTAACTGTGCAAGTGTGGATCTGTGTGGAAGAGGGAAAAGTGGAGGAGGGGGTCTGAATATCTCAGCCCTGTTCAAAAAAAGAAAATAAAAACTGTTTGTGCATGTACTTTGTGTATGCAAGTGTGACTGTATGTAAGTGTGTATGCAAGTGTGACTGTATGCAAGTGTGACTATGTCGTGTCGGTCGGCAGCAGGGGAGGATGTCTGCGTCACGCAGACATCCACCTGCTGTTAGAGAGGGGGATCCAGGTCCCCTGCAGCTCTGCGGGGGACCTGGATCCATGTTTTATAATCTGACTTCGATTTGAGGTCAGATTATAAGACGACCTTGAATATAAGACGAGGGGGATTTTTCAGAGCATTTGCTCTGAAATAAACCTTGTCTTATATTCGAGAAAATACGGCATATACAGTCAGTAATATACAGAAACACAAATATATTCAGTAACATACATACAGACACAAACATTCAGTAAGTAACATACAGACACACACACACATACAGTCAGTCACATACACACACACATACAGTCAGTAACATACACATACAGTCAGTAACATACAGACAGACAGTCACATACACACACATATTCAATCACACACTTACAGTTGGTCAGTCACACACACAATTACACACAAGCCAGAAGTTGTTTTGTTGTTTAAGATAAATAAATAAAAAAGTACATCTATAAATATGTCCCCCATCTTGCTGGTCTACCTCATTCCAGTCTGGTCTGTGCCTCTCACACAGGCACAGAACATCTTTGTTTCTAGTCATGCTGAGCACACCCGGCAATCTGACACTGTAGTGTGGTGGGCATGGGGACATACCCGGAAGTAGGTGCACACACTTCCCATTCGTGCTCCACTGGATAATACAAAACCAAAAAATTATCCCATGTGGAGACAATAATACCCATATATATATATACCCAAATATACTTTATTGTTAATTGGCATCAGATATATTCATCTGTGTGCCGCCCCTAAGCATTTACTCCACTTCTATCAAATCTGCCCTGGGCTCCAGCCCCAGGTCTTTTGGAGACCTAGCAACGCCCATGCATATATATATATATATATATATATATATATATATATATATATATATATATATATACACACACACACACCCCTACTTTACATATACAAATATATACACACGCACACACCCCTTCTATAGATATACACAAATATACAGACACCTCGCACACACCTACTTTACATATACACAAATATACAGACACCTAACACACACCTAATTTATATACACACAAATATACAGACACCTCACGCACACCTACTTCACATGTACACATTTATACAAACACACACCCACCTCACACAGTCTTTTCTTGGTTTCTTCTTAATGTGTCCCCCCTCCCTGCTGCTTTACCTCATTGCAGGGGAGGGGGACATTTGTGTCGCAGCCGATTTTCATTGATCGGCCTGCTGAGTGCCAGGATGTCACGTGACAACACCCCGGCACTCAGTCACGCGTTGCGCGAGGGGGCAGAGCTTGCAGTCTGTGTTATACGCACAGACTTTACCCCCTCGCGCTGTGAAATAATAAAAAAAAAAAATCGGATGCCAGCAGCAAGGGGACCATGAGTCTAAATTCCTGGTCGCCATGGCGACCTGGCGCCTGTGGTTTGTCGCGCCCTGTATTAACCTCTACCATTTCTTAAGGAAAACTATTCCATTTGTCTACCACCCTCTCAGAAAAGCAATATTACTTTTTGTGACCACAAAAAAAAACATTAAAATATTTCCAGCCTTTTCAAAAGCTTGAGGTGGACCCCAAGTATATGTATATAACTAGCTGCATATATACTTATATGAACTTTGTAATATTACATTCAACTTTTTTCATATGTACCGTATTTGCTCGAATATAAGACTGATTATAAGACGACCCCCCAAACTTTGGATATTCCTTTAGGAAAAAAACTAAAGGCCTGAATATAAGACTACCCTATAGGAAAAAAGTTCAACTTGTATATATTCACATCTAAATTGCTTTTTAATACTTAATAGAAATGATATTAAACAAATGCATTTCTTGTTTTTATTTCCTTTTATGTGCCAATGCTGCCTCTCTCCCCCCCAGTGTTATCTCTCTCCCCCTCCCACGTTGTCTCTCCCTCCCCCCAAACTTTTCTCTCTCTCCCCCCTTCCTCCCTTGTCTTTCTCTCCCCCCCCCCCCTCCCCTTGTCTTTCTCTTCAATCCCCTTGTTAGGATCACGTACCGTGGTTCTGATGTGGAGCCCAGTTTCAGGAGTAACATTCTTACAATACACTATATAGCTGGTAGGACCAAATTGGTAGAGGTCCTCAGGAATGTAGCGTTGGTATGAGTGCCCAGAAAAGGTATGATATAGTGGTACTGGTACTGATGAGGAGTCCTAATAGAACTGACAGGATGTCTTGGTTGTAGTACTAACTTCCGTCAATTGAGGCTGTGCAGAGTAGTCTTTGTTGCAATACCAGATCTTGACCAGCAGGTGGCGCACTACTCCATTTTTCAGCACAAGGCAGACACAGCAGGCATAAACTGAAAGTGACAATCTCAGTGGGAAACAGCAACAGGATTTCTGAAGGTAAGTTTTGCTGAGACAGGTACCTTAGAGGGAGAATAGTACAGGAACAAGCCAGGGGTCGTTTGAGAGCCAGATAGTAGAATAGTCAGGGTGGAAGGCAGAAGTTGTTGTCTCCTCCGTTGCCGTGGTAAGGGAGTGGGGTCCTTAAAAACGCATGGCCCTCGTGCCCGTGTAATCATTGGATGGTGGGTAGGGGGAGTGCAGGGGTGCATGCTGAAGGCCCTTCTGAGGCCTGGGGGCTGGAGAAGCACTGCAAAGAGGAGTGCCACGATGGACCTGATTCAGGCCTGAGGCAGTTACTAGTGAGAGTTGTGTCCTGAGGGAATATTTATTATGACACCCCTTGTCTTTCTCTGCCCCCCCTTGTCTTTCTCTTCCCCCTCCCTCCCCTTGTCTTTCTCTTCCCCCTCCCTCCCCTTGTCTTTCTCTTCCCCCTCCCTGCCTCCCTCCCCTTGTCTTTCTCCTACCCCTCCCTCCCCTTGTCTTTCTCTTCTCCCTCCCTCCCATTGTCTTTCTCCTACCCCCTCCCTCCCTCCCCTTGTCTTTCTCTTCTCCCTTTCTCCTACCCCCTCCCTCCCCTTGTCTCTCTCTGCCCCCCCTCACCTTGTTTCTTGCTCCCTGGTGGCTAGTGGGCGTAGCTGGGGGAACGTGCAGACATCCTGCATGCTGTCCGACACTTCCGTCCATTATGACGGACAGCCGGTCCGTCATAATAGACGGAAGTGTTGGGCAGCATGGAGGATGTCTATCCTGCAGACATCCCCCATCTGCCAAATATCCCTGGTGGACAGTGGAGGCAGACGGAGGATGTCTGTATGATACGCGTATATCATACTCTCCTCTTACTCCCATTTTTACATGTTCAATACCACAAAATATAAAACTATTCCAACTAACTCTGGGGCATTGGTTGCAGTGTAGGGGTACTGGGTGTTTTGTTGATTTGGTTTTTATACCATAAATGTGTTCCCCAATTCTTTTTGATAACTTCCTGGAAGTTCTCCCAATGTATTGTTTCTGACATCCACATTGGAGCATATACACTACATACGAACGTAACGCATAGTGTTTCTACGAAGGCTTTCATTCGGTCATAAATAATACAAATGTAAAGATTTAATGAATTAAATGTGTATGTTGTATTTCATTGAGAAACACGGACATTATACGCATGCGCACATCAAAATCCGGAAATAAAATGAAACGCATATTGAAACGCACATACAGGTGCAATTAAGACAATGGACATTTAAATTTAAGGTGGAACTGTTTGTTTTAATTAAGTTTGCCTGGACGGGATTGGACAATGGAATGGGAGGGGTATATATATAGATGGACTACCTGTTTGCTCATTACACTCCACTCTGCTCCTGAGGAAGTCTGTATAGATGAAACGCATAGAGCGGGGTGTGAGAGTGTTATTACCGGTTTTATCAGATATTTTATCTATTATTAAGAAGGTTGCCCACAGCTGTCATCTCGAGAATTCTTTTGATTCGAGAGTATCCACAAAGCTCTACATTGCATAGAGTCCGACATTCCATCTGGAGGGGGTAACCTTTCTCTTTTATGTGATTTTGCACTTGAGCTGGTTCTCAGTGCCACTTACATTGTGAGTTTGATTTCAATACATTGTACACTTTTTATACTTTACATAACAGTGTTACACTATTGCATATCCTTTCTATTTGTTCCTATATGCCATATGTCCACCCACGTCTCTGAGGAGGTATCCAGCTAGAAGATTGGAGATTATTCTCGATTTTTCGATTTCTGTTTTTATTCGATTTCAACTTGGGATTGGAGGAGTCCTTGCAGATCTCGACTTTCCATAGGAAAGTATATTTCTGTATTTGTTTCTGTCTTTTTGGTCATTTTGTACTTGTCTTCTGTTCAAACCAGCAAGGTGGAAGATGCATCGTATGTTTAACCCATCCAGGGTTTATATGCTTTAGCACCACGCTACAGTTACTTTGCAGTTCAGTTTATACCTTCTGTGTAGATTGGAAAGGCCCATGGATGCATCATACGTTTTACACCTGCCCAAGTGTTCATGTGCTCTGGTGGTAAGTTCACAACAATATACATGTAGCTTCCGAGGTTAATCCCTCTTAAGTCTTGCCAAAAAATGACTGGGGATCTGAGTACCTGACTAAATGTTGGATTGGTTCAGATAAAAGCCTCCTAAGCGATCACATAAAAGGGATACACACGGTGCAAATAAATAGGAACCCAACATTGTTCCATTTAAACAGGCAGTTAAGCTTTACAAGAGAGGAAACTAAAAAATACTTTTTGTATAGACAAAAATCAGTTACCAAAATACATGTGCACAAGGCCTGAGCAGCTGTGTGGAAAGAGCCTCATGTAATGCTACAGCAAACGGGTGACCTCATTAGAGAGGCACTAATAACTTACTAGGGCTGAGTATACAGGTACACTTGTAGTATACTTGTTCTGGATCTCCTACCCATAAATAATTATATATAAAATAATAAATAATTAATTAATAAGGAGGAACCTTTGTCCGAATTGGTTTTAAATTCACTTTAACTTCTTACATAAAGAATTATTAATATCTAACTTATAAATGTACTTTAAGTTTTTCACTTATTAGTCAAATCACTTTTAATACAGTGATTTTCTTATACTCCCCAGAAATTGCCATTTAAATGAGATTAATCAATTATTACTGTGTGTTATTTTGGGAAGATTTGGCCACACCTCTTTATTTCACGTGATTTGCTTCTGTTCACTATTTAAATGAGTTCACTTTTTTGTGATGTTAGCATATGATTAAGCGCTCTCAGTGCTAAACGCGTCATGCTGGCTACATCTTTGACTTACCTTTTCTCCACTTTTGCTGTGTACATGTGAATATTTATTAAAAACCACATCACTATCCATTTTTGTCCATGAGTGCCGGTTTTTCTGCTTTTTGGTTCATTCGTATTACTCAACAGGTGTTGGCCACACCAGCAGAGACACCCGGAGGAGTAAGAAAATAGGAGTAGCCTCAGAAATTGCTTTATTACGCGGCTCATGAGCCTGCATTTTTTTCGTTTCTTGTGGACTGAGTATATAGGTACCTTAGTACCTAGCAGCCTAACAATCAACCTCTCACCAGAGGTATCTGTGACTAAAACAGTAGAAAAAGAAACCAGTAGATAACGAAAATCTTACCATGACACAAGAGGAGGCAAATACCGCACAGAGGGTCTGCTAGGCCTGGGACAGGAGGCGAGACCGATAACCCACCAGGGGTATGTAAGGCCTGGGACAGGAGCACTTTAAGTGAGAGATTCAATAGCAAAACCTCACCTTAAAGACATCAAATCCATGTGGGGGTGCTGGTGACATGGAAGAAATCTGTTTTAACAAGCAGCCTTGCAGTCAGAGAGGTGAGCATAGCTTAGATTTTTGCATCAAAACAGGAGTTGCAATCACGCATGCATAGTAGTGTTATCAGGACTCAAGTTGAAACGCAAGGCCACCTGGGCATATGTTCCACTGCTGTGCATGGCCTCCATACCTTCGCACTGATAGGCACCACCTGGGTTACCTTCTCAAAGTTCCAACATTGAAAAAAAAATAAAGCCACCTTAACCCAGATCCTAGCGGAGGTCTGGAACACTCTGCACCTTCCCGGAGAGCAATTGTATCTTGCCCCTAGGAATAGCCTGTGTTCCCTGCCATTCCTGCAACATCAATTCCTAACCCTGGACTACCGTCTGTCCCTGACAAGGGACAAGAAAGAACTGATTACCTCTGGATGTGTCTGATACTTAAGGGGAAACAGGAAGTAGTGGGGAGGAGTTTATCATTTTAACTTTTTAGGCTACTTGTTCCTGTGAAGAAAGGTACATCCCAATGGTACTTCCACTATAGGACAGGGGAAATAGTTATGAAATTAATACTCCAAAGACATAATTGTCAATTAAAAAAAAAGACAATTTGTATTTGTGAGTTATTTGTAGCCTATATGAATATAACACATCCAAAAAAAAAAAAAAAAATTACAGTAACAATGGATATTCATTTCCAGTATGTAGCAGCTACAGAATAATCTCTAGTATCTCATTTAAACAGAAATCATATGTTCTAAAATATATCTCACTACCACAGAGGGAACCTGGATCATTACCAAGGACTCCAACTATAAAATAATACAGCAATAATTAATCATGGCTTGCGCCAACAGTATGTATTTAAGCAAACACCACACAGTTGGTAGAAATAATTAATTATTTTATTGCAGGAGTCCCCTATATACCTCTAGAGGTAGAGGTCTTCTATGGAAGTGAGAAATATTTTCGAACATGTCTGTTTAAATTAGATTCTAGATATTCTACAGCTGCTAAATATTGGAACTAGATGAACATGCTTTATTTGAAAAATATCCATGACAATTATTTTGTCACATCTCTTCCTACTTCTAAATGTTTTTAGAACAAAGCTCATTTTGTTTAACGTTTTTGTATCAAATTCAGAGGAAAGGTTACCTTCAGTCACAGAAACATAGAATGTATGTCAGATAAGAACTTTTTGGGTCTATCATATTCCATCTCGTCTTTCCTCCGAATTACACATATTAAGATCCTTTAATCCATTTTTTTTATCGTGCAAGCCATGCACCAGTTAGTAGCCCGTCTCTGAACTCTCTACAAAGTATTCATAGCCTTCTGGAGATGGGTCTAGGAGACTTGCTCGCAGCATCTTCACCGCTGACAGTTCAGCGCGGCAGTCAGAACGCTGAACTGTCAGCAATGAAGAATAACGCGGCCGTTTCACCGCGGCTGCAGCTATGTAAGAGCTGACAGTTCAGCGCTGAACTGTCAGCTCTTACAAATCTAAACGTAAAACTGTAATAACCCCCCCTAATAAATGATTCCCCCCAATAGTAACACTAAACACTAACACAAAAATTAACCCCATACTAAAATGAACCCCCTAAACCCTAATACTAACCCCGACCCCTAATACTTAAATTAACCCCCTAAACCCTATTAACCCCCAACCCCTAAAACTAAAATCAACCCCCTAAACCCCAATACTAACCCCCGACCCCTAATACTAAAATCAACCCCCTAAACCCCAATACTAACCCCCGACCCCTAATACTAAAATTAACCCCCTAAACCCTAATTCTAACTCCAGCGACGATCTGTCTTGTGCTGCAGAGTCGGCGGTGAAGCGGCTGCGCGGAAGCAGCCGCGATGAAGAGTCCCATCCCCTCTGGAGATACGGTCTCCAGAACGCAATACATTACAAGTGAGGCCTCACCAGTGCTCTATACAATGGCATCACCACTTCCTTCTTTCTACTGCTTATACCTCTCCCAATATCTAGTTTACTTAAACCATTTGCCATTTGGCTTATCCCTCTATGATCAACTAAGCAAAAAAAGGCCTTCCTTACCATCAAGACTTTCTGCAATATCCCTAGTAAGAATATTATTCACTAAAATCACTTGTATAAGTTCATTTCACTTATTTTATCACAGTGCATATTTTTTATATATACACGGTCAGCAGTCACCTTAAGGGTATCTGTAGAACTGTTTCATTTTAGCAACTTGACAGTGTTGCCACTCTTTTGTGTGTGCTACATTGCTAATTCGATCACTGTATATCAGCACATTACTATTATAAATGTGGATATACTATCATATTTTTTGTCAACTATAAGGATCAGTCACCGTAAAGGGCATTTACATGTTCTGAATATGTTAGTGCCTATACACTGAGCGCAGGCATTTTCTTTGTTGCTGCATTTTTCACACAGCTGGAGTCTGTCTGGGTTTATTCTTTCCAGCTGCTGGTGTTCAGTGGACACTTCAATCACTTATTTATTGTTATAATTATATTTTATACTGTTTTGCCTTGTATATTGATCAATTGATCAATTTTAGTTATCCAATCGAAAAAAAGTCAGTATGGATTAGTGGTTACCACTAGAGGTATACCGGACGCCAACATTAAGAACACTGTTTTAGATTAAGTCATTCTTGCAGCTATATTTCTGATACCTTGATATATCTACATACATAATGTCATAAGGGCCTACAGTTTGCACTTTGTGGTGTGAAGAAAAGTTAAATTTCAGATTTGGTTACCCACTTATTTCTACTCTGTATGTTAGGTTGCAGGTAGAATGCATAAAAGCACAGTGGGCATCATCCTACCACTGACCCACCATGTACCACAGTTAATACCAGAACTTTCTAAAATGTGATTGACATGGCTGTAGAATACTTAAGTGGAACCAAGGAATTTGAACCATGAAACAGAAAAATATAAAATTCCACCAGATTATTCCTCCCATACCAAAACTTTAATGCATTACATTATTCACCTAAATCATTTAAATGAGTCTAAAATATACGGCGATAAGTAGGGTAAACCTTGCTTTGATTGAAATCACGTTAATAGGCAGATACATGATCATTTATTTGAGAGGGAAATAAATATGATGTAAATTTTGGTTCCGAGTACTCATTAAAGCTGCTCATCACACTGAAGTGTACTTTCTCCCTAATGCTGCTTTTAACGAGTCCATTTTTTTCAGTACTAAATTATTTCAAAATGATACAACATCCACTTAATGGATAAGCGACAACACAAAGAGTTTATTATTTGCTTTCTCCCTCTCCTTTAATATGAAGTGTAGGAACAGAAACCAGGAACAAAATACATTTACTGTGTAAAGGGAAAATAAAAAGTTCAAAACTCAAAATGTTATATTTTAGAAGACCAGCTACATGGTTTTAACTTATCTAAGGTGATGCCTATGCAGACTTTAAAATGCGGTTATAAGTAAAGAACCTCTATGTTTTTTGGTATAAGCAGACACCTGAGGTGAATATTATGTAATTTGCTAACCAACTTCATTAGTGGACATATACAACTAACCTCACATTGTTTTAACTTTAGAGGCTAGTACTATTAATAGTAGCCATTTTTTGACACAGACACATATCCCATCAGGTGGATTATATGGTCAGGAATATGTACATGGGGAATTATTTCATAGTCTTGCTGTATTTTAGGGTAGGTAGTTTGAGCACAAATTTTGCCTTGTGACTTCACATGGTTTAAGAGAAATCACAGTTCTGGACTTGGTAGAACAATGGTAGAACATGATATTGCATTGTGAAAGAGTGAACTGAGTTGTTAAAACATTGCTCCAAGCAGTACTCCAAATAAGGTTTTTTTTTTGTCAAGCAGGAAGTATTTAGATAAGAACAACACAAATCTGCATCTGTTGCCCATTATAGTTGGCCCTAAGAGAACAGTGTCAGATTTTATTAAATTTTGCTTAAACTGCAATTAAGTTTACCTGCCATGTCAGAGAACATAAAAAGGGACGGTAAGTTATGCCAGTTTGAAGATGTTCAAAAAAACAAAGCAAGAAACCTTACACCCTACACACTAGTACTGTACCAATTTAAAAACAAATATAAACACAGTACTTCAGATATACTTTTAATAGTGGGAGAACTATTACATTTCTGGCAGTTTTAATTGACAGAAATAGATTATCACTTCTTGGAATGAAAATGCAGGACTTATTCAGCCTATTCTTACTAAACTTAAGAAAAAAAAATAAGAAAAAACTTGCTTTTTATGAGCAGATTTAGCAACAAGTTGTTAATTCTTCTGACATTGAAAGTACTGCTAAGCAAAATGTTTTCTGTAACAGCCTCTTTCACAGAGTTGAATTTGTATTCTGGTAGAATCTGATGAAATATTGTATCACAAATGCAACAGGATAAACACCACCGGTAAAACTGGTGGGAACTAAGTATTCATTTTATGACCCGCTCACTCCATATAGTGACATTGTTTTAGAGCTAGTCGTTTGAGTGATGTTATAGCCAAACTAATGTGATTAAACTGTGCTGTTTTTCTCACATGGTACACATGCAGTTGTACTGACTAGCCACCCCATCCCACAGGACACCACCTATACATTTACTAGCAAGTAATCAGCCAAATAAAGTTTAGTAATGTATGGTACCATATCAAAAATTTACAATCACCATTGACTCACCTAATAATTAAATCTAACATTTAATGGCCAAAATAATTGGTCTATAACTCTTCTTATAAAGTGTTCATGCCACTTAAGACTTTACATGTTTTTTTTCATGCCAACTACCTATAGCACAATAAAAAAAAAAAAAAAGAGGCAGTGAAACATGTGCTCTTTACAAAATATCAAAGGAAATGCAACATTAGGTTGAAAAAAAAAAAAAAAAAAAGCAAGAGTCAACCTAATCACATCCAATTGACAAAATTATTTGTGTTTTAATTTTTTTTTTACATAGTTGCATTTTTATGTATCATTTATGCTACTGTCCATCTCTACAAAACTGTTTTATTACGTTTTCAAATAAGCAGACCGGAAATGTAAAATTGAAGTATACACTGAGATTGCTCTAGTAGAGGCATCCTGCAACAGCACTGCCGGCCAAAAATGATTTATTTTGTAAATGAGACCATTTTTTAGTACGCACATCCGTAAATGCCTGTCAATTTTGCAATGTGAAAACTGCTTTAACAGAATTGTGTAGTTTCAGTAAAAAGGCATGCTATTTTACAGACGTTACATATTTGTGAACCCAGTCATGCGAATGTGCAAATTAGGGATAGAATCCTAACACCAGTTTAAATGGGGGTTTTACCAATGATGTACAATGTAAAAATATTCAAAAGACTTTGATCTGCAAGCCAGAAGCCATTTATGTAGCTGAATCAAAGAAACAGAAGAGATTGAGATTGTACAAAAGATGTTCACCTGCTTGAACCTAAAAAGAAAATATATATATGGAATAAAAAAATTATGTTTGTGGTCCATTTGTAACAGTATTTATCCTAATCATTACTGAGAATTCATGGATGTTGGAAGTTTTTTTCATATCAGAAGCTCTAAACTATGGCCATATTTAAACTGGTTGAACCCATGGAAATGTATATTCCTGGAATAAATGGTACAAAAAGCAACAATGGAAATAAAGCCAAAATGGTCTCCTTAAAATGTCGAGAAAGTGGAACAATGTGAAGCTTGAAATTTAGCTATTTCATTCTCATTTGCCTTACTTATAACTGGTCAATTTCAGTGCATTAAATGGTTGTACATAATGGTCTCTTCTTAGAATGGATGTCTAGGTAGTGTCCATTGATTCCATATTAGCAGAGGAAGTATCTTTCTGAATACTTTCAAAGATGGCTGCTAGCTCAGGATTTGAGCTGATCTGTGACTGGAATTCACTCATCAAGGGGCTCTTCTCTGCTTCAGGAATGGTTAAAAGTGCTGCTACTGCTCTCATTGCTGAACGCTTCAGTTCATCCTGTTTCTCAAATTCTTGTTTCACAGAGTTTGCTTTTACCTGTACAAAAAATGTTTTACTTTAGTCCATTAATAATTCAATAATATTATGTATACAAAACAAAAGCACATTTCTTTTTTAAACATTGTAACCGAACTTTAGAAAGTGGATAGCAAAATAAATCCTGCTGGATAAAAATATATTGCAAGAAGGCAGCCATTTATTAACAAAGGACTTGTCAGGAACATATAGCCGGGAACTCTGCTGCCAACAATGGACGTGCCCGACACGTCCTGCGGTGGGTCAAGCGGTTTTCGCAATCAACGATCGCAAAAACCAATCTGACTGTGCTCTATTTATTGCCTCGATGTCAAGGCAATAAACAGCACCAAAATGTCAGCTCTGGGGCACCCACGATCCATCGTGGGCGCCATATTGCGGGAACAGCATATGCTCCTGCAATATCACTGTGCCCTCTTGTGGGTAGAGCTTCGGAAGAGGAAAATAAATTTCTTCCGATGCTCTGAATCTGGTGTTTGACTGCCCCTAGAGGCAGTCAGCAACATTGCAATGAAAAAAAAAAAGACTTGATTAGCTAAATCTAGGGTTAGAATAGTTGTTAGGGTTACAGTTAAATTAGGGTTAGCATAAGGTATAGGGTTAAATTTCAATTAAAATTAGATTATATTAAGGATTAGCATAAGGTTAGAGTTGGGGTTAAATGTAGGGTTAGGGTTAAATTTAGGGTTCGTGTTTTAAAATTTCGGCTAAACAAAAACCCCAGAAATGTCAAAAAGCCCTAGTAACCAAGGGAAAGATGAGGTCAAAAGGTCTTGTCACTAAGGGGTTACAAGCAGTAATATTTCTAAACAATAAATTACAGATACATTCACTATATCATGGTTACAATAATAAATTTGATTGTTATAAGCAGGAGCTAGCGGGTACCGTTTAGCTTGTGAAATTAAACTTTTTAGATTATATGCCTCAAATGTCATTTTAGAAGTAGTACACTATGAACAGAATACTTTACATGACAACAGATGCACAAATATAGATTGTTGAAATACTCCCAAACTGTATCAGCATAATTTTATGAAACAGATGCAAGAGTAAAGGAAACAATCACCATTTAAAATGGCAAATATAGTTCAAAACAGCAACTAATATTTCAACCTTTAGTGAGGGTTACTAAAGTAGTGTGTATGTAGGAAGCCGACTAGAATATTATTCCAGATGCATGCATATAATTAGCAGCCCATTGCTCCCAGAAAATTGAACATACCTTTGTAGTACATGTGGCACGTAAAGGTTCAACTAGTCTATCCAACCTCTGTAGTACTGCGCTTGGGCATAGCGTGGAGAGCCTTACCAACATTAAAAATGTCAGCATCTACAAAAGCAAAGAATAGTTGAATTACTTACTGCATTAACAAAATCCAAAGACGTGCAAAATAAAAATATAAAGATTAACATAAATGAGCTCGATAACAGATATACAATCACAATACACTAGGATTTCCTTAACATTCAATAAGTGCTATAGAAATCAGTAACTCAGGGGTCTAACAACCAAATATTGAAATGAAAACAAAAGAAAATGCTTTTTTTTTTTTTTTTTTTTGTACACACAAGCTTGGAGGAAATGACCGATAATTTTTTAAATTTTTAAGTGCTGCAGTTACCTGTAACTCTGTAGGTAACTGGAGCACTATTTATATTTACCTTTATGTCATAGTGATCTTTCAAACCATCTTCAACATGGTTAAGAAATTCAAAAATATCCAGTCTGTCAAGACAACTGTCTAGAAGAGTGTACATGCACTCGAAGGCTGCTTTTCGGATGTCTAGGCCGTCATCAACTGTGTGCTTAAATGGCCCCATTTCAACCTGGAATTATAAAGTGAAATGAGTTCTATTGCTTGTACTCCTAATTCTCAGAAAATACAGTAACATAACCAAATGTGAACTAACCTCTCTAATTAACTCCTTTCTGACTTTTGTTTCATTATACAAATGAGGAAGAACAGAATCGAGCAAATCTCTGATTAACGATGGCTTGTTGTGAGCTGCTGAATTGAATGTCACAAGGGCTACCCGGCGTACATTTAAATCAGGGTCTTCTAACGTCTTCAAAAAATCACCTATTGAAAAGAAATTGGTTATAGTATTATAATGTGCAGTACATTTTACAGAAGACGTATTGGGTATACAATTTTAATGTAAAGTCTGTCACAGCCAACTGTTAAAATTATGCCAGCCAATAAAAGTTCTGCCAATAAACGTAGTTTTGACTAACGGGCTACAAATTCATCAATCAACGTTAAAAGCCAATATCTTTCAAGCCAGGTGTTACTGCCCTGGGAAGGTTATTGTATAAAAATGCTATATTTAGAGAAACTAAGATAGAAGAACTTAATTTTCAGGTCCAGTTAGTTCGGTCCATGGGTTATCAGGTACCCACTTTAAATAAACTACAATTTTGACCCTAACCTCATCACAGATGAGTTAATGTGAATAAGTAAATCTTCACACTCAAATAAAGAAACTAACATGTTTACGATCAGTGTGGTCCAAATGAAGGAGAACAAAAATACATTTTGTTTATGTATACAACATGTATGTGATATGTTTTATTTGTATTTTCATTTCAGCAGCTATCTGGTTTGTAAGCTTTACCAAACCTATTCAAATATGTTGTGCTAAAATTGAGAGGGGAATTTGACTTCTCTCCATTTCAGGACAGTCTATTTGGATAATAAACACAGCTACATCTATATGCCCACAACGGAACGGATTGTGGTGTTTTTTTATTTTTATATTTTTTATAGTGGGGCTGATCTCTTGCAGTAGCCATCCTACTATTAGGAAATAGCCAAGGCAGCACCCTATTTAAAAAATTATTTCAAAATTTGAATTGAGTCAAGTGAAGTTTGGGCTTGAAGCAGCAGATACACAGCATTGAGTGTTTAATTTACTCCTCTTTGTGAGAGAGGCTTCTCAGTTCTGCTTTGTCTACCATCATCCCAGACTGAGACACTAATCAGGAGCAAAGTCATCCCCAGATTTTTTCCCCATTAGTTCTAATTAATCTCATGTTTCAATATTTTCTTATTTTATTTTTTTTTTAGCATCAATAGCACTTTCATCTTCACATGAACTGCAATTATTGCACTATTCATTTTGTTAAGACGCCCGTTTTTTGTTTCATGTTTTGAACAGTGCATATATACATTATGGAATACTGTAAAAAAAAAATTTGATTTGCGGAATAAATTATGTTTCAGAAATTAAATAATTTTTTAATATGTCTTGTACGTTTCATCCCCCAAAAGAGGCACTAAAGCATATGAGCATAGTGGGAATTGTGTGTTGATTTAAAATATGATAAATGCCTAATTTGCTTTTAACAAATTTAAATTCACATGCTTAGTGTAGAGAGCTATGGTTATTTTAGTAATGTGTGAGTCAATACTAACCAAACATTTAATACAGGGCTATAAAGGTGTTATCATGAATCTTTATTATACATATAGAGAACAGATCATCCCTTCAGTTCTTCTAACAAATATAGCATTACCAAACAATCTCAAATGACTTCCATAGGAATGCTTGTTTTTACAGATAAGAGGAAAATCGGGAATACAACAAATTTAGCAACATCTGTAGGCATAGATATTTAGACGATGCAGGTGGTTTAGGCGATGGCACGTGTGCACACATCCACACCACTGTTCAATGGTAAATTGAAGTTTGAACACTTACCAATGCAATTCTTTAGCAGTGGATCAATGGGTTGTGGATGATCAGATATTGTAAACTTAACAGCTGTTACTACAGAGCTTCGGGCATAAGATGACCCTAGAAGAGCATGATAAAAGGGTATTAGGGCAGAAACAAGTAGTTTTGTACAACAACAAATTAATGGATTTTGACCAAATACATAAGTTGATTTATGTAAAGAATAATTCTCAGGTGATTGATCTCTAATTTACAATCGTTAGTGATCCACTTTTTGTAAAAAATAGAACATATAGGTAGACTTTCTACATAGAACTCTTAACCTGTATGGGTACAAGGGCACTTCGTTCCTATATTATACTTACTGTATTTTCCGGCTTATAAGACTACTTTTTAACCCAGGAAAATCTTCCCAAAAGTCGGGGATCGTCTTATCCGCCGGGTGTCGTCTTTTTACTTACCTCGTTGCTGCTCTGCAGCTCCGCGCGGCCGTGAGGGAACCGTTGTGTGCTCACCTCCAGCCGCGCGACTTCAATAAAGTATGTTTAAACTTTTTTTTCAAACAAACTTTATTGAAGCCGCGCGGCTGGAGGGGAGCGCACAACGCTTCCCTCACAGCCGCGCGCACCTGCAGAGCAGCAACGAGGTAAGTACTGGGAAGGGGGGATGAGGAGGGCAAAATCCTGGCATATTGGAGGGGCAAAATCCTGGCATATTGGAGGGGCAAAATCCTGGCATATTAAATGGCACAAGAATGTAATTTTGAGTGGCAAAATACTGGCATATTGAGGGGCAAAATAGTGTGTCTCAGGTTATGTGTCTATTGGTGTGTGTGTGTGTGTGTGTGTGTGTGTGTGTGTGTGTGTGTGTGTGTGTGTGTCACTTTCTGTGTAAGGGTGTGTGTGTGTGTAAGTGTGTCACTTTCTGTGTAATGGTGTGTGTGTGTAAATGTCACTGTAGGAGAAAATGCGCGTTGGAAGAGGGGTAGTCTTATACGGCGAGTATATCCCAAACTGTCATTGAATTTGACACACAGGTATAGTCTTTGTTTGCATAAAATATTCCCCATTAAAACAATGATTGTTTAGAAAGCCAAATAACTTTATTCTACAATAAACCACCAAAGCATCAATCCTTATTAATTGATATTTTTCTAGAATGTGAAGTAGTAGTGTTCATGCTTCAAAAGTGATTTTTAGTTTATGGTTTTATAAGATAAGAATTTTTTACCAATATATACAGGTAAACCGCGTTATAACGCAGTTCCTGCCTGATTTAGCAAGATCTCGGGACTTGCATAACAATCATACATGCATTATACAATTTACACTCATTGAGTCCTAAAATTCTTGGGTTTCTGATTAAATATCCAGCGGAAGGTTATAAGTAAAAGGTCATGTAAAAGTTTATAATGAAAAGGTGAATGGCATTTACAGACAAAACCATTAAGTACAATATAAGTTGACAAGTAAAAGTATTTACAATCATACAAGTAACAAAAAAAATTCCTACACTCAAAGGTTTTTTCCTAGAATGGTCTGCTAGATGGAACACTTTTAGAACTAGATGATATCACGTGAACAGTGAGCCTGTTACTTTTGAATAAGTGCAGCAAAATAATTCTGAAGTTAAAAAAATATATATATAATTTCCACATGCAAGGTAAGATCACATGCAACATACCTGCAGCCAAGTATCCTTTGAGTCGTGGCAAGAGGGTTTCTGGATCTATCAAGGTAAGTTTGCCAAGACATTCAGCAACTACATTCCTGGTACCTTCCTCTGCACATTCAGAATGTTTCAGTAGTAAAGACCAGATGTTCTCAACATACGGCTTAAGTCCTGCTACTGAGGCAGAGCTTATTATTTCCTTGAGAGAATGAAGTAGAAGATATTGCCGCTTAGGCTGACTAGTTATTTCTTGTAAGACAAATGGCAAATACTCGGGAAGGTTACCTACACTAATACTGCCTAATGCATAAGATGCTGCAGATTTTACTTCTTCACTAGGAGAGGAAAAGGCTTCCAGTAGCACAGATTTTAACTCAAGTTGTCCACTCAAATCGATGTGATGTCCAACTTCCCCTAGAGACAGCAAAGCCAAGAGACGAATAGAATCTGTGGACCTAGAGTTCTTTACATCCTGGATAAATTGTCCAACCACTGCAGGACCTTCTTTAGGACATGCCCGTGTAAGTGCTGCTACACATTTGGCAATGGAATAATAGGACTGTTTGTGGGTAAGCGCAGTACTCTGTGCATAAACTGGACCTGTCAACATACGCAGTAAGTCCATGTAGCCTAAGCTTGAAGTTGCGGTCACCACTAATGCTTGGAAAAATTCTAGCATTGCACTAAGGGCCCCGCCTTGAAGCAATGGTGACCTTACCAGCCCAATAAGTTCATTGAGGATTGATCCACTAATCTTTGACAGAGAGGATGGGTATACTTTAGCCAATGTTGTAAGAAAGCTAATGGCCATCTGAGAAACATGCATATCACTTTCACTAATAAGAGGTGGAAGCTCATCAAGCACTGCATCAATCATTGCTGCAGTCAAGCTATCACTATAATTTTTTATTAAGATATCTAAAGCAGACAGTGTCCCAAGTTTTAAAGCTCTCTGATTCTTCCTTAGAAAAGAGGCAAGAATAGGCACACCTTCTCCCAAGATTGGCCTTAAATCTATTTTCAGTGGAGAGCCAGCAATCAATGTTACAGCTTTTACGGTGGTTAATCGTGTAATCTCATTCTTCAGCCTCTCAAGGAAAATTTGCAGAGTACTGGGAAGATCACTTCCCAAATTATCACCAAGACTACAAATGATTTGACCCATGCAAGAAATAGCACGTTCTTTAACTTCTTGGTCAATATCTGCTGCTTTCAGTCTCTTGATTGTACATGTAAACAGATCTTTTATGTATGGAGTAGCATCAAAAGAAGAAGGTTGGTCCAAGGGTCGTATGACTTTCACAAGTTGTTGTGTAACCAGAAGCGCTTCTGATGTAATTTTGTAAAATGGATCACCAACACAAATAACCACTGGTGAAACCAATGCTTGTACATGTGAATGGAAGACTTGAGGAGAATGGTTGCAAAGGATCACATAAAGACATGACAACGCATCTATCTTCAGGTTTGAAGAACTTGACTTGTCATTTAATGAAAAGATGATTCCTACAAAGAAAAGAAAAATACTTTTATGCATCCAAGAACATTATCAATGGGATTTTCACAGATCTTATGGATGGCATTTTAAAGACTAGACAAGGTTAGCCAGGCAATAGACACTTAATTCTGTATCTTTGAATACAATAAAAACATTTATAAATAAAAATAAAAAACACTCATGCACAGAGTTTGTGCACTGCACATAACCATGTCACAATCATACATCTATCCATCCAATGGGTGCAGATAAAATAAGGTTTCATACCTGGCACTAGAACCGGAATGTGCTGTGTCAAAGCTCCAGGTAACACATTGACCAATTCCGTCAGCATGTTAAAACAACATTGTCGAGTCTTCACACTTTTTTCCTTCATTTGTTTATGTAGAGCTTTTACAATATTGGGAACCTAGTTAAAAAAAGAAATTAAAAAAAGTGGTGTTAACTTTTTCATTTAATTAACTGAAAAGAAGCATGGAATGGGAGCCATTTGCAACTAATCACTTTATAAAATTGTGGGTGCCATTTGCAACTAATCACTTTATAAAATTGTGATCTGTAGGCATGCAGAGAAAGTAAATTGATCCAGTCTTTGTACCAAAGATAATGCTACCTGGACACTATGAGAGGCATACCTTATTTTTTTAAGTACTTTCGAAAAACAATATCTTAAAATGTACTGACAAACCAAACATGACAAGCAAAAAATAGCTACAGTATCTCATATTTACTATCTAAAGGGAACAGTTTTGGTGTACATTTCCCCAAAAGAAAATTGACAATAGGGAGAGCTCAGGTCACCCTAAATTTCATGGTCACTAGTAGTTCTCACCACTTCTACCACTAGGTAGATCAGCAAAAACCACACTGATGAAATAGCATACAAAATGGAAATACAATAAGCACACTGACCTGACTCTGAAGCATGGTCAGTGGTGTTTCTCCCTGCTCCATGGCATCAGGATCACAAAGCCAGCTCTGAACTGGTCTGGTCTGTTTTAAAAGTGAAAGGTATGCATGAAAAACATCTGCTTTCACATTCTCTTCACGCTCTTTGAATCTGGCAATTAATGCAGGGGACACCGTCTTGTAGAATTCCGGCAGCATTTCATGTCGCGTGCTGACTACAGCATCCAAGCACTTGGCAGCTGCACGTCTCACCTTCCAACTCATATCATCATCATCGCTATATTCATCATCACTACCTAGAAATTCAACAAAACAATGTATATTTCATATTCAGTGTTTCAGAACGTATTTCTCAGAAAAGTAAAGGCACTGATGCTTACTGAAGACTGAACATATTCCAGTATTGTAAGTATTCCAGTTTATTTAGTATGACCTTCATTAGCTTTCAGTGAAGGGTCTACTCAATATGCCCCACCTGGCGTAAACTTGAACCTATTTGCCATTCAACAAAATCTGAGTTACCACAGTCGATCCTTGAGTGTCCAAGTAAAAATTGATACTATGTGCACTTAAAGAAATAGGGATGCAGTTATTCTCAACTGTGGTTATAAGAGAATTGAAACGAGGAACACTTCTCCCATTAATTTGAAGCTATGGGTATACACATTTCTGGGCGTATAACCAAAATAGAAAGGGGTGGAACATGCCATTTTCCGCATATTTATATATGAGAAAACTAACTATTCATGTTTAAGCAAACAGTAATGAGAGCTGGCATAATGCAACATGCACTAACAAAGTTTAAAAAAAAAAAAAAACCTCAATTTCATATAAGGAAAATCATAGTTACTTGTAACTTTCAGTTTAGGTGTCTATATTACTTTAAATTAGAAGATTTCAAATGTATCCATGCAGAAAAGGGTAGTGGCAGGTCTTCCATTTAATTTATGACAGGACATAACTTCTTAAATTTCTGTATGTTTTGGTTACATGCTTTATAAAAGGGACAGTAACTTACTGACAACCATAGGTCATGTTTACTGGAACCAATAGACCCTATACAAACAGTGCAATCTCTGCAAACATTAATGAATGGTTTTGTAGAAGCTCAGCCACTCACGATAAAAAAAAATCCACTACCACACAATCTACAAATACGTTTTGCATTTTAATATTACACTGTAACACAACAGCAAAAAAAAAAAAAAGTTGCCTGCCTTGTACCAGCAGCCAGAAGCCACATTTAAGGCTGTCAGTGAAGGTAATTTTTCATTGTTGGGAGCTGAAGCAAATCAAGGCAACCTCAAGACCTTTTTAAGGTGCCAGTGTTTTATAAATATGTGGATCCTCGGGCTGATATTTTTCCCCTCACAAATGCTAAATAAGTCCAGGATGTTTTATCACAAGAAGTTTTAATTTCAGTAATTAATTCATAATTCCCTATGTAATTTCATGCTCCACTTTAAACAAGCAAGTATTCTGTTGACAAAGAGTTTATTGGTTTTTTTAAATTACCTTGATCGTCATCATCTGCACCATCAGCATCCATTGCATTTTCATCTTCATCCTCATCATCATAATTATAATTGGGGTCATATGTTAAGTATTTTAGACATATGTTTATTATAGTAGATACATGGGGGTAAACTTCTTTAGGGCATCTACAGTTGAACAGAAAAATATACAGCTCATTCAGATTATGTGCAAGGAATCAGTAAATTAAAATGTACCCAAAACAAGATATATTATAGTGCTGCTGCATCAAATCTGTTGCCACCGCCCCCCCCCCAATTTATCTTAATTACTTATGTGCTTATCTAGTTAAGGTGTTTATTAACCCTTGTCACTAATGTCTTATTGAAAATACATTTTCACCTTCACTTTCCCTTGGTGACAATGGCTATTTTGACATTATATTCTGGGGTGTTTGTGTTTAGCTGCAATTTTCTTCTCTCACAAACTGTACCCACACAAATTATATGTTGTTTTTATCATCATACAAAAGGCTTTCATTAGATACCATTATGTTCATCATATCTTATAATTTACTACAAAAAAAATCATAAAATATGATGAAAAATTAAAAAAAACTTTTTCTAACTTTGACCTAAAATATAATTTATACAAATACAATCATTAAAAAATACCTCGTCTAAATAGTTTCTAAATGTTGTCCCGAGTTCAGAAATATGCATGTTTCCATATTTTTTTGCGAGTTATGGGGCAAAAACCAAAAATAGTGTTTTTTGTTTTTCTCCTATATTGACCTTTTGACCCCAACCTGAACCCAAAATGTAAACTTACACTAAATTTACCATTAAGGGAGTCAAGTAGCATTTTCAGAGCGACGGAAGTGAATTTACTTTCACTTCCGAAGCTCAGACCACCAGAGGGCATTGCATGCTGCTCCGTCAATATGGCTCCCACAATTGCTCCGTGGGGCGATCGTGGGTGCCCCAGATTGGAAATTTCGGTGCTGGCTATTGCCGACATCGAGGCAATATACCAGCACCGTTAAAGCGGTTTTCGCGATCATTGATCGCGAAAACCGCTTGATTCACCGCAGGAAATATATGCCGACAATAATTGAAAAGCACTTTTTATAACTTTGACCGGAAAAATAAATTACACTAGTTACTAATATTTGTCCTGGCTTGTATATAAAATATACCATGTTTACATGTTTTTCTGCAAGTTATAGGGCAACAATTTAGAAAAGCATGGGGTCCTTTTGACCCCAACCCTAATCATCACCCAAAACCTGAATTCTAACCATAATCCATCTTTAACCCTAAATGCAACACTAATTGTAAATCTAGTTAGTGTTGCCTTATTTTTTTTTTTTTTTTTTACAATGAAATGTTGCGCACTGCCTCTAGGGGAAGTCAAGAAACAGAAAAAATGAAAGCGGTTTCTGCTCTTTTCCATCACTCTTGCCGGCTACAGTGCAGAGTCATATTGTATGGGTTTGCAGCCATTCAATATGGTGCCTGCGATCACTCTGAGGGGCCAAATTGTGGTCCTGCATGATGCTTTGATATGAAGGCACCATAGGAACACCGGCTAAGCAGAGATGCTGCCTATGTGGGTTTCACCACATTTAAGATGTGACACTATGTGAATCAGATCTTGTTTCTCTCAAATGTGTTTTCACATATTATGACTAACATTTTCCCAAAAACACAATCCTAATGTTCTAAAATTTGACACAAATAAAGTACATTTTACCTTCTTACAAAAGATTCAAAGGCTTGAATGCAGTATTCTCTCAGTTCATCATCATCGATGTTACAGAATTTAACCACAAGAGGAATTATTTTCTCCAGATATTCACCTAGAAATGTAATGATGTTATAGAGTTAAATGCTGAACAACAAATTGTAAAACCTTGACAGTAAAGTTATACAACTTCTTACCTATCCTATGGCCTGCTTGCCTGCTAATTGCAGCAATGCATTGTATGTACGTCCTAGTGGTGGACATGGAATCATTTTTAGACAACTCTGCCAATAGATGCTCAATAAGATCAATAAATACAATATTGCCACAACTCATAACCAGGTGGCCAAGCGCAATAATAGTTCTTTTCCTCACAGCCAGTCTAGGGCTCGTCAATTGTGGAAGCAGGCAGCTTAGAATTGAAGGATGAAAATTAACTAGAAGTCCGCCCTGTCTAGGAAGAAAAATAAAATAATGAATATTAAAGCAAAAATGGAAGCTCTTTAACATAAGCATCTTATTATACCGAACACCTGAAAATGTCCTTACATTAGCCAGTTTAAAATATTCACACATTTTCATCTAATCAAAGCACTGTATAAATAGCTGAAGAAAATATGATTTCAATGTAGATATAACCATATCCTGTAGATTGTAACCTCATGTTTCAGTCTGTCTCTGTTAATCTAATGTAGTTCCCTTGTATGCTCTGTTCCAAGTGCTATGTAAATTGTTGGTGCTATATAAATAAACATTGATATAATGCAATGTAAAACCTTAACAATTTTTTTTTTTAGTAGTTTTGCATTTTTGTAAACATGAAACGGTCAATATGATATACCTCAACTCATATAGTAGTATAAGGGAGGAGTTTCATCAAATGAACAATATCTATAACATTAAACATTCCTATTCATACAGTTAGATGCTTTTCAATGTGCATACCAAGCTCAGGGTATCACATTAAAACATTGATAAGCACAGTACTGAGTGTACATAACATAAGGAAGTTCAACTATAATGAAGTGTTCAATGAATGCACTTAGCTAAATATCACAGACATAAAGATGAAGTAAAAAGATGAAGTAAAAAGATGAAGTAAAAAGATGAAGTAAAAAGATGAAGTAAAAAGATGAAGTAAAAAGATGGAGTAAATAAAGATGGAGTAAATAAAGATGGAGTAAATAAAGATGGAGTAAATAAAGATGGAGTAAATAAAGATGGAGTAAATAAAGATGGAGTAAATAAAGATGGAGTAAATAAAGATGGAGTAAATAAAGATGAAGTAAAAAGATGAAGTAAAAAGATGAAGTAAAAAGATGAAGTAAAAAGATGAAGTAAATAAAGATGAAGTAAATAAAGATGAAGTAAATAAAGATGAAGTAAATAAAGATGGAGTAAAAAGATGGAGTAAAAAGATGGAGTAAAAAGATGGAGTAAAAAGATGGAGTAAAAAGATGGAGTAAAAAGATGGAGTAAAAAGATGGAGTAGCACTGTCCTGGGATCAGTGTGTAAATATAGTCAGTGGTTTTAAACCAGTAGCTCCACAATTTTGCAGATAAAATATAAGAAATGTAGCATTAAGGAAAAAAAATAATAAAAAGTCAAGACACACAGGTGCCAAGATTATATATGTCAGGAAGCAATGTAAACGGTGGCCTGAGGCACAGCAATGCTAGAGGTCCATCGCAGGAAAAAGACAGGCGAGGTCTAAGATCAATGCTTCATGGGCTCTTGTATACCCAAAGTATGGATCTCAGACGGGTCTGCAATAGTTAATACTCTATCTTCCAGGGAGACTGAAGGAGTGATAATGCCCCACCTTCTATATTTAATGAATACAATAAAGTGAACATGTGCGCTAGTGTCACTTGAAAAAGCCTCAACAAGAGGGGAAACGCGTTGTGTGAGAGGAGAGGAGTGCACAGACAACACTATTGGTTTTATGGACAAGCATCTGGGACTTTTAAAACGTTTTTAAATGTAAGATCTTACTGTTTGTTGGTTTTATTGCTTATATATTAAAATACTTACTTGTGCAATCCTGCCTTCTCCTTTCCATGTGATCTGGATATCTGGGCTGCCTCTGGAGCTGGTTTACAAGATCTACCTGCTCTTATCTGAGCTCACCCGCGCTATTTATCTTGAGCAGGGTATTGCTCATGTAAATGTGAGTGTACCATTTATGCACTTTGCACTATTATATCATTGCACTGATATACTACACTATTATTGTTTTTTTTTTTTTTCCCTTTGCATAATATCTGAGCATTTCGTCTCATAGAAAAGGGTAATGCTCTTTTTTTCTAGTGTTGGTCACTAGCGCACATGTTCACTTTATTGTATTTGTTTTCACTGGTTTGCTAGGAGTGAGACACTAGCTGTGCACAAGTGCTAGCTTACTTCATCACAGTTATTGGCGCAGTATACTGTATTGTTTGTTTATTTTTATATTTAATGGCCTTGGAAGTTAAGATCGACCAAATCCTGCAGACGGAATTTCATCAAATATTTCTATATCCATGTTATTGAATCGTAAATTGCAATGTTTGCAGGCCATCGATATATTGAGATCTACAGTGGAGAATTTTTTTTTTTTTTTATTAGGATGCAGTCTAGGAGCAGGTGTTCATACACATCTAGTGTCCCTATTGGAAAATATGGAGGCAATGTGTTCCAAACAGCACATGATTTTCTAAATCATTTTAAATAGCAATAATATTGAGTTGACAAATGATTAAAAGATATATAAATAAATAAATAAAAGTGACCAGTGGCAAAAACGGCACATTGACTCATGGGATTTGTCAAGTCCTAATACAAATAGTACATGTGAAATACAAATATAACACTTTTGTTAATGAGCATTTGGATGTATTAAGTTTCCCCTTCCAAATGTAATGCTCACCTGCTAAGCATGTCAGCCATAATATCTAAGGCTTCAAGCTGGACAGACACATCCTCCTGCTTTGCAATAGCACTTGTTAGGCGTCCTGTAATCTTTTTGCAAACATTTGCAGCAAGAGCAGATCCTGTTTAAATTACACAAGAAGTCTTTAATATTGAAATCAATACACTTTCAGTGTACTGCAGCTCACACATTTCATTTTTCAGTATTTTTTAATCATGTATTATAAGAGTAATGATTTATATCTTACCGCTGGATGCTGGGGGAAGCTCTCCAATTACAGTTTTCAGCCCAATGCTGGATATATCACGTAACTGTTCCTTGTCTGAAAGCATGTTAGTACAAAGCGTATCTACAATCGTCTCCACTTGATATTCCTTTACTTTACTTACAAGAGGACCAAGACTTTAGAGATAAAAAAAAAAAATGAACACAAATTATATTATACACAAATACATAATTGACATTTTATATTAATGTTAGCCATGTATATTTTACACTTGAAGAAGAAATAAAAATCTAAATGTCACCACAGCACAGGGTGGATTTGACTTCAAGTTGATTTAAACCACTAGTAAGACTTGATTTAAATCATGATTTTAAATTTAAATACTTGCTGGTAGTTATATTCTTTAATATTTGCAACCAGATGAAGAATTCATATTTAGAATAACCTATCAGATTAGTAAACAGCTATATCAGAACTGATTTTACTTTAATAGGTTAATGGCGCATATTTTGAGAAAGTTTATTTTAAATAAAAAATTTTACTGTGAAAAAGTTCATGTTCTCAGCTTGGATAATTTGATTTGAATTAGTGTAAATATTGCATGAATATAAAGTCTCATGCTACATAACTAAGCTCTATTTCATGCTGAATAGACCTTTAACTATAATGTACCTTAACCCCTTCCTGCCAGATGGTGCTTTGGTCTTTAACGACCAAAGCACCAAACCAGCATCTTTGTGCTCCTGGCCAGGAACATACAAGCAGAGACCTGTGGGTCCTTACCAACATCCCGCTATACTTTGCAACGTCATGTGTGGCGTTACGGAGGCGCGTCGAAAGACGAAAGTTCTGGCACGCAGGGATGCCGAAAATGTAGCGGACGCTCAATTTGATCATTCGCTACATGTTGTATATCAGTCTGCAGCCACTCTAAATGGCCTCATCCGACACTGGGATCCCGCTGCAAATGCCTGGGAGCAGTAAAATGCTTTTATTTACCTTTTATGTGCCAATGCTGCCCCTACCCCCCAGACTTACCCAATGTTACCCCCAAAAGGTGTCTGTCTCTGCCCAAAATTCCTGGTGGCTAGTGGAGGATGTCAGAGCGATACGTAAAGACATCCTCCATGCTCCCCGACACGACGGAAGTGTTGGGCAGCATGGAGGATGTCTGAAAGCTGCCCAAATCTCCTGGTGGCTAGTGGAGGCCGCCGGAGGATGTTGTAGTAAAAAAACATTAGCATGCAGCTTGGGGAGAAGGTTGGATGCACACAGCTCCACCCTCCCCATGTTTGTAGTTTTAAAAAGATTTTTCTTGGCTAGCACAATGTATATGTAAAATTTAAATCTCTGTAAAGGGACAGCTACAATTCAAGTTTTGTAAAATCGGGATACAAGCACATCTATGCAAATTGAAAGAATTTCACTAATTAGTGAATTTTTTTAAGCTACCATTTCATATGGATAGACATTAAGATGTGTCTTACCATTTAACAGCTAAGTTCTGAACTTCACCATTTTTATCCTCCAAAAGCTTCAAAATCATCTTAACTACTTTCCTCTCACTGTCATCATCCAACTTGATGGAGTCCTTCTGGAGCTCAGTCATCAAGTCATTAGTGGCCATAAACCTAGAATGCAGAATACATTACATATGTCACCAAAATAAGCAGACAAGAAATACATATTTCTGTTTCCAATAACACACAGTCATCAATTACCCCTGGTGCAGTTTCAACAAACAAAAGTGTTAGTTTTTTAAACAGATTGTTTTGCTGTGCTACCCAAATCCCCTGCATTTTAATATTTTTAAAAACATGTAGCTAGGATTGCCACCTCGCACATTTTTTACCAGCCATATAAACTTTTGCATGCTGCTTTTCAGTATGTAGACATTATGTGTGACCAGAAGGAAATCAACTAAATAATCAATGTTGGGGATACCACAGAATGACATTTCTTACCAGATTTGCATCTGGTCACACATGACTTCTACACACTACAAAAGTTATATGTGGCCAGTTAAAATGTCTGAGGTTGCAAGCCTACCTTCAGAAAGTGACCCGTAATCATTTTTACTAGGATTGTTTTCTCCCCATCCCTACTTGGGATATCTGTTTCCCAAATCAAACGTAATAATAAACAAAAACATGACATGAAGACCTCTGTTGCTTGTTTCGCTTTTTTCTCTTATCAGGGTTGAGAGATTAGTAGACTTCTGATAAAATTATGTAAGCATGTTTGGTTTTTCTCAAAACTAAGCAATAGAAACCATAGGGCTGTAGTTTAAAATAAACTGACATGTCTGGGATGAGGATTCCGTGCCTTAAATAGAAAAATGCTACAAAAATGGCTGCCCTGTAATAATAAAGCAGCTAAACACCAATGAGCTGCCTATGAGCAGGTCATAAGTTCATTGCTATTAAAGATCATAAATTCCCAAGACTTCAAAAATTAATAGAAACACAAAAAAACACAGCTGTGCAATAAATACATTAAAAAATTTTTTTTTTAAATCATTCGGGATTACAAAACCAATCACAATTGTTAAAAATGTGTCTAGAGCAATTTCTAAGCATTTAATTTCTTCTCATAAATGACCGATTATGCAAAAAAATGATTCTGACAGAGTATGTTTCAATCCACTTTAAAAAGCACTACTAACTACAGCCTGGCAGAAACAAAAAAGGTAGATTTTAAATATTTAGAAGAAAAAAAAAAGGTTAATAGCAGGGTTGTCAAATATTATATTTATATAAATATCAATATATCTGATATTTATGATATATATTGTATATCAGGGCTTGACAAATTTGATTTAAATCTAGGAGCCAGCTGAAAACTTTAGGAGCCAGTACCAAATGCTGTGTCACAAAGAAAAATGCTGGGGTCACAGTCCATAAACATATATAAATGAAATACACTTATGGAGACACACCATTTTCACACATACTAATGCACACACAAGCTAACACACATACATGCACAAAACACTTGCTCACCCACAAATACACACACATACCTAAATGCTGACATACACTAACACATGATTTCACTCTTACATACATGCACAAACACATTAATATCCACTTAAATGCCAACACACACATACACAGGTCACACACACTCACACTGAGATACACTAACACATGCAGACACAAATACATACATACATACATACATACTAATATGCTGATACACACACTAACACATGCAGACACAAATATATACACACAAACAGATGCAGACACAAATACATACACTAACACATGATTTCACTCCTACATACATGCACAAACACATTCATATCCACTTAAATGCCAACACACACCTACACAGGTCACAAACACACTGAGATACACTAACACATGCTGTCACAATTATATACACACTCTAATATGCTGATACACACACTAACACATGTAGACACAAATACATACATACACACTAACATGCTGTCACACAGATTCTGACACATTCATAAAAACAGGTGCTGAACCCACAATCTAATACACACACTATTTACTAGACTTACAGTGGGAAGTTTGAGACAGACCCTGTATCACTGCTTGAAGTTTTCCCTCCATTTTGAGGCAGCAGTAGGAGTTTTGGCGTAGTAATTTTGTGTGTGTTTTATTTCCACACACTTTGAAACTTGGGTATGAATTTAAAGGGGCTGTTCTATTTTATTGCCAAACAAAACCCCAATATATGTTCAGCAACTTCACCTGAATATAGCGGTACCCCATAGGTATAGGTATTTATAGGTTTGCTAGGTTTATGTGGCAGGTACAGGGCAAAATTTAGGATACGGTTATTGCAGCTTTAAAACGTGTATTTAATATGTAATGCTTGTGACTACATTTCCTATCATGCTCAGCCAGCCAAAAGCTACCGTAGCAGAATAGGAAATGTAATCTATAGTAGGAAGCACCGATTTTTGCTATCCTTGCTATCCTGCAGCTGCATGGATCATATATCCAGCTTCTGCAGGCCCCTATCTACTGCTGGGGGCCAATGCAAAGCACTGGCCCCACTAGCAGTCTTTTTAAAAAAAAAATATATATATATATATATCTCTAGAGAACCACAGACAGACATAACATGTCATTCATTGGTCCTCTACGGAATAACTTCTTATTTTTATACAATTTATTATTACTTTTAATTTTTTTATTTATTTCATTTTTAATTTTTTTACATTTGTTTTTTATTTTTATTTAACTCGAACCTTAACCCTATGGTTAGGGTTAGTACAAACCCTAATTCTAAGATTAGGATTTTGATGAACTCTAACCTTAACCCAAGAGTTAGGATTAGCACAATAGAAAAAAAATAAATGTAAAAAAAAAAAAAGTTATGAAGGGGTTAAGTCAGGGGACCATTTCTAACTTTTTTCCAGGGGTAAACAAACGGAGGACACAGACTCAATGCTAAAACTTCAAAATGACTGTATCACCCAAACATTGTTTTTACTGTGAAGGTAGAACATAAGAAATGATTGTACATGATTAAATGGAGAAAAAAGTGCTTGAAATGTGTCTGTAGAGTCTCCTGTTTATGACATCACCTGTGGCATGGCATGCAAATGAACTGCTTTACAATGGGAAATATGTAATTTGCATACCATGCCACAGGTGATGTCATAAACAGGAGACTCCACAGACACATTTCCCGCACATTTTTCTCCATTTAGGTATTTGCTTGTAGTTTTGCTAACACAATGTATAGACATTTTCATCATTTTTTAGGCTCTACATGCACAGTAACAACAATGTTCAGGTGATACAGTCCCTTTAACAATTGCCTTACTGGTCGTCTGATAACCAAATCCTTTGATTGGTCTCCAGAGGGCGTCCAATATTTAGGTATATTTATCATGCCTGCTGCATTGGATATAATGCCAAAATGTTTAGATCTCCTATATAAATATTCCGCTGGAAAACTTCTTAATGATTGGAGTAACATAGGTATTTCATGGCTAGGAAGAATTAACATTATTAAATCCTATTTGATGCCTAAGTGGTCATATGCTCTAAGAATGATCCCTTTAGCTATACAAAAATTCCAACTAAAGAAAATCCAGAAGCTATTTATGAGCTATGTTTGGAACAACAAAAAGCCAAGAATATCTATGTCCCATATAATGAAACACTCTAAAAGGGGAGGCCTATCCGTTCCAAACCTGATTAAACATTATGAGGCCTATAGGATTTACCATCTGCAGAGATGGCAGGACCCGCTGTCCCAGAAAGAGCCGTGGTATAGCATAGAGTCCTTTTTAACGGGGCTAGAGGATCTATCAACTGCAATATGGATGAATTCAAGATCAAGTAGGACCTTCCTAGCTGGGATTGACTGTCATCATATAAGAGATCTACTAACTGATTGGTTTCAGTTTAGAAATTCACATTCCCTAATGGAAAAAATATCGCCATATACCCCGTTGAGAACAATTGAACTTAATGTAGAAGATCTGAGCTTGGGGAATTGGACAAAACTAAATCCCGTTAAAATCTATGACTTAATAGAGGGAAAAAATATCAAACCCTTTCCACAGATACAAAAACAACTGAATCTTCCAGATAAAGAAATCTTTAGTTATTTACATCTAAAACATTATGTTGACATTCATATGTTATATGGGGATGGGAATCCGCCAGACGTAGAGCTGGTGAATCTTTTTGATCCAAGTAAAAGAAAGTATAACACAATTGCAAAGTGCCACGAAGTCCTATCCCTTTGGGAGAAGGAGGAGAAACCAAGAGCTTGGATCAATTGGGAAAGGGAAATAGGACGGGAGGTAGAGATGGAGCAGTGGTACGGCTCCCTGACAGAAGTCGGGAAGTCATTCCACTGCTTAAATATAATTGAGCTTCATTACAAGATTCTTCATCGTTGGCATTTGGTCCCTAAGATTCTAAATAACATGAACTCTGCTACTTCCAACCTGTGCTGGAGGTGTAATTTACAACAGGGTAGTACAAGACACATATGGTGGGATTGTATTGTTCTTAGACCATTATGGGAGGAAGTCTTCGAAAAAAATATCAGTAATAATGAAACATCCGATTGCGGGGGATCCTTCGATAGCCTTGTTACATTTCAACATTCCTGATCTCACATGTAAAGAAAGATATATTGTTGTCCAAATTCTGATGGCTACCAAGACTCTTATATCGAGAAACTGGTTACAAAAGACAGCCCCCTCCTGGAGTCAGATTCAGTCACAAGTGAGTTATCAGTATAATACGGAAAGGGGTATTTTCTATCAGTTGGACAATAACATTAAATTTGAGAATAAGTGGCTCCCCTGGACTAGATGGATAGCGACGGGGACTAGAGGTAATCAAACAACAAGGTGATAATCTTGGAATAAAAAGTGGGAGTTCCCCCATGTGGACAAAAGCATGTAATGTTGGTCTGATCTGATCAACACTACAACCAATTCTTACAAACACGGTCTAAAATAACCTTGCACTGTCAACAGCACAGCTCAATGCTCGTTTTTTTCTTTTTCTTCTTGGTCTTTAACTTTTCTTCCTCTTCCCTCAGTCCACTATATTATAACTTCTTTGGCTGCTTGAAATTATGTGGATATGAAGGAGGAGGATGATCCATATTTATATTACTGACATCTTAACTATATGTTATTGTATTGTAACGTCTCAGTGTGTTAATGTTTGGTACTGTCTAAATTTTGTATTTTTATAATAAAAAAAGTATATTAAATAAATAAAAGATAACTGGAATTCCTGGATTTGGTTTTCATTCTACTGGCTTAGATATTATTTATCCTTTTTCCATTTTAGTTGGTAAGTTAACTTTCAGGAAGGTATCACAGCACTCTTCCAGTTTCCGGCTATATAGATCTTAACAGCCAGAAGAAAAAAAAAATTTAAACGAACAAAATGTTACCCTCCAGTCTGCATTTCCGGTAAATCCAGATGCAATTACAAACTATTACATTTTAACAGAATTATTATGTTGCATAAATCAAAAAACCTCTGCAGCACAGATTTTCAAAACTTTTGTAGAGTTTTAGAAGACCGCCAGATATGTAACACATCTCCATTTAGGTTGCTGCAACATTTCCCGAAACTGTTGGGTATATAGTAGAAAGATGACTAGGGACCAAATACATACGGAGTAACCAGTTTGGATTACAATTCCACTAGATTAAGACAATGCACTGATCTATATGCATTAAAAGCCCCTGGCCCATTGTTAGATCTCCTATTCTGTTTAAATTACAGTTAAACCATTTCTTCAAATATATATGTGCCATATTAAATGTCAGAAAACTAATTACCAACCTAGCATGGATTAATTACCGTATTTGCTCGAATATAAGACGACCCTGATTATAAGACGACCCCCCCAAACTTTGTATATTCCTTTAGGAAAAAAACTAAAAGCCTGAATATAAGACTACCCTATAGGGGGAAAAAAGTTTAACTTGTATATATGTAAATTGCTTTTTAATATTTAATAAAAAATTGATATTAAACAAATACATTTCTTGTTTTTATTTTCTTTTATGTGCCATTGCGGCCTCCCTCCCCCTCAAACTTCTCTCTCTCCACCTCCCTCTCCTTGTCTGTGTCTTCCCCCCCCCCCCCCCTCCCCATGTCTTATATTCGAGCAAATACGGTAATATAGTTCTGATTTTTTTTCCTGTATTTCTTTTATGTTAAGTATATTTTCCACATTGAATTCTGACCTTGTTCGGTTGGACAACACAAGAGGCTTTCTTAAACCACAACTAAAGATTTTTTTTTTTTTTTTTTAACCATAGCGTCCGTAGACATTTATAGATACATGTGGGTTTACTCTCAGTTCTGCCTTAGGGCTGAGGCAGAGACAGTGGCACCCGACTCATCAGATCAAGCCTCTCTCTCTAACCTAGTTAAGATTCCCAGTGTTTATCCCCTTTGAAAACAGAGAGACAGTCACTGACTTCCTTATGACTGGCTGAGGATCGTGGTATATGTAGTTCCCAAACATCGGCAATGCCAGGGTTAGCCATTACTGCTCTAGGAGTTGTCCTATCATAAGCTTCATTGGTTGGATCACGGATCAAGTGACAAAAGTTGGATGCTGTATACGGTTCGATACTTTGGTTTGATGATCAGCGATAAAAGGAGCATTTCCACACAAATTGGGTACCTTCCTCATGTCCTTTACTTATCTATTTATCTACATATACTAGAAAAACAAAATGAGGCATTTCCAGTTTTTCCTTTAAACTTAAAATAACTGGCTTGTGTAATTCACAGAAAAAGGCTTGTCCTTTTGAATATACAAGTTACTTCTCCCATGGTACCTGTTATGCAGATGTTAATTCACTGCTTGTAACCACAGCCACTTAATACAAAATGAGAGTGGACTTAAAGTACATTTATTGATATATCCTAATACCAAATGTCACTCGTTGCAGAATAGTGAGAGGCAGTCAGTATCTGAGGCCTACAGATTCAAAGTGTTGTGGAAAACAGCATGCATCTTTTAAGGTATATGCTATTTTCCTCCATACTAGGTACAATGTAAAAATAATTCCTCCTCCTGATGTTAGAGGCAATAGTTAATGTTTAGTTGCACTTTAACTATAACCGTAGCTTTAATTTTTTTACTTCTGTTTGCTATACAAAAAAGAATGTATATAGTACATGCATCACATTTAGACTAATGGATCCCTGTGCGATACCTATTCAGAACCACATAGACCACACTGTTGGTTTAACCCCTTCCCGACCTTATGACGAGTTAACTCGTCATAAGAGCCGCACCATTAGCGACCTTATGACGAGTTAACTCGTCATGCAGTCTAGCCGGCGGTGCGCTCCGTGGGCACCGCCAGCTAGTCTGCAACGGGTCCAGGACTAAGCCTCGCACCCGAGGCAAAGCTCCTGGACCCGATCGGTCAGTTTCCGGGCATGTGATCGCGGTGATTGCTCAATCACATGCAAATTAGATGGCAAAGTCAGTGTGTTCACACACTGACTTTGCCTCTAATTCACTCCCTGTGCTTCACATTCTTATACTGAAGCACAGAGAGTGACCTGTAAGTAAAAATAAATTAATTACATACACATAGGTAAAAAAAATAAATAAAAAAAAAAATTAACCCTTTCATTGCTGATCACAGTTTTTAACTGTGATCAGTTTCCTTCCACTTTATGGCCCTCATTTAGTTTTTTTTTAACAGATTTTTTTTTTTTTTTACAATTTATAAAGTTTTTTTTAATAATTAAAGGTAATTTTAATATATTTATTTAATAAAATGTAACCCCTGCATGCCTGTTGCATGATTTTTACTGATCTGACATCGCACTCTTCAGAGTTTTTTTTCTGTCTTTTTTGTTATGGGGGGTTTGGGAATCAATATTTTTCTTTTTTATTAGTTAGTTAATTAGGGGGGGATAAGTGGGTTAGTGTTGCACTAGTTATGTAGCTTATTATTGGGAAAATAATGGGGAAAAACTTTTTTTTTCCTCAAAAATTTCCTCTTTTATATGTATTTTTTAATACTAAAATGTAAATCATTTTTATGTATAGGGTATCAAAAGAAAGCTCTAACTGTCCTCTAAAAAACAACATATAACTTGTATGGGTGCATTAAATGAGAGAGAGGAAATTTATGTTTCAAAAACCGGGTATTAAAAATTGAAAAACGCTCTGGTCCTTGGCCCAGGAAAATCCCTGGTCCTTAAAGGGTTAATGAAGATTCAGACAATACATATGGATTTATTTTGTTTACAAAGTTCTTATATCCCACACAACCATTTACACGCACGCAATCGAACAACCATAACATTTATTTTTTATATCAATAATAGTGTATATTTCACATTAAAGAGGCAATACTTCTATCACAAATAAAGTAATGCGTTGAGTTTGATCCTGCAAAATTGAACATTTACCAGTAAATTATAGAATATAGTAATGGTTACTTTGTGTAACTCATGACCAGCCAAATAGCATGAAAGGCTATTTACCACAAGTCAAGGAATGCCACAAGTTAGTTATCACTAACTTAATTTGACGCGACAAAACATAAGATATATTGTGAGTACGTGGTTTATGCAGTAAATAAGCAACATGAAGGCCGTAATTTGAATATTGGCTTTCGTGACTTAGTCAGTCAAAAGGTTGGGGTCGTGACAATTTCTCTCTCTCCTCCACACACCCATATCACACTATTCCGCCCAAATAATGCGGGAGAGCTCCACATCCTGACAGTGACAGGTAGAAACTAGCAAGCGCGGCCTAGTTATGCAGTGTGTGCAGAGAATCTAGTGCTGACAGCTAGGCCGCGGCCCAGACGAACACATAGCTATTTGGTCACACATATAACATACACATTGAACACCCCAAAGACCCGCTGCCCTGTCTTCTTACCTGAAGTCCTTGTCGCTGGACGTCATCTTCTCCAAGAGGTTGGAGATGTGGTATGAGGCGCTGGCCATGATGGCTGCTGTTTCTTGCGCCTCGGCGGGTTATGCTCGTGTTCTTTCCCCACTTCTATCCGGGCCTTGCGCCTACAATCCCACCTGTCCTGCTGCAGCCGCGAGCTGGAATCGTTGGAGCGGCTTGCGGGGAGGCGAGCGCGCGCACTCGCTCGACCCTTGAATCGGCGGCCGCCTTCCTCTCTGTACGTGAGCGTACCCGGCCTGTCCCCTCCCAGACCCGCCTGCTTTCCGCGTTAAGCAAAGGAGGATGGACTAGACAAAGCGTGAGGCCGGCGGGCCTTCTCCGGGGCGGGATAGCTTTCTAATCCGTCTGCCTGTAACTTACAGCCCAGTAGCGGAGGCCGGATGGGAAGGACACGGTATGTGCACGTTGAACCAGTCAAAGTTTACGGCGTATTCTCAGTGCCGTTAGCGTGAGTTGAATTCCAAGCTTTCGATAGGTTCCATAATATGTCAATCATTCGATGTCCACAGTGTGACAGCCAGTTGAGAGGTGGCTGGTGGGGGCGGGATTACCGTTTGACATTGCACGATAACCAATCACCACATTTTGTTCTCTTGCCTGGCGGACAATGGGCTTGGGGAAGTGCTGACACGTTGAACTTGACTTCATTCGAATAAACATATAATTTTTCTGCAAATGTTGACTGGTTAAGCAGCGCTGTAATTATTACAAAAAGAGTTCAATGTTTTATAGTTTCAGTGCTAACGTTTCTAATTGAGAAAAAGGGGCACAAAGGGATTTAAAATATACATTTTTACTAGTTGAAAAATACATATTGGTCTTGTAGTTTGATTACTTTAATGTTAACTGTTAATGTACTTGAGTAGGATGTTTTGTAAGTTCTGCTTCCAGGTATTTGTTTTAAATGTTGAGTTGTATCATTTGTTTTTTGGTTAAGATGACTGAATTTCAGTAATAAAAATGTGTGGAGCACCAGAGGCAGCCTGAGAGGATGTCTGCATGCTTAAAGGGACTGCCTAGTGACCAAAATGCTTCTTCCAAATGTTAGAAATGCATATTAATGTGCTTTCAATCTAATTTAAAATGCATGTTTTGCATTGCTTAAAGGAACATTGCACTTTTTTTTCCTATTGAAGCATTGCAGCTGTCAGTCAGAAAATAAACTGGCGTGTACTATCAAAAGTACACGCTGGTTTATCCTCACAATAGGAACAACTAACATTTCACCTGTGCTTCTATAATAAAAGCAAAAGTGATATATAAAGTTTAGTGTTCCTTAATATGAAAATCTTAAACTTAGTTGAATTTGTGAAATTACAGCAGTTTGCAAGAAATCAGGACTGCCCACTATAGCTGAGTAAAAGTCAATTTCCTTTTTTTTTTTTTTTTTTGCTGCAGGAATCAATGGGAATCATTTCATTCAAATGAATGGAATTTCCTGTCTCTCTGGTGATGCCATCAGACAATGTTTTGCATTGTTCAGAGCAAGTTTATCACAGTCCACACAATGTATTCTATTCATGGAGCACAGGAAGTGACGAAATGAAACAAAATCTTATATGCTCAGTGTCTATATAATCAGTGCTGCTGCACCAGCAATAAGCTGCAGAGTAATCACTGGATAAGGGCTGGTGTCAAATATTACAAATATGATTTATGCAGAATGCCTGCATCAAATCACACTGGAAAAAAAGACTGCAGGATAAAAGCAGTAGTCTTCAACATGCACCAAAGTTATTTTGGGGACTAGACTGTCCCTTTAACCAACGCACAGACATCAAGTAGACACCTCCATGAGACGTGTAGGGCAGAAGTTTACTGTTCTCATATGGACATCTTTTCCAGGTGCACCAACAACTTCCGGTTTTCGGGGCTTCATGCCAGCTTTTAACATTAAGTTCTGATTACAATTTTGAACACCAGCAAACATTTATCCGACGGGACACTTCAACCATTTGATGTGCCTTTATTTTACTTACCTTTTGTGAGTAACGATATTTTATGCACATTAAAAACCCTTTCCAAACGCACACCATGTTGGGTTTTTTGATTTATTCCACAGGTAATCTCTGAATGAGGACGTGTTCATGCTGATTCAAGACTACTATCACTGACTGAGTGTGTGCCTCTGCTTCAGCTCATTAACCCTATATTGGTGGTTTATTTTGCTAAACCATAAGGACATTTACTCTGCGTGTTTATATGTGCTTGCATTTATATTCTTCCTGTCTACATTCACTCTTGTTTGTTTATACTGCATGTAAAATTCTAGGATATGCAAAATAATTTCTGCCGTATCACAACCTTGTGAATAATAGCTTTATATTTGCTCTCACTTCATTCACTTATAGCTTTATACTTTTCTGAACTGTTTTAATTCTGTAGATTGATTTTATTCTGACTTTCTGTGGCTGCCTGGGTGTGTGCCTGTGAGTGTTATAAGGCTGAGGCCCTTACATCCAGTGTTTTCACCAGATAAGTTCAGAATGCTGTGGTGTGGGCTTGGGTTAGTCCTGTGACTCCAGTCTGGGATATGTCTTGTGTGTGAAATCAGGTTGCTGGGGCTGGGGAATGTCCAGTGGGTGTAATCTGGGAGCTCGGGCATGTCCTGTGTGCGCAATCTAGGGGCTGGGGCATGTCCTGTGTGTGCAATCTGGGGGCTGGGTCATGTCCTGTGTGTGCAATCTGGGGGCTGGGGCATGTCCTTTGTGTGAAATCTGGGTGCTGGGGCATGTCCTGTGTGTGAAATCTGGGTACTGGGGCATTTTGTGTTTATGGCTATCCAGGGGGGGGGGGGGGGGGGGACCTGCCCCTGCAGCAAGAGAGAAATAAATAGGTAGTCTGCTTAGAATATGTTAACAAGATATATAGATCATAAAAAAAACCTGTCAGACAGGGTATTGCAGCAAAAAAACCATTTAATTAATTCTATACACCAGCCTTTGTCAGAGTGGTTTGGTGTGCTCTCTTAGGGCTCTCTTTAGCACAGAGCAAAAAGGCGAAGCTGCCCATTAAACCCCATCAACTACCATTGATTTCATTCAATCCATCTGCCATTAACATATTGGCCAGCTTCCCTTAGATCCATCCTTTAATCCCGTTGGTCTCTCTCCTGTTTACTCTCAGTTGCTTTACCTTGGGATTGGCTGTTTTTTGTTTATTTTCTCCACTTTATTCATTTTTTGATCTGCCTGTGCAGGAGCTGCTAATTGGTAAGAAGATCATTATTTTGTAACCCTTTTCACACCAAACTAACCAGAGGGCTGGATTCTTCAACTGTTAAGTCTACATTTCCCATGACTCTTAGCCAGTGTCTTATGTATCATGGGAACGAGAATACTCAACAACTAGAGTGCCAAAGGTTAGGTATTATATGATTAGGGACTGGTACTGGTGCTGCCAGTGCCGTCTTACCGCATGGGCAGACTCCGTCCAAATTTGTAAGAAACAAAAAATTGTTTAACTTTTTTTTTTCGCTCCATAAAACGCACTTTTTTCCTCCTCAAAAGTGAGGGGAAATGCCTGTGCGTCTTATGGAGCGAATGTAATACTTACCTCCATGCTGCTCTCCGTCGTTTCCTCCGTGCAGTCTAACCTCCTGCACAGAGGAACGAAGCTCCGGTCCCGTTTTTTTTTTCCTTCTTAACTTTATTGACGTTGCGCGACTTCAATAAAGTTAAGAAGAAGAAAAAAACGGCCGGAGCTTCCTTCCTCCGTGCAGGAGGTTAGACTGAACGGAGGAAACGACGGAGAGCACACAACGGAGAGCAGCATGGAGGTAAGTGCTAGGGAAGGGGAAGGAGGGTGGAAAAAACAAGCAAATCTGCATATTGGCATATTATGTGGCTAACTCCTGACATATTATGTGGCTAACTCCTGGCATAGAGTGGCTAACTCCTGACATATTATGTGGCTAACTCCTGACATATTATGTGGCTAACTCCTGACATATTATGTGGCTAACTCCTGACATATGTGGCTAACTCTTGGCATATTAAGTGGCTAACTCCTGGCATATTATGTGGCTAACTCTTGGCATAGAGTGGCTCACCCCTGACATATTATGTGGCTAACTCTTGGCATATTAAGTGGCTAACTCCTGGCATAGAGTGGCTAACTCTTGGCATATTAAGTGGCTAACTCCTGGCATAGAGTGGCTAACTCCTGGCATAGAGTAGCTAACTCCTGACATATTATGTGCTAACTCTTGGCATATTAAGTGGCTAACTCCTGGCATAGAGTGGCTAACTCCTGACATATTAAGTGACTAACTCCTGGCATAGAGTGGCTAACTCATGACATATGTGGCTAACTCTTGGCATATTAAGTGGCTAACTCCTGGCATAGAGTGGCTAACTCCTGACATATTATGTGGCTAACTCTTGGCATATTAAGTGGCTCACTCCTGACATATTATGTGGCTAACTCTTGGCATATTAAGTGGCTCACTCCTGACATATTATGTGGCTAACTCTTGGCATATTAAGTGGCTAACTCCTGGCATAGAGTGGCTAACTCCTGACATATTAAGTGGCTAACTCCTGGCATAGAGTGGCCAACTCTTGGCATATTATGTGGCTAACTCCTGGCATATTATGTGGCAAACTCTTGGCATATTATGTGGCTAACTCCTGACATATTATGTGGCTAACTCTTGGCATATTAAGTGGCTCACTCCTGACATATTATGTGGCTAACTCTTGACATATTAACTGGCAAAATCCTGGCATAGAGTGGCAAAATCCTGGCATAATAAATGGCTAAATCCTGGCATATTAAGTGGCTAAATCCTGGCATATTGAGTGGCTAAATCCTGGCATAGTGAGTGGCTAAATCCTGGCATAGTGAGTGGCTATATCCTGGCATAGTAAGGGGCAAAATCCTGGCATATTGACTGACTAAAATCCTGGCATAATAAATGGCTAAATCCTGGCATACTGAGTGGCTAAATCCTCACATATTGAGGGGCAAAATCCTGGCATATTAAGTAGCAAAATCCTGGCACATTGAGGGGCTAAATCCTGGCATATAGAGGGGCAAAATCCTGGCATATTGTGGGGCAAAGTCCTGGCATATTGTGGGGAAAAATCCTGGCATAGTGAGTGGCTAAATCCTGGCATATTGAGGGGCAAAATCCTGGCATATTGAGGGGCTAAATCCTGGCATATTAAATGGCTAAATCCTGGCATATTAAGTGGCAAAATTCTGGCATACTGAATGGCTAAATCACAGTGCATCCGGTGCTGTGAGGAAGAACAAAGTGCCATGCCTCCAGCACAACGTGATCTGTGAGACCACTTTCAATATTGAGCACCTTTCCTTCTGGCTGAGTGTTTCTGTTAGAGTGTGTATGTATGTATGTATGCATGTATGTGACTGACTACCTGAGTGAGTGTGACTACCTGTGATTTAGTGAAGTCTAGACTTTTTTGCTGTTTCCTTAAACTCTGTTAAGTTTGTCAAGCCCTGTTAAGTCCTTTAGGTTCAATGTGGGTGCAGAGGAATGGAATAAAACCAAGAAATGCAATTTTTCTATAACCTTTTTATTACATATGAAAATAGTTGAATATGAAAAAAATCATAATCAAATAAGTATAAATGCAACTAATTGTATTAATAGATATCATATATTATCATATATAGAGAGAGATGTCTGTGTGTATAGATAGGCTTGTGATATGTGTGTCAATATATATTTCCGTTGCTTTATAATTGTACTATAGATGAATGTGGCCTGCAGTCCCCTCATGGGGCTCCCGTGTATGACATATTTATTGGGTGTGGCATAATTAAAGAGCTCTGGTCTGTGGTATATTGAATGGCCCTGTGTGTGACATAATTTTAGATCTCTTCTCAGTGTGGCAAAGCTAATGGGGCTCCTGTGTGTGGCATAGCTAATGGGGCTCCTGGTAGTGGAATAGCCTTCCAGTAGAAGTGGTAGAGGTTAATACAGTGAAGGAGTTTAAGCATGCATGGGATAGGTATAAGGCTATCCTAGATATAAGATAAGGCTAGGGACTAATGAAAGTATTACATTACTGAGAGGGTAGTGGATGTATGGAATAGTCTTCCAGTAGAAGTGGTAGAGGTTAATACAGTGAAGGAGTTTAAGCATGCATGGGATAGGTAGAAGGATATCCTAGATATAAGATAAGGCCAGGGACTAATAAAAGTATTACTTTACTGAGAGGGTAGTGGATGCATGGAATAGTCTTACAGTAGAAGTGGTAGAGGTTAATACAGTAAAGGAGTTTAAGCATGCATGGGATAGGTATAAGGCTATCCTAGATATAAGATAAGGCCAGGGACTAATGAAAGTATTACTTTACTGAGAGGGTTGTGGATGTATGGAATAGTCTTCCAGTAGAAGTGGTAGAGGTTAATACAGTGAAGGAGTTTAAGCATGCAAGGGATTGGTATAAGGCTATCCTAGATATAAGATAAGGCCAGGGACGAATGAAAGGATTACATTACTGAGAGGGTAGTAAATGTATGGAATAGCCTTCCTGTAGAAGTGGTAGAGGTTAATACAGTGAAGGATTTTAAGCATGCATGGGATAGGTATAAGGCTATTCTAGATATAAGATAAGGCCAGGGACTAATGAAAGTATTACTTTACTGAGAGGGTTGTGGATGTATGGAATAGTCTTCCAGTAGAAGTGGTAGAGGTTAATACAGTGAAGGAGTTTAAGCATGCAAGGGATTGGTATAAGGCCATCCTAGATATAATATAAGGCCAGGGACTAATGAAAGGATTACATTACTGAGAGGGTAGTAAATGTATGGAATAGCCTTCCAGTAGAAGTGGTTGAGGTTAATACAGTGAAGGATTTTAAGCATGCATGGGATAGGTATAAGGCTATCCTAGATATAAGGTAAGACTAGGGACTAATGAAAGTATTACTTTACTGAGAGGGTAGTGGATGTATGGAATAGTCTTCCAGTAGAAGTGGTAGAGGTTAATGCAGTGAAGGCGTTTTAAGCATGCATGGGATAGGTATACTGGAAAGGATTACTTTACTGAGAGGGTAGTGGATGTATGGAATAGTCTTCCAGTAGAAGTGGTAGAGGTTCATACAGTGAAGGAGTTTAAGCATGCATGGGATAGGTATAAGGCTATCCTATATATAAGATAAGGCCAGGGACTAATGAAAGGATTACTTTACTGAGAGGGAAGTGGATGTACAATGCAGCGAGGGAGAGCCTCACATTTCTCAGCAAGAACCATGTAGTTCTTGATGAGAAACATTAGGTGACCAGGATTATTCTTCACAAAGTTTTAAACATTATAAGGCCTGAAAAGCACACACATTTCAACATATATAAGGTAATGACAACTGCTGGCCTATAACGAAGTTCTGTTACATTGAAAGATTGCATAAAGCAAAGACATTTAAAATAGAATGTTGTAATGAAAGAATATAAAGAGAGCACCTAGACCTCTTTGCTCCATTTAGTGCCATTAGGGAGCAGGCATGTTAGAATATTTGGAGACAGATTTCTAGTTGCCCTAACATGCCTGCTCCCTAATGGCACTAAATGAAGCAAAGAGGTCTAGGTGCTCTCTTTATATTCTTTCATTACAACATTCTATTTTAAATGTCTTTGCTTTATGCAATCTTTCAATGTAACAGAACTTCATTATAGGCCAGCAGTTGTCATTGCCATATATATGTTGAAATGTTTGTTTCTAAACCAATTTTCTGATGATTAGTTGTTTAATATATTCAATTAATAAATAATTATAATTTAACAATTAAACCACATAGTTTTGGGTGATTTTTTTGGTGATGCACATCCATTGTGGGCGGGGCGTGTTGTTGTGGGCGGGGCGTGTTGTTATGGGAGGGGCCATGGGGGGCCCCATTGGCTTGTTTTGCCCAGGGGCCCACACAGTTCAAAAGACAGCCCTGGGTGCTGCTATGGAATACACATCTCATGATTCTCAGCTATCCATTAGGTTGCTGAACATCATGAGAAATGTAATAACAGCACCTGTAGTTCCAAAGGTTAGCCACCACTGCTGCATAACTACCAAGTTTCGTTATTTTGGAATCAGGCCTTTTTTAAATGCCCTTTTTGTAATACTTCCCAATGTTTGCTGTGCATCACAGAGCTGGTGCAAAAGGTGCTTTCTCAAATCTCGGTTACCACCACATAATACAAGTATATATGCAATGTTTGTGCATAACATTGGCGTATACAACCTTTTAATGAACAGATGAATCTGTATAGAATTTGGATGCATTCCCATTTAAGGGTACATGAAAAAGAAGAACATACAAAAAATAGTGCAATGTGTTCAACATATGTATATAACCCCTACCTCCTATATATAAACTCACAAACATAAATGTATAATGCGTCTTGAGGTCATAAAATACCAAGGTGGATCATATCTTTTTCACCATAATGCTGATGTTGCAAAACTGCCATAACTCGAACTCCCAAAAATTACACTTAAATAAATATATAGTAAATGCAGAGTATTTAATGCAAGGGTCTTAAATAGAGGTAGGCAGGTTTATGTTCAGCACACAAAAAACAGGAAAAATCTATCCGAAATAGCAACACAGTGTGTGACGAAGAATACTGGACCCGTTTCGCCCAAAAGTTGCAAGCTTCCACCAAGTAGTACACTTTTTCTCCCCCACACGCACTGCTTTATATGCACTAGTAGCGTTGAACATCAGCTCCAAAATGGCATCTCTTCTGCTTGCTGAACGTCATGACGTTATTTTGCTTAATGTCCAAATTTCGCTCTGTATATACTCACAATTAGAGTTGAGCGGACACCTGGATGTTTAGGTTCGGCAGGTTCGGCCGAACTTTGAAAAAATGTTCGGGTTCGTGCTCGAACTTGAACCCGAACCCCATTGAAGTCAATGGGGACACGAACTTTTGGCCACTAAAATGCCTCTAAAAAAAGTAATGGAAAGGGCTAGAGGGCTGCAAAAGGAAGTGAAATGTGGGTAAGTGCCCTGCAAGCAAAAGTGGATAGGGAAATAAGTTATCTCCCTAGTATCCCCCCCGGTCCCCACCCATTGCCGGCGGGTGGGACCCTAATAATAATAATGAGGGGGGGACATAGTGTCACCCCCCCGTTCCCCATCAGTTCCCCGGCAGTTGGGGACCCTAATAATAATAACGAGGGGGTGACCTAGTATCCCCCCCCCGGTGGGTGGGGTACTAAATAATAATAATGAGGGGGGACCTAGTGTCCCCACCCATGGCTGGCAGTTGGGGACCCTAATAAGAATGAGGGGGGGACCTAGTGTCCCCTCCCGGTCCCCACCCATGGCTGGCGGATGGGGACCCTAATAAGAATGAGGGGGGGACCTAGTGTCCCCCCCTGGTCCCCACCCATGGCCGGCGGGTGGGGACCACAAATAAAGTGACTAGGGGTGCCCAGCCCCTAGTCACTCATCCCCCCCCCGATATAAAAATTCCTACCTACCCCCCCTCACCCTAATAATAGTGAGGGGGTGGGCAATAAGCTAACCTGTAAAAAAAAAAAAAAAATTTATACTTACCATTTGAGGTCTTCTTTCTTCATTCTTCTTTTTTCTTTCTTCAGCCCCAAAAAAGGCCAAATAAAAAACCATAATACGCGCCGCAAAAAAAAAAGCCTTCCCCCGCCCAGCAATTAAGCTCAGAGCACTCTGATTGGTTGGATTGCAATCCAACCAATCAGAGTGCTCTGTGTCATTTTACACAGCGTGGGAAAGTTTTTTTAAAATTTCCCACGCTGTGTAAAATGACACAGAACACTCTGATTGGTTAGATTGAAATCCAACCAATCAGACTGAGAGCCATTTTAAACAGAGTGGGAAAATTCAAAAGAACTTTCCCACGCTGTGTAAAATGACACAGAGCACTCTGATTTTCACCCGTGGATTTTTTTATTTATTTTTTGCGCTCAGTTTTCTTTTTGGCGGCGCGTATTATGGTTTTTTATTTGGCCTTTTTAGGGCTGAAGAAAGAAAGAAGAAGAATGAAGAAAGAAGACCTCAAATAGTAAGTATAAAATTGTTTTTTTTTACAGGTTAGCTTATTGCCCACCCCCCTCACTATTATTAGGGTGAGGGGGGGTAGGTAGGAACCCCTAGTCACTTTATTTGTGGTCCCCTGCCGCCGCTCATGGGTGGGGACACTAGGTCCCCCCCTCATTCTTATTAGGATCCCCACCCGCTGGCTATGGGTGGGGACCGGGGGGGGAAACTAGGTCCCCCCCTCATTCTTTTTATGGTCCCCACCCGCCGGCCATGGGTGGGGACCGGGGGGAGGACACTAGGTCCCCCGCTCATTCTTATTAGGGTCCCCACCCGCCCGCCATGGTAATTTAAAATTTATGGTGATATTAATCGCCGAACCCCAAACTCCAACCCGGAAATACAGTGGAATGTCCGTGTTCGGCTCCTGTGTGTTGCATAATTAATGGCGGTCCCATGTGTGCATAATTATGGGTTGCTTGTGTGTGGCATATTTATTGGGGCCCATGTGTAGCATAATTAAGGGACTCTTTTGTGTGGCATAATTATGGGGCACCTGTGTGTGTGTGTGGCATAATTATGGGGCACCTGTGTGTGTGTGGCATAATTATGGGGCACCTGTGTGTGTGTGTGGCATAATTATGGGGCACCTGTGTGTGTAGCATAATTAATTGGGCAGAGGTGAGGCCTAAATAGTGGGGCTCTGGTGTGGCATAATTCATGGGCCTCTTGTGTGGCATAATTTATGGGGCTCCTGTGTGTGGCATAGTTATGGGGCTCCTGTGTGTGGCATAGTTAATAGGCCATCTAACTGGCATTACTAAGGAATCTGTTTGGCATTGTATTGGAGCAAATCCAGGGGGGTGACACCATGAGTTTCCGCACCGGGTGACACCAACCCTAGTGATGCCCCTGTTCCCCCCTCTCTACCCTCATGACTGTCTGTCTCCTTTCCCTCCATATATGTCTCTCTACCTTCCCATGTTTGTCTCTTTCCTCTTCATTGCCATGTCTGTCTCTCTCCAACACCCAGATTTTATGTCTCTCTCCCCAGCCCCCATTTCTTGAGTTTTAAAAAACATAACAAGTTTCAGAAATTATTTTTAAAAAATGTTGAATATAAATTACAATATGGGAGAAAAACCAATAACAAGATATACATCCATAATACTTAAGAGAAAAGATAATACATATTTATATATATATATTTTCCAAACAAACAAAATAATGCAAAATAATGCTTGAAAAATGGTATCAAAATTTCATCTATATCTTTTAATAAACATCCATAGCGATGTTTCGGGCAGTGAAGTGCCCTTTGTCTAGCACTGCACACATTGAAGTGCCCTTTGTCTAGTGCGCAGTGCTAGACAAAGGGCACTTCACTGTCCGAAATGTCGCTATGGATGTTTATTAAAAGATACAGATGAAATTTTGATACCAATTTTCAAGCCCCGTGAGTGCATTTTTTGTTTGTTTGGAATATTATATGGAGATTGTGATCTGCACCCAGGCACTGTGGCTACAAGTAACTCGCAATAAGTTGAGTTCTGGTACATTGGGGGAATATATATATATATATATATATACTTATGTATTTACATAACATATAAAAAATAATATGATATCATAAGTATATGTACGTACAGATAATAGAAATGTATAAAAATGCAATAAAATAACAATAACAATTTTTTTTTCAACAATCATGTTGGTGGACTGGGCGGGGGGGGGGAGGGAGGGCATCATCCCAGACTGTACTTTTTTACCATGTCCTCTTTCCATATTGCCCACTCATGATGCAATTTAATATTTTTTTATAGTATATTTTTGTATAAAAAAAATTCAAATCTTTTATTTTCGATTGCCAAATTTAAGACTTCATAAATGGATGGGATATTTGTAGATTTCCAAAATGTGGGTATTAAAGAGTTGGCTGCAATTAATAAATGTTTTAATATAATTGATTTGTTTTTGTGTCTGTTAAAACAATTAGGAGAGATTAGTTGGAAAACCACTTATGTATTGGTCACATGTGATGTGTCTTCACTATACACAATTATTGAACATGACAAGGATTGTGAAGCCATACAATATTTTTTAAACAGGGATGAATCAATCCCTAGATTCCAGGGTAAGTTTATAGTGAGGGCAATCCGGTGGATACTTACAAATAATTATTTATTTTTTCAAGACTCTTTTCACTAACATCTACGTGGAACGGCAATGGACACTTGTTTTGCCCCCAGCTATGCCAATCTGTTTATGGCATATTGGGAGGAGTCTTTTATTTACTCATCATCGCATAGCTGAGGGCAAAATTTAATTTCCTATTACCGCTATATAGACAATCTGTTCTTCATTTGGGATGGTCTAAGTGACACATTAGACCAGTTTTTAGCCCATTTAAACAATAATAGTTAGGGGATTAAATTAACTATGGAATATAATCACAAAGGAATCTCCAAATGTTAAACTCTCCCTTAAGTGAACATTAAATCTGCATGGACATAGATAAAATTAAATAAAATAAGGCCCCTGGCCCTGATGGGTTCTCTGGATTATTTTATAAAACAGTCAAAGTAAACATAAGCAAATACCTAACACCTAATGTCTTCAATGACATTGCACTGGCTGGTGGAATTATCCCCGAAATGTTCCAAGCTAACATCATGCCTATACTCAAGCCAAGCCTAATGAGGATAATACCCAGATAGGGAATTACCGTCCGATATCCTTGATTAATGGTGATATCAAAATCTATTCAGCTATTATTGCTGAAAGATTAAGACCAATAATACCAATGCTGGTTAAGGATGATCAAGTAGGATTTGTGACAGGAAGAAGGGCCTCAAATAATATTCGTAGAGTCATTGACCAGATCGATCTCTCTAAAAGAAAAAAAATATCCCGGCGTGTGTAATCTCATTAGATGTCGAAAAGGCGTTTGACTGAGTTAAATGGGAGTTTTTGTTTCAAACTTTAAGTACAATCGGGTTTGGAGGCTGGATGCTTCAATCAATAGCAGCACTCTATTCTAATCCTTCTGCAAGATTTATTGGATCAGGTATAGTTTCCACATGGTTCAATAGCAACAATGGGACAAGTTGTCACAGCAGCGCCATCGCGCTGCAGGACAAAACCTTCCACCCACCCCACTCTTCAGAGCCCTGGTCTTCAGCCTCCTGGCCCGACTGCTGGGGTCCCCGGTTGCATCAGCTTAAAGTAATAAAACTTGGGTTTCTCCTCCCAAAAGTTTCCATTGGCCAGCCAATCTCTCCCAACACTACTTATACCCTCATTTGAGAATTAGAATTTGCCTGTGATAGTGCCTTGTGCCTTTTACTAGCGTTCCTGTATTCTATTGCTGTTTATCTGTTGCCGACTCCTCCTAGTTCTGACCTCGTCTGTTTGCCGCCTGTCCTGACCTGTTTTTGCCTGTCCTTACTACGTCTGTTTGCTGCCAGGCCCGATCCTTGCCTGTTTGACTATTCTCCTGTCTGAGCCCTTGGTACCTTTGCCTTGATCCTGTACATCTTATCCAGTTTCCTGTTTGTTGGCTTTAGCTTTGGTATCCTTGTAATAGTTCAGAGTGCAAAAGTCCTGGGGTCAAGAAGCCTATGGCTCAACCATAGGGTGGATTTCCTTCAGGCAGAATAATTCTGTTCTGTTGCTGGGGTCCGTTGCAAAAGTCCTATACCTATTCTGCACAGCGGTTCCAGCCTCGTACCAGATCGTGACACATGTCAAGGATGCCCCCTGTCACCGTATAAATGTGATTAAATCATATGTACTTCCCAAATGGAACTATCTGTTTGGAATAATCCCAATAAGTTTAACAAAACGACAACCGAAAGAGATCCAAAAGAGCTTCTTATTGTATATTTGGAATAAAAAAAAAAGAAGAATACGGCAAACATTTATAACCAGAGATATAGGGGAAGGGGGTCTGGTAGTCCTGGAAATAAAGAAATATTATAATACAGCCAAGCTCAAACATCTTGCCGGTTGGCTGGACACAGATTCCTCTGAGTCTTGGAAAACCATTGTGGAAGTAATGTATGAAGTTACTGACATGTCCCTCATGCTCTGGATAGATTCTATTGCGCTGGGGGCAGATAAAGATAGAAGATATAAACGGATGATAAGGTGCCTCTTAGGTAGTAATCTATTAAAATTTTGGAACAAATTCAAAACAGATTATAAACTAAATTGGGCAAATGTAATAAGGATAGTAAGTAATATTGATTTATTAAAATATAATATTGATGATCTGAACCTAAATAGATGGAAAGGAAAAGGAATCCAATTGTTTGCAGACTTAATACAGGAACAGGATATAAAAATATTTGAAGATCTTTCTAGAGAGTTTAACCTCCTGGCAGGGGAGATATTAACTATTTAAGGATCAAGAGCTATATTTTTGTATACAAAACTGATCTTGAAATAGAAAGTCTCAATATTTTGCTGTGATCGCAAATCAGTCAAAGGAGCATAACAAGAATTTATATCTTCAAACATCAAGAACAAACTTCAGGTGAACTGTTTTTTTTGATAGATAAATGGGAAATAGATATAGGCGGGGAAATAACACTCATAGATTGGTTGAAAAATATACCTGAAACAAAGAAGAACACATAATGTTTAAGTTTGATTGAATTACAGTATAAGATTATAACGAGATGGTATCTAGTTCCAAAACAAACCCACAAGATATACCCTGAGGCATCCCCCCAATGCTGGTGATGTAAAAATGCAGCCGAGGACTATATACATATATGGTGGTCATGCCCTGTACTCAGAATATTCTTGAAAATGGTTATTAATATAGTCCAGGATATGACAGGGATTCTTTTAGAATTTCACACTGGATTAGCTTTATTACATCTAGGTTGGCCCAAAATGGAAAAAAAAGAGAGGTTTATAATTTCGCATACACTACTGGCAGCCAAAATTAATATAGCGAGAATGTGGAAGAAAGAGGAGAGCCCCAATTTTTCAATACTAAATAAACAGATATCATATCAATTTGAAATGTAAATGAAAATCTGCATTGTCCCTAAATGGAAAAATGTTAAGGCTATAGAAACATAGAAACATAGAAACATAGAATGTGTCGGCAGATAAGAACCATTAGGTCCATGTAGTCTGCCCATTTTTTTTTTTTTTTTGAGTACTTTTAAACTTTTATAACAGATAACAGATATGATTGAAACAACAACCTGACCAAGGGGTACCCTGGGGAATAGATGTATTATAAATATAACCTGTATAAAACACTTTGGAAACCAAAATGTAAATAGATAGTTTGTATCTTTTTATATTGAAAAATGTAATAAATATTTTTTTTTTAAATGTAACATCTAGTTTTACCAGTAATAAACCAGAAAGGAGAATTCATTTTTTAAACTGTAATAAGGGTTTTTATAAATGCGGACAGTGCACAACATGCCGGGAAACTGGGAGCACAGCTGGAAGAGCTATAACCTTTTTCAAATCAAGTATAACCAGTACACAATGATATCAGAAGTGTAATTACATGTCAGACTAAACAAGTCATATATCTACTCCAGTACCCATGTGGGCTACAGTATTTTGGTAGAACTATAAGGCCACTCCACAAAAGAATAGATGAACATGTTAGAGCTATCAGGGCAGGACAAACACAGTTTGCCCTTTCACTTTAAACAATACCAAAACAGTGACTCCAGACAACTTGTATACATGGTAATTGCGAAAAATTGTAGGGGAGGGGACTTTATTAAAAAAGTCAGCCAAACAGAAATAAAATGGGTGTACATATTAAAAATCTTATATCCTATGGGGCTAAATCAAGCCATTGATCTTTTTAACTTTTTTTTTTTCATATGTGTATACGATAATTATGAGCAATCTTTAGTATGATAAAAATAAGGAACATGATAATAATGTATAAAATTGACATAGAAACATAGAACATGTCGGCAGATAAGAACCATTCGGTCCATCTAGTCTGCTAAATACTTTTATAAGTCCCCAGTTCCTGATCTTATATCTAGGATAGCCGTGTGCAAATCCCACGCATGCTTAAAATCCTTGACTGTGTTTACCACTTCCACTGGTAGGCTATTCCATATATCCACTACCCTCTCAGTAAAGTAATACTTCCTGATATTACTTTTAAATTGTTGCCCCTCTAATTTAAGACTATGTCCACTAGTTGTGGTACTTTTTCTTCTTTTAAATATACTCTCTTCCTTTACTGTGTCGATTCCCTTTATGTATTTAAATGTTTCTATCATATCCCCCCTGTTACATCTTTCCTCCAAGCAATGCATGTAAAGATGCTATAACCTTTCCTGGTAAGTTTTATCCTTCAGCCCATGAACCAGTTTAGTTGTCCTTCTCTGATCTTTCTCCAAAGTATCAATATCCTTCTGGAGATACGGTCTCCAGTCCTGCATACAATACTCCAAGTGAGGTCTCACCAGTGCTCTGTACAATGGCATGAGCACTTGCCTCTTTCTACTGCTAATACCTCTCCCTATGCAACAAAGCATTCTGTTAGCATTTCCTGCTACTATATTACATTGCCTACCTACATTGCCTACATAAGTGCAATACAAATTTAATGTTTTTATATTTTTTAACGTTGTAATAAAGATACTGTTAATATATTTATAGAAAAGTGGTACAAGTGCAATATTATTCTTCAAACCCTAAAGCACAAATAAGGTTTTCTTTTATGGACATTTATGTTGATAATTTTGGTGCCGATATATGCAATGTATGAGTTAAGTCTCCACGATCAGTTTACACCACGCCTGGGAAGACACTATAAAAGCGAGATGGAGAGGAGGAGTCGGCACGCATCTGATGAAGCCGTATTGGGATACAGCCCTTTTATCTACATGAGCATTTATGTTTTTTATACCCTATTAAAGTTGTTATCCCTTTTAACTTCCTCTAAACTTGCTTGTTATTGTCTACACATTTACGGAGAACATCCTCGGAGGTCCTCTCTCCCAATCTTCTTCATTGAAGGCAGAGTGTTTGCTCTTCAGTCGCTGCCTCGAGAGGTGGTGTTTTTGATCCGTTTCAAAGTCAGAGCAAACACAATTGCTTATTATATAGTGAGTGGGATTCTTATTATATGCTCTACACCACAATTTGTATAACAGAGTTGCACTATTTGTGTATATATTTCTTTTTTTTTTTATGGACAAACTGGCGTAAGCCTCAACAATAATTAACCTACTGCTTCGATTCTAAGTATAAACCATTGCAACTGCACATACTGGGTATTTATATATATTCTTTTGTGCTGCACTTTCTTCTTTTTTTTTTTATATGGCACACAGTGGGCTGTGTGTGGAGTGCTGGTGGCATTTAAACACTTACTTAACTAATTTGTTTAATTTTGTTAAATTTCACATTAGTGATTTGACAAATCTAAATTTGTTCCAAGCGTCTTTTTTGCCACTTTTTTGTTGTATTGATAGTTAAGCTCTGTTACTTAGCAGTTCATACCCTTTGTTGGATACCCTCTCTATTTGATTTCTGGATATTGACCCTTGGCTTTTCTCTACTGGATTACCCTGATTGCTGACTCCCATGAACTTTGGCTTCCATTACCACTTGTGAACTTTTGCTACCTGCCTTGACCCATTGGGCTGCTTTTTGACTATGCTTCTGCCTTTGCCCCTCTGTTGTGATGTGTTTAGTATTTTTTGGAATAAATCCTTGCAAATTCCATTCTCTGTGGATTTATTCAACCCTGTGCAAAGCTCCATAAATTCAGCCTTACACTCCCCCTCCTCCACCATATTTGTTCTCTCTCCACCTCTTGTCATGAAGTGAATTCTGGTAGCCTCCATGACTGGGGTTCTTGGAGGGGCCTGAGGGCCAAACAACTCCCTATAGATTATGGGCCCTGGCATTAAGTTTTGGGGGATTTGCGTACAGTGGGTAAGTTTGCACTTTATACTGACATTTTACCTTTCATCCAGATTGTGCCCTCTGTAATCTTGACTCACCCTGGTTTATGTGCTATAACTGTATACTTTAATATGGTTATTTAGTCAGATTCTGTTAGTATACTGGCTTATGGGTAATGCATAATTTTGTGAGACCACTCTGAAGGATTACAATGTGTCACAGAGGAGACAGTGGCAATGATTCATAGTTTACTCCAACATCCATTGTTCTGTGTTAATTGAATTTACTGTTATGTTGTGGTTTTCTATATCTGCAGCAATGCTAGTTAATTGGGTTGGGTTTCTGTTGTGTTGTATGTTAATATGTGAGTTATGTTAACTTGATTATGTCTGTATATAAGACTGTTTTCTGTTCCAATAAAGTTTGTTGTTCATTCTTGCTGCACCTGAATGCTAGTAGTCCTGTCTGCTATTTCGGTACAAAAATCAAGGTTCCAGAAAGACTTGCTGGGTGGATGCTGAGCTATAATCGGGGGCTAAGGAGGTGATTTCCTACAACAGGTAAAGGTGTTACCGGCCTTGGGTAGCCATTCTGTTACACCTCTTCCAACATCTCTGTTCTTGCTCCACCCCCTCCCCATATCTGTTCTCTCCCTCCTCCTCTGTTCTCTCCTCATCCTCCCCATCTCTGTTCTCTCTCCACCTCTTCCCCATCCCTGTTCTCTCCCACCTTCTATGTTCTCTCCACCTCCTGAATGCTGAATCGGCCAGGAAGATGCTTTATAATAATCCCACAGCTATTTAGAAAGGACGATGGTAAGGACTGTCATTGAAGCAGTTAAAATAGAGAAAGTGTTTTATTTTTGTACTTTGAGGCAGGTAACTTTTACCTCTGTGATCAAAGACACATTTTACTATTGTAACATTGTCTTATTTGATGTTCAGAAATAATTGCATACAGCCAGTCATTACACTATTTTAAGAAATAAGAGAAGCAATAGTAGAAACCACAACCTGGTTATTTAGCTAGGCACATGGCAATGTAGTGATCTATATAATATATATTAAAAAGAATTACAAGCAAGTTAATAGGCTTCTTGGTTCTGCAGCAGGAAGAATACCAGCCAGTATTCTTGTAAATTGATCCCAGGAAAGTCTGAAACAGCCTAACATTTACATATGTATGCTATCAAAGTGACAGCTACATTTAATACCCACCCAATCAGGCAATTATAAGAAGATTAATGTATCATGTTATCTCTGCAATAATATAGTGAACAAAAATGGTTTAAACGATTCATCACATACACTATATGGACAAAAGTATTGGGACACACTTCTTAATTACTACCTCTAGGTGTTCCAATCGGACCCATTGCCACAGCCACATGTGTATAAAATCAAGCACATAGCCATGAAGTCTGCATTTACAAACAGTTGTGAAAAGAATGGGTCATTCTGAAGAACTCATTGAATTCAAGTGTGGTACTGTGATGAGATGCTAACTTTGCAATAAGTTAGTTCATGAAATGTCATCCCTGCTAGATATTCTATGGTCAACTGTAAGTGGTATTAGTGGAAAGTGCAAGAATTTAGCAACAGCAGCAAGTCACAAAAGTCCCTGCTGATGTAATGGCCAGGTGTCCCAATACATTTGTCCATATAGTGTATATTAAAAATAAGGAAATATTTAAGACACATTAAAGATCCATCACCTAAACATAGTTTTTAACTGTGAATGTGCAGACTAAAAATTATCTATAAAATATGTTAGCAAAATTGCATGTAAAAAGCATAACATAAGTGAAAAATATGTTTTAGATGTGGGTCTCCTGTTTATGACATCACCTGTGGCTTGATATGCAAAGTAACTCATTTTCAATGAGAAATATGTAATTTGTATATTCCACAGGTGATGTCATAAGTAGGAGATGCCAGAAAATGTGCCACTTCGTGAGGAGAACCCAAGCGAATGGAGTTGAATTGAGCTAACCCCTGGTCCCTTTGTTAACGGTAAGACTCCAAGAGCGATTTATAACACTCCAAGCTGCCGATTAAGTCGCTGACGCCTGAGAATTATAGACTGCACCCTGCCTAAACTGTTTCTTACATCTACAACAACTCGACGGGAGCTCAAGAAGCAGCAGGGAGCCGTCGAGACAACTGCAGATTCTGTTTTCCAGGGATTTGCTTTCCCATGCAAGGAGACTCTGCAGATTCTGCTTTCCCAGGCGAGGAGACCATAACAATCTGCAGTACAAGGGAACAGCAGAGATAAGAAGGAATAAGCTTTGGAAGGAAATCATAAAAAGCCCTGAGAAGTATCTCTGTCGGCCGGACAGGGCAGGTATTTAGTAAATATCTTTGATTTTTTTTTTTAACAGAAAATAATTGGCTTGGGATAACTCTCTTGTCATATAAACTGTTTAATGTAGCCCCAGGTGGGGAGGCTCAGGGTTGACCTGAAGGGTACCCCAGAGGTTCAAGTCCTTACAGGCAGAGATTGGGTGGAGAACTTTTGATCGCTAACATAATTAACAGACAAGCATTCCAATCTCACACTCAAGATAAAAGGGGGGAAAATGGCATACCCCGGATAAGAAAGACGCTAGCACTCCTCAGTCCAGTAGAAAATAAATGATGGATTTATTGCATTGGATCCGTAAAAAACAGCAAAGCAGGGATACAGACAGGGGGGAGTACGCCTTACACGTTTCGTGCCTAATCGGCACTTTCTCATAGGCTATAAAATGGCATCCAAAAGGAGGGCTGACTCTAAGCAACTACAAAAAAAAAAGAGAGACTGAAAAAGGTGAGAAGAGGATTGCTTCCATGTTTTCACCTCAGTCCACAAGATCTATAGAAATTGCACAATCCACTTTGGTCTATCTTAGAATTGGATTCTGAACACCCAACGGGTCAAACAGAAAATTTAGACCCTCTTAATAGTCACTTAGTGACAAATGAGCATGTGCAAAAATGCTTGAATACTCAACTCCTCCTGATTAAGGAAGACATGTAAATGGAATGTGGGGAAATTAAAAATGATCTCTTGAGTATTAAAGAACAAATAATTCAAACAACTCAGAAAGGGGAAGAAATGGAATATGAGACTAAGGAATCTAAAGAAAAGATCCTTTGACTTGAAAAGAAAATGGAAGAACTAGAAATCAAGATTATAGATACCGAAGATAGAGCCAGGAGAAAGAATTTGAGAATTAGAGGGGTTCCGGAAAAAGTGGAACAGCATGGAATACCTGTTGGGCATTTTTAATGACATGGAGACAGGAGAAACTCTGGCTCCTAGCATAATTGAGAGAGCTCATAGAACACTAGAATAAAAAAATGCCCCGGAATCTGCCTCTAGAGACATTATAGTTAGATTTACCTCCTTTTATGTACGGCAGAAAATTATGGCTTCATCCAGAGTCTTTGAAACAAGCAATAGTCTGCTGAATAACCTTACATTTTTTCAGGACTTGTCGGCCAGTACAAGGCAAAAAAGAAACGCAATTAGATTTTTGACTGATTTTCTTAGAGAAAAGGGAATTAAGTAAGCTTGGGGTTTCCCTTTCAAAATCTTTTTTAACCACAAGGGCCAAAAGATCCGATTGGAATCTACATTAGAAGCCCATGATTGGTTAAAACAACAAAATAATAATTGATAGGAAAAGAGAATTGAGCTCATAAAGGGTGAATTGAGAGCTGCACTTGCACTTGGGGTTTTCTCTGGGCTTAACGGACAATCAGGCACCCTAAAGGAAGACCTGACTTGGGACGTGGGAGAGAAATGTGAATAGTTCTTTTTTTTCCTCTCTCTCTTCCCTTCAAATTTTTAATTAGGGCTTGTTTTATAAAGAGATAAAGCACACTTGCAGCACTATGCAAAGTAGGGTACGGAATTAGTTAGGGGTAGGAGGATGTAATGTACAAGCACTGAATATTTGGTTCACAGGGATACATTTAAAGCGGTTAACTGTTCAGATATGAATTATTTTTTTTTAGAAACATAATTAATAGATTAATGAATAAAAGTAGATTAGACGAACAAGGGGGGGGAGGCGTGGATATGTAAAGGTACATATTAATTAATAAGAAACCCCCTCCAACTCAAATTTAGAGGAATAGGTGGGAATACAAGGTTAGTCAGGGGAACACAATATAAAAAATTTTTTAAGGGATGGGGAAGATAAGCTCAAAGAAACAACACTGTGAACGGTATATGGATTTGGTGAATGTGAATAAAAGAGATCTCTACAAGCCACATAAAGCACTAGAATATTAAATGCAATGGGGATTATGCACATACACGTAAATGATGAAATGGACTGTGCAACATACAATTATAAGGGAGATGGAACAAAATAGCTAGACTAGAATCAGTGTATATAGTAATGGTATTTTTTTTCTCTTTCCTCCCGTTACTTTCCCCTAGCATGATCATAGCTGGGGTGCCATGGGGTAAATACTGAATTATATGGTCCGCAGGCCTCCTAGTGGGATACCTTAGGAGTCCCTATAAGCTTTTGGTGGGAACTGAGATATGGGGTGGGAGAGGGTCCCCTCCCCAATATGTGGGGGAATCAAGTGTAATGTGAAATTCCCAGATGTATATATGTTATATGTTTGTTTGTGTGAGTGGCAGGACCTAAGTGTATAATATCTGGGGAGTGGCCGGGGGAGTGGGGTAGAGGGAGGGTGGCGGAAGGAAAAAAAATGGGAAGTATGGTGAATCTAATTCGACTAACCCTGATTGCTCAGGGGCTGAATTCCCCCCAAAAAGGATTCTTGTAGATAAGTTGTTGACAATTGAGAGAATAGAGATTGGGGGCATTCAAGAGACACATATGAGAGGAGAGGAGACAAGGAGACTTATCAGTAATAATTATCCAAATGTAGAGTATTCTTTATGTCTACTAAAAAAAAAGAGAGGGGTAGCGATACTTTTTTTGAAAAATGTAAAGTATGAACTGATGTCTAAACTGTCAGATAAAAAGGGCTGTTTCCTTTTTTTGATATGCAGACTTAATGACCAAATCTTCTCTTTACTGAATATATATAGCCCAAATAAGAGACAGGTCCACTTTCTGAATAAAACTCTGGACAGGATTATGGATAGAATCCAAGGGACATTCCTTTGCTTAGGAGATTATAATTGTGTAGCTGATGGAGAGCTTGATAAAAAAAAAACTGGGGTATGGGGATAGGAGGATCAATGTAGGGGTACGAGGATTGGCCAGGGCTTTTTCTGAGACCCTTGGGAAATACGGACTGGACGATATCTTGAGAACAATAAGACCTTTAGATAGAGATTATACACATTTTTCAAAACGGTATAACTCCTATGCGAGAATCGATATGATACTTACAACAGCAGGTACAATTACAAATTAAAAAAAAAATTATATAGGCACAGTGGTCTGGTCGGACTATGACCCAGTTATACTGGAATTAGGTAGGGGTTTTAAACAAGCCCCCAAAACTTGGAGATTAAATGACGCAATTTTTTGGAATGCTTAAATAATTGAAAAAATTCAGTCCGAGACCATGTTTTTTTTCCAAGAGAATGATACGGGTGAAGCTGATGCCCCTATGGTCTGGTGTGCTTATAAAAGTTGTATACGAGGACTACTTATTAAGGCAGAAAGCCAGCTGAATAGATGTAGAGGGAAAAACTTGACACAATTGTATCTTAGGCTGGAAGAATTAGATAGAGAAAATAAGAGCAGCCCTCAGGCGACCATTAGGGAAGAGATAGATAAAACTAGAGACCTAATAAATCAGAAATTATTAGTGGGAGTTAACTATGCAATGATGAAAATAAAACAAAAGTGGTACCTACAGGGCAACCGAGCTGACAAACTCATGTCATATGAGATCAAGAAACAAAAACTGCAGGGTAGAATTTACAAAATAATCTCCCAAAATAAGGTTGCAGTATCTCCAGAAAAAATTGCGGCAGTATTTAGAGAATACTATCAGGAGCTAAATAATATTGATACACCTCATCAAAATAGAGAGGGTATCCAAAAGTATCTTCGTGGTCTGAATTTCCCAAGGGTCTCTGGTGAAGAGAGGGATTTTCTCATAGTTTATGTAGGGGGAGGTGGAAAATATTATACAAAATCTTAAAATAAATAAAGCACTTGGCCCGGATGGGTTTACCAATTCCTTTTATAAGAAACTGAGTCCTTTGTTGGTCTCTCAAATGACTAAGACCTTTAATGAGATTAGGCAGAGGGGGATTTTCCCTTCCGAAATGTTGAAAGCATTGATCAAACCAATCCCAAATCCGGGGAAAGATGCAATGAAAACTAACAATTACAGGCCTATCTCTTTAATAAATACCGACACTAAGATATATTCAGCAGTTATTTTGGAGAGATTAAGGGAAATTATTCCGAAGCTAATCCACGGGGACCAAATTAGGTTTATTATGGGCCGACAATCTAATACAAATATCCGGAAAAAAATAGACCTGTTGGATTATTTAGAATTTCGAGATATTCCAGTGATTCTCTCTCTTGATGCGGAAAAGGTCTTTGAGTCAGCTGGCTTTTCCTCGAGGAATCCCTAAGAAGATTCGGGTGTGGGGGAGGAAGCTGGTTGGCTCTGTCATGGCTCTTTACAACAACCCCACTGCAAGAATATTGGGACAGGGATTTTGTTCTGAAGAATTCAGTGTAAAAAATGGCACGTGACAAGGGTGTCCACTGGCCCCAATTCTTTATATTTTGAAATTGGAGTCTTTGGCAATGAGAATAAGGGAGAGGAGGGATATTGCAGGCATCCCGATGGGAGAGAAACAATTCAAACTCACACTGTGTGCGGATGACATATTAATGATGACATCTGACCCAGAATCCTCATTAAAGGCCATTTTAGAAGAGATACAGACTTATTCTTCGTAAAGTAACTATAAGCTCAATATAGATAAATCACTGGCAATGGGGTGTGGGTTAAGCAGTTCTCAACTCGAGTATTTAAAGCAATGTATGCAGATGACATATTAATGATGACATCTGACCTAGAATCCTCATTAAAGGCCATTTTAGAAGAGATACAGACTTATTCTAAGTTAAGTAACTATAAGCTCAATATAGATAAATCACTGGCAATGGGGTGTGGGTTAAGCAGTTCTCAGCTAGAGTATTTAAAGCCCTTTGTTTGGACCTAGGAAAGCATTATTTACTTGGGAATTATCATCCCCCCAAGAGTAGATAAGATCATACAACTAAACTATACCCCAGTAATAAACTACATTAGTCAAAAATTGGCACATTGGAAAAACTTAAATATCTCCTGGTTGGGAAGGGTTAATATTATTAAGCCACTTCAGCCAGGAAATAGTTTGATAAGGGATATCCAAGAGATGTTTATGAATTACAGCTGGCAAGATAAAAAGCCGAGAATCTCTAGACATACTCTTTTTAAACCTAGAAAGAAGGGAGGACGGGGCCTTCCGAACTTAGGGCAGTACCTGCATTCCAGCCAATTGACACATGCTCATCAGATTCAGATAATAGAATCAAAACACTTGGATTGGTATTTTATAGAAAATCATATGACAGGGATAGAAAGTCTGGAATTTGTCCTCTGGGTAAAGGAGGGGGAAGTGTACAAGCTTCTGAAGAATACTCCATCTAACATATTGAAGAGTATAATACTGGACTGTTTTAAGAGGAAGTTTGGAATGAAACCTTTGTACTTTGTAGAGATCAATACCCATGATCTGAAACTTGGACCTTGGGGAGATATGGAAAATACAAGAGTCAACGTCATGTTTAATAATGGGGGAATAAAATCTATCTCGACCTTGACAGAAGAATTGGGTTTAAATTGGAGAGATAAATTTTCAACTTAAAGGGTGTGTAATTACTTGGTTAGTCACCTTTTTAGACCAGACGAGGTCGGAGTTAAAGTCTGGATAGATAAGATGTTCTACAATGGCCCCAAAAAAAAGATCTCTATGATCTCATTTACCAACCTAAATGTTCCCCTGCTATGAATAGCTGGGACAAAGAATTGAATATTAAAATGGATGAGAGGGCGTGGAATAAAAATTGGGCACAGATCCAAAGGTTTACGCATAGTCTGAATTTTCAGGAGCTAACTTTTAACCTCTTGAATAGATGGTACATGGTTCCACAAAAGCTGCATAAAATGGATCCAAATGTGCCAAATGAATACTGGAGATGTAGAGCTGGCCCGGGGTCTCATGAACACATCTGGTGGTCGTGTAAAAAGATCACTCATACATGGGGTAGAATGTTTTCAGTCATCTCTGATCTATGTAAAAGGATGGTCCCCCCTCTATGCCCAAAGCGATTCTGCACCTGGAGATGGACTCTTTGGGATGGTATCAGAGGGCCATCATTATCCAAATGTTTCTGGTGATGAAGATAGTGATCGCCAGAAACTGGAGGAATGAAGATGAGATAGTATGGACCCAGGTGGCCTCCCAATTACAAATACAGTGTAGAATGGGGAAGGGTTTTTATCAGACATATGATCAAATGGAAAAATATGAACGAGTTTTGGGAGGATGGATAGCTATGATAGGAGAAAACGGGAAAGCAACGTAGCTATGCTGCCCACCCTAACTAAATATATAAGAAATACATATGCCATTGCTGGAAATATAGCTCTTATGCCTCCTCTCCTCCCTAGAATGATCCCACCTCCCCAATCAGATATATTTCCCCCCAGGGATGTGTAAAGGGGTTGACCTCCCTGAGGGACCTAGAGACTTGCCTCTCTAAGATATGTGCTGTAGTGTAGTAGGTTATAGTTCAAGTAGCTCAAATGTTGGCCGGAAAGAAGAATGGCTATACCTGTAGTACGGATAGCCGGCCAAGTAGGTTGAGGCTACTTTTCATGTATCGCTTGATTGGGAAAGTTTGATATCTTGTGGTATATACAAGCGACGAATGAAATAAGGGCTACCAAAAAGGGATGAGTAAGGATGATTTAGCTTATGAAGGTAGGAACCCAATGTATATATCTAAGAATATAGTAGGACATATCAAGTGAAATGTATATATCTGTATGTATTTGTCTTTGTATAATATTTCAATGAAAAAAAAAAAAAAAAAGTAGGAGATGCCCCAGATGCTTTTAAAGGAAAAAAAAACTTTTTTTTAATCCTTGCTTCCTTGGAGGAAACTGCTGCTGCAAAGAGAGACAATAATTTTTAAAAGGGATCAACAGAGGAGAAACACAATATAGATATAATGTTTCATATATATATTTTTTTTTATTGAAATCTTTTTATTAAGTTTTATTAATAAAGACATAGAGACACACATATGTATCAAAATTAAGTAAAAAGTTTCAGCACAGTGAAATCACATTTACATGTAGAAGGAAAAGGAACTGAACTCGGGTTGTTAAATGTCATAACTTACCTCGCAGCAGATCCCCAGAGTATCCTCTCCTAATCGCGCACCCGGCTGTGCCTGACTGCACACAGCCGGGGACGCGCGTTTCTCCACTATCGGAGCTCAGGTGCGCCTCCGATGACGTCACACCCGACGTCAGCGTGCGACTAGCGGGAACATTTAAAAGTGCTCTTCACAGTAATACCTATGCTTGGTGATTCTCGTGTATTTCCTGAACTCCTGGCGTTTTCCTATTTTTGATTACTTGTTGCCGATTTGGATTGTTCCCTGGATTATTCTGATCTTCTGGTTTCCCTACTCCTGGTCTGTTATCCGTTTTGCTGCTTTTCTGTGTATGACCCTGGACTGTTTAAACGTTTATGAAGCTTGCTGATTCCCCTGATTCTGGACTGTTTACTATATATGAAGTTTTGCCGATTCCCCTGATCTTGGATTTGTACCCGACTATTCTATTTCGCATACCCTGGTTTATCCTGCATAGCGGTCTCTCACTCCTCCTTATATCAGCACATCACATTAAATAAACCATTACATCGAACAGCTAGGTGAAACAATGAGATGAAGAAGAAAAGGATATAGGGAAGAAGGGGGAAAGCAAAAGGGTGCAGGAGAAAGGTGTTGGGGGAGAAGAGCAACCCAGGGTGGGTTAACTAGCAGAAGCCAGCAGGCGCTGCAAAAAAGACGGCATAGGAGCACCAATAGTGGCCATAAAATCAGGCCCGGGTAAACCAGGGACATGAAATTCCCCTGGGGGTTAGCAATATCAAACAATGTTGAAGTGAGAGTGGCCTCAACAGGTATATTTCATGCTACTGGCTCCTGGGGATGGATTGTATCTACAGATATATACACCGTTTCATTGTTGGTGTTTCTGACATTGCCCAAAGGGTCTTAGAGTTCCAAAGCCACTCTTCAAAGGCACTGAATCACAAACTCAGATATAACTGAGACTGTTATTTGTAGTATGCGAGGACTCCGGCATAGATGACAGGTGATAGCCATTTGATCCCCTGCCTCATTTCCCGATGAGAGGAGGAAAAGAAAGAACTGAGGACTGTCCACAGTAGGCACACAGGTGTAGAATTTGCATCATCGCTCCCAGAGCCAGTAGAACATGATCTCCAGCAGTGTGCCCCTCTAACTCAGATTCAGTGCGGGCTCAGGAGTGATCAGTGGAATATGTGTCCAAAAAAATTCCATCAGTACCAAAAGCTATTGTGGGGCACACAAATCGTCCCACAATATTCCAACATCTTCATGGTAACATTGGAAAAGGATTACATCGCCACCTGCATTACCAAACCCCTAGTATATCTCCACTACATAGATGACCAACCTACCTGAAACACAACAGTTTCCATCCCAAACATACCAAAACCTCAATAATCTATAGCCAAGCCATCAGATACAATCGCATCTGCTCAGATTCCACAGACCGTGATGAACATATTCAGAACCTCAGGAAGGACTTCATCAACCAAGGCTACAGTACAAAAATCACAGACTCTCAAATTAATAAAGTCACATATATATCCCCAGAGAACATCTCTTGAGATACCAGCAGACACAAAAAGGAGACCGCGTACCATTAGTGGTGACCTACAAACCACAAATGGAAGTCCTTAGCAAGATTTCAAGGGGACTACAAACAATTTTAGACACTGATGAAAGACTCTGGACAATATTCCAACATCCCCAACTACTTTTATTCAGGCAGCCTCCCAACCTCAAGCAATTGATGGTGAGGAGCACCCTGCACAGAGATACGGTGAACGGTACGTCTCCCTGCCAACAAAAGAGATGTTAAACCTGTGCACACATCCACAGCACAGATGAAGTATCAATTCCAGGCTCACATTTGCACCACAAAATCAATGGCTACTTTTCCGTGCAAATCATCCAGTGTTATATATCTAATCATGTGTGTAAAGTGCCCTAATGCTATGTATGTGGAAGAAACAGGACAAGCATTGCACAAATTGTTCAATTCCCACAGACATACTATTAATCAGAAAAAAATAGATACACCTGTTGGAAAACATTTCTGTAATTTCTGACACAGTATCCAGGATGTCACGCTTTTGGCACTGGTGGGATTTTTTCGCACACAGAGGGAGAGAAACATATGGGAGGTCAAATAAATATGCCAGTTTAAGGCCTCAATCACCGACCTTAATAGAGACAGTGACTTCATCTCCATATATTACCTTACTAATTAATAATAATTTTACAAGCCTTGGATTGCTACAGTGGACTTTTCTCATACTAAAAGCATTTGAAACCTTCATGAATCTGGCATGTGTCTAATGATTTTATGGCCCCTCTAACCAGTGAGTGGAGGGATCAGCGATGCTCTGAACTAACTGATTTTATCAGTTGGATCTCTGTAGAACTGACTAATTTACTGCTGAGAACATTCTTCAATACCCTATGTTTTTCTTGTCTTTTTTAAATCTGTTAACTATGTTTTGTAATTAGGAATTTGGTTTTAGCCTCATTTATGCCTGAGGAAGGAACCTAGCAACTTGGTCTTGAAAGCTTGCAACCAAACTCTCAGTTAGCAAATAAATGGTATCATTTTAACCCTACTCGTTTCCTATATCTCATTTACAAACTCACAATGGCTAATAAAAGCAAGAAAGGCTGTATTTTCTTCCCAGGTTCAAAATCAGTATGTATCCCTATTTCCTCTCCATTCAAACAAAGGGTTGTAACTAAAACAGAAACTAATTATGCGTGGCACAAACAGCATCTCCTGAATGAACCAAATTAAATGCAATACTATCAGCCTATTCCAAAGGCTGATGTACAGCCAAAAACACTTTTTCATTTATATATCCCAATCTCCGATAGAATGAGGCAGCAGTTCTTTCTGGCACCCATGAAGCTATTTTTATTTATTTAACATTCTGTTCTGAGAATCTGATGAAGCACATTATTTGCTGAGAGGAATGGCTCCCTGATTACATTGTTAAAATACATAATTAGTCCCTTTAAGAAAATATTGAAAACATGAGTTATATTTGGATAGATTATTGACTAAACTCACAAATCAACGTAACAACAAAATAGGAGCATCTCATTTTCTGTTTAACTGCCAGTGTTTAAATGGAAAGCAGTAAAGAGAAGTAAAAAGTGAAAATTAGCCCAGTAGCAAACTTGCTAAACTAGTTTCAACATTATGAGATATTTAATCTCTATGCGTTATGAAGTAGAATACTCACACCTCTCCCCAGCACCCTAGTACCCTTGCAGTAAACTCAAGCCCATGCAGCAATGTAGTGCTTCAGCCAATGAATTGTGTATTCCAACCTCCAAAGTTTTTTTTACATAAGCTAGTGCTGTGTTTTCAGCTGTTGTGCGTAGTGCTGAGTAATATACTAGTACAGGTTGAGTGTCCCTTATCCAATGATCCAAAATCCGAAATATCCCAAAAGAAAAATTTGGATGTGGGTCAGTTTGGATAAGGGATTTTCACCTTCCTGGTGGTGACGCTCCTTTGCTTCACTCTCTCTGGCGCCGTAGATTTGGAGCCAGTGATCCTGGGAAATGTAGTTCCCAAAGAGCTGTGATGGGAGGGAGGGACTACAGTGCGACGACAGAACATTTCAGCATCACCGTGGAGCAGGTAAGTTCATCAGCATTACCTAAATACAATGTGAGAAAGTTGCTGGGGCTGGTGGTGCCGAAATGATCGAATAACCATAAGTATCTTGTCAGTTCCAAGCATTTCAGATAAGGGATACTGAACCTGTAGTCCCTCTAAACAATAATTTGGGAATATTTCAACACTGCAGCAGCCAATGAATAGACGTAGATCTGCCAATAGTTGGATTATTGAAACATGGCATTGAGAACAGGCAGATCTGTAGATTTAGGTCTATAATGATATAAAATATCTCTGTAACCATACATGAAACTCATGATATAAGAGTAATGGGATTTGTGTTTCCACAACATTTACACAGCTAACTACGGGCTAAGCCAAATCTCTACAATCCTTCCTGATTACAGATGGCAAGAGGCACAGGTGGATTAATTAATGTCTGTGTTTTGGATCTGGATCTAGGTCTCCATTAGAGGATTCCCATATTTTTTCAAAGTTCTTGTTATCCTTTTATTTATATGATGTTTATAGTGCCTTTACATTTTTTGTAGGAGTGCTTAAAGAAACAGACATAACACATGTTAAGAAATATTGGTCACACTCCAGCCATTAAACATTAAACAGACAAGTGAAATGGGGGAAAAACTACATTAACTGATGAATTAGAAAACTTCTCTAATTTGCATATCTTTCTTTCTCAGTTATTACTGCTGGATTTTACCTATTCTTCCTCAGCCCTGCAAACTATTTAAACATATGCATCTGAGTATTGTCTAGCCCACAATTCAATTTCCAAGTCAACCTCACTTAAATTCAATGGATTGCAATTTCCCTATACATCCTGTTGCAGGTCAATTAACCTTGGGAGGTCAAATTTTATTTTGTCAAGGGCAGGTGAGGCCCAATCAACTTGCATGTAGTGAATAGCTTAAAGGGACACTCCCACTAAAAAATGGTTTCATTTTTATTTTTATTTTGTATTGTTGGTTTAATTTGTGTCTTTTGTTTTTGTTATGTGACTGTATTTAATAAAATATATAACTGGCACCACCATTTTGTGAAATATAGTGTTTTTGGTTGCCACTCCCTAGTGACTTTACAGCACAAATTTCTCACTTTGGGTCTGGGGACACAGAATGCAGTCTATAAGTCAGAATTCTGACTTATAGAATTCGGGTTGGAAGGCAGGTAAAAAAAAAGTTGTACACAGACACCTATTGCTGCCTCGTATGATACATGGGAGCCAGTAGGGAAGCAGTGGAGTATCTTATGATATAATCATGCAGGCTTTGGCCACAGTTGTAAAGTGAGACCGGCTGGAAGATTTTGTACGATGTTGCATCATGGGAAATATTCACAAAATGGAGCCAGGAGATAAACATCTAATTGTATTTTTCCTTTTATATGCAATTAAACCACTCTCTTCAGATACTCTTTTCTCAATTAGACTGTTTGTGAATACATCCCACTGTCTCTTCTACAAAATTTGGACAACCACATAAACATTATCCAAATGTATCTCCATTGACTTTCATTGAACTGTTGAACTATAGACAGCCACACTGCCATCTTGTGGTGAAAGAACACAAATGTGGTTTGGCAAATATTTTTTAGAGACAGACATGGAGGAAGAAAGGTTTATACATTGAAAAATAGATACATTTTATTAAAGCGTCAGCCTTGTTAATACATGCTAAAAAGAAGCAATTATTTTATGTGTGTTTGACTTTAACGAGATAAAATAACTTAATTTAATTTAATAACCTTGCATTTCCTTTTATTGAACCTAGAACCCTTGTTTTTTTAATTTATCTATAAAGTGTTTTACCAGGAAGAATACATCGAGTCACATAAGAGTCAGAGAGCGGTGGAAAACATACTATAATGTAACACATTTATTGGAGAGGTTACAAACCATTCTAAAGACAGTTTTCCAACCCTAAATTCATGTTCTTAGTGCAGAAGGTGTTAACTTCTAAAATATAAACCTCATTTTCTGCTTTTGTTTCTCAGTGATAATTTACTTGGATAATTTTAGAAATGCAGCAGTATGGAAAATCTCAGAAGCAGGATTGAAAGCTGGAAGATTGTTGGTTATAAAAATAATCTATTTTCGTTTACTTCAATGCATTCAATCCATCAGGCTTTTCTCCTTTTTTTTTTATCACTTCCAGGCCAGTCAAAATAGAAAGCTAACGTTCACAGTCCATCTCTCAAAATACATCTCAGTAAGACGGTTTCAGTTCACTTGGAACAAGGAGCTCTCCAAATCCGTCTATACAAAAACTCTAATCACAGAATTAAATAACTTCCCTCAACTGTGGCTTTATCAGATTTTAACTCATCTTTGTGTTTCAAAGAATGACATGTGCTCAGTGAGTTTGACCTCTATATATGGAAAGCTATACATATGAGATTATCTCATAGAATATGTATGAGATATCACAGGATTTACTATGAATGCAACAGTTTACTACTATCATAGATATACTGGAATTTTTTTGCAAACATATATCTTTACTCTGGCTATATCTAATACATACAAATATATCAAATATAAGGCTTTATTCATGAAAGAAACAATTACTAAGGGTATTTCAAACTTGGCTACTATATATATATATAACCAGACACACAGCCACTGGTACTGAGATACTGGATACTGGAAACAGATTGGGAAGCCGAAGTCAGGATAACAGAGGACAGAATAGTCAAAGGCAAGCCGAGAATCTAGTACACAGGAATGAAGATCAGGAATGGTCAAACAAGCCGGGTCAAGAACACTGGAATCAAGAATACAGAAAATGCAAGGTAGCTAAAAACAGCCACCGGAGAACCTATCACAAGCAAGATAAGGGCCAACTGAGGGGTTTAAATACAAATCTGCTGCCAAGAGCCAGCCAGGGGGTTGTAACCAATCAAGGAGCAGAGCTCCTATAAGTTGTGTCATTCCCGCTGTTCGCACATGCGCATAGAGTGCAGCGTGGCCATCTTGGTGACTACAGGACTCCAGAAAGATGGAGTCACGGGAACTAGTTGGGAGTTGTGAGAAGCTAAGTGAGTATGTTGCGGAGCAGCATCACGGTGACGAGCAGGTAAGGTTGTTACAACAGCCTCCTTTCCCTCCTGCCCAGTTCCAGAGAACAATTTCCAGAACAGGTCTTTAAGCTGTCCAACACAGAAATCTGCTGAATATGTTTTCCACAGCGTGACTGAATCATATTACTGCTATGTTGCTGAAGAGGACTGTGTATACTTGCTTGAATGACTTCCTGTCATTCCAATCGCTGACTCCACTCTCTTCAATGTGGTTTCAAAGTGCCATCACTAAAGTATCAATCTCCCTGGTAATTATCATTGATCTCTCTGTGGGGATGGAACGGTTCTTTGTTTCACTGCGGGGCAGTTAGTTCATTGCAGAGAGTTCATCGTGGGATACTTCACGTACAAGGTGAGTATTAATTAATTAATATTAGGGCTTAAGGGTTAGTTTTAGAATTAGGGCTTAGGGGTTAGAATTAGGGCTTAAGAGTTAGTGTTAGTATTAGTGGTTAGTGTTAGTATTAGGGGTATTAGGGTTCGGGGAGGGTTAGTATTGGAGTTCAGGTAGGAACTGTCAGTACTTACATTGCCATGGTGAAATGGCCACATTGCATATCACCGCTTACAGTTCAGCGCTCAAACTGCCGCAGTGAACTGTCAGTGTTGAAACAGCCTCGATCAACTGTTTTAGACTCTCTGTTGCATTTGATTTCCGTTGTTGTAGCGGGTCTGAGTTACCAACATTTTAGAATGGGCACCGATTATATGCATCTGCACCAAAGTTGTTATAATTTATTTATGGAGGATTCTTTCTTTTGAGATGAACATCTGATGCTGCCCCTGAATGGGTGATGGTGAAGATGGAAGCTTTAGATTATTCTCCATTTTTAAGAATTGATTTGACTGTACCAAAGTACATCTATGACGTAAACAACACATTCCTCATATCTGTTCATTCCTCACTGAAGAAGCCACTAAAATGCTAGTACATTGCCTTATTATATCTTACCTTGACTGGTGCAGTACTCAGTGGAAAAAGGACGAGCAAACCAATAATGCTACAACAAAATAACTGGTGTTCTGGGCTATTGAACATTGAACTTTGCGAGCCACCGTACCAGCTGAATTTGCTACTCCAAACACGGAAGTCCTGACCAGCCCCAAAGTACACGGAGTGCTAATTGTCAGAAAGGACTTGTGGACTCACCAGGATTCTTTTCTTGTTTTTTTGGGATTTTTCAAATAAGAAGTTCTTTTACTATATTCTTTTACATTTGGAATAAATTTGTTATACCCTGCATGAGGACCCTCTTTGACATTTTCAACCCATCGGAGGAGGTGATCCCAGGAGTGGGGGCAAGTATATATTTACACAAACACATTCCATGCTCCTAGGTCATTAGGAGCTGCAATGGTGAGTTGTTTTCCCTATTCAACCCATTGAGGATTCATATGTACAGTACATATTGCACTCAGTGTGTATTTTATATTTTTACAGGTCTACTCCACAGGACAAGCACCTTTTATGTATTAAGTATATATTTCTTTGCATTTATACTTTCTGGATTGCATTTTTCACACTGGTATGGTCCAGATATTTTACCAGGTATTATTTTGCACGTGTATTGTTAATACACTTTGCACTGACTGTTAAATATTGTTGTGTCACTTAAAGCATTCACATCTTGTGTCATTGTATTTTATTTTATTCACTTTTTCAATTCAAGTGTCTATGAACTGTGCGCTGGAGAACTCTTCTGCTTTTTCACTGGTGCAGTACTCTCATGATTGACCTTCCTCTGGCTTTTTCCCCATAAAATCTATCCAAAAGATTGCTCATATTTCACACTCACCACTCCTTGTCACACTCCACTTGCTTCCTTTAATTTCTAGGATGAAACGTGAACCTTTGTTTTAACATGCCACCAACAGAGGAGACCAAACAACTCAAGTGAAAAAAAAAGTTTATTTTTTATTTTTTTTTACAAGCTTTCAATGTTATGACCTCTTTCTACTTGCAGCTGTGATACAGAAACTGCCCCCTGTCTCTGAAACCCACAGAACATCCAGCCATCTCAATTTTCCAAAAGTGACTCAACTCTTTAAAGAGTTGTCTAATTCAAGCAACTAGCATACACAATATGTAACCTGTCATCAGACCCACTGAGCTGTCACAGTCTACCAATGCACTTTTACTACCACCACCATCTTTTCCTGTCTCTTACATGACCCTTTGTTTCCTGTAGACACCTCACCGGTAAAACATCAAAACAACTGAAATCCATCACACGTACATCACTTGTCTGTAGCCGAAGCTGGCCTGGGACTGAATCCAGGGCCTCTCTGTTTCTGGTGCCTGTGCATGTTCTTTTTACCACCGAACGGTTTGGATTTCAGACTTGCTCTGTTGCAGTCAACAACTTGCCTGTATCTCGATATCTGCTCAGGTTTTCCTAGTTCTCTTTACTCCTTTGGTATACAAAACACTTCCTCCCAGTACTCTCTGTGGGAGCATTTTTTTGTTGTTGTTGCTTATTTGCTTCACCTGTCTGTATTCCTCTCTCCTGCCCTGACCCATTGGCTTGTGACCCCAACTACTTTTTCTGCTTTCTGCCATTTGGTCAAACCATTATATAAAAAAAGAAGACTAAGACCCCTGTAGCCACTAAAAGCCCAGGAATTCACCCGTGGGAAAGAGAGGTCTACGCATGTTCCTGCCCTTGCACCTGGACTCCAGCTGTAACTGGCACCCTCATCAGTGGCATCACCTGCAACTGTAGTCTAAACTGCATGTTGGATACTACTGTAGAATGACTCATCATACGGAGTAATAAAACACATTAAGTTGCTCTTTGCTGGGAAGGAATTCACTTTACATTATAGAGCTATCGTTAAGTTATAGCTCTTGATTGGATAATTACAGCTGATGAGGACCAACCTTTGGAAGAGGACCCAGTTTGTGGCTAGCTATCATTCCCGGAAATAAGTATTTGGGCTCCCAGGTGAGTGGCTGCAATTCACAGGGTAATGTATCCCCACTGACTGCCTCTGGTGCCTCTGCTTGTCCATGGCCAGCAACATGAAGTAGCAAAAAGTAGATGGTAGCTGAAACTGCACTCAAGATGGTCAGTAATCAGCAAAAGGTAGTGTTTAATATAATAAAATCCATGCAGGTGATCACAGCAGAAAAAAATGGAAAAGGTGGCAATCAGTTGTGTAGCTTGACTTGTTTCGCGCTTATAGTGCTTACTCATAAGCTCATTATGCTGACTACCTTTTGCTGATTACTGACCATTGTGAGTGCCATTTCTGCTACCATCTACTATAAGCTATCATTCCCCTCTAGCTTTTTTTCCTTTCCAGAGCATGGATGAAATACATTGCAGTCTCCTCTAGGTATTGCGATCTCATCTTGTGTAGCAATTTTCAGTTCCTAAGAACAAGCAAGACCTAAGGCAGACAATTAAACTAGTGACTTAGGTGCAATCATTGTGAATTTTAGCCAGGTAAACTAGATATGTATATATATTAGTTCCTAGTGGCTCTCTCTCTCCAAGCTTTTATCATTGACTGACATGTTTCTAACATCCACTTGTATTCTCTATTATTTTTTGCATGATGGAGCCTATAGAGGACAAATAGTGACTAGAGTTGAGCAGACACCTGGATGTTCGGGTTCGGCAGGTTTGGCCGAACTTCGAGAAAATGTCCGGGTCCGTGCTCGAACTTGACCCCGAACTTGACTCCGAACCCCATTGAAGTCAATAGGGACACAAACTTTTGGCCACTAAAATGCCTCTAAAAAAGTCCTGGAAAGGGCTAGAGGGCTGCAAAATGAAGTAAAATGTGGGTAAGAGTCGTATGAATGGGGACTCTATTTCGGTTTATAGAAAGCCAATAGCATTACATACAATGTATATGTATGTAATGCTATGGGATTTCTGAATGGCTGCCCTGCAGCCTTTCAAAACGCGCCATTAAATCGCCAACCCCAAACTCCAACCCGAATATACAGGGAAATGTCCGTGTTCGGGGTCCAAAAACCGTAATGTTCGTTACGAACCTGAACAGTGCGGTTCGGGTTCGCTCAACACTAATAGCGACCACACATGGTTTGGGGGGTTGGACCCTCCTTTATCAATGTGTGCTGCCCTAGATTTTTAGGGTCTTCTCCTACTTTCATCAAGTCCTTTATAGGTCCTTTGTGCTGGTTAAACAACAATAAATACTTGTCTTCTATCTTCCTGTTTACCAATGTTTAGCAACTTAATTCAGTCTAACACAATCTTCTGCATCACAGTGATCCATACAACTCCATTATGTTTGTATTCATTGTCATTTTTATTATTAGTGACTGGTATAAACTAGCATGTCATTGCCATGTTACAGACAGGGAACTAGAAATGAGTGGAGGAGCATATTTTTGTCTGCAATCCTCCAAGACATGTAATCCACTGTTTATGCAGCATATTATGTAATGATAAAGTACCTACTGGGATTTATTTCACCTTAGCAACACAATTGCCTCATGGGTTATTGCACTAAAAAACAATGGCTTTCATAAAACAGAGAGTTAAACAGAGAAAACAGAGAGTTTAACCATAATACCTAGGAAAATTAAAGGTAAACAAGTTGAACAGATGCATGACAATCTAGAAATTCTTTTTTTGATATTTCATTCAGCATTCATGTAAAATGGCTCATTAAGCAATAAATGTATTCACAAAATTAATAAGAGTGGATATATAGTGTGGAAATTGTTGCACAGTTTCAACCCAATGATTTTTAAAGGAAAATATGAATTTATGCTTAATTGAAAGAAGTGTATGCAGTTTCAAAATACATGCATTAATGAAAGAATGCAAATACTTTAACTCCATATAGCTCTATATGGGAGAGGATATGTTGTTTAGAATCTTTGGTCTGATGCAGGTTAATCTAAGAGCTACTAATATTGCCAGACTAAACTTATAAAAAAAATGAATAATACATTTTCATTGTTTAATTGTTTTTTTTTTTTTTTTTTTATTATTTCTCTTCAAATAATGTTTTATTGAGTTTTAAAAGACATAACAAGTTACATAAATGATAAAAAAAAAAATGTTGAATATAGATTACAATATGGGGGAAAAAAAAAAAAGATACTAAAGAGAATTTAACACTTAAGAGAAAAGATAATAAATAAATATATATATATATATATATATATATATACACACACACACACACATATATTTTTACATAAAATATAAAAACTAATATGATATCATAAGTATATGTACAGAAGATAATAGAAATATATAAAAATGCAATAAAATAAAAATAACAATAAATTTTCTTAAATTTATTTACAAAATCATGTTGGTCGACTGGGGAGACATCACCCTAGACTGTACTTTTTTACTATGTCCTCTTCCCACATTGCCGACTCATGATGCAAATTAATATTTTATACCGTTTTTTGTCTAAAAACCAATTCTTTTATTTTCGATTGCCATATTTAAGACTTCTTTAATGGATGGGATATTTGTAGATTTCCAATATTTGGGTATTAAAGAGTTGGCTACAACTAATACATGTTTTAATATAATTGATTTGTTTTTGGGTAAATTTGGTGGAGGTTTTTTTTAAATAAACCAATTTTAGGGTTTAGGAGTATAATTTAATCTGTAATTGTGTTAATTATTTTATGAATTGAACTCCAATATTATTTTATGGGGCACATCCAAAAAATATGGCCTAGGGACCCCACATGTCCACAATGCCTCCAAAATTTGTTTGAAATGAATAATTTGAATTTGTGTAATTTTTAGGGGTTAGGTGCCATCTGAATAATAATTTATAATGGGATTCATAATGAGAGAGACACTGTGTAGTACCTTTCAATGATAAAATAAAACCATTCCAATCATCCATATCAAAGGCCAATCCTAAGTACTGCTCCCAGTGTAGCATGATCTGATTTCTCATTAATTATTTTTCTGTCATATTTAATTCAGAACATATCATTAGTTTGGTAGGGGAAAACCATGCACAATCGCATTTACTTTCTGAAATATTTAATGATGGATAAGGCCTTGATGATAAAGGATGATGAACACTTACCATTGGACATTTGTCATGATGTGACTTTAGGGGGGTTTGTGATTGTTCTGTGCTGGAGGCAAAACAGGGTATTTAATGGGAAGCACAGAGAGATTGTGGTTGTGCTCAGTTTCGACTGTGCCCTGAATAAGCAGTGCCCAGTGAATTAGGGCATTTTTCTGCTCAATTATTTCCACGTACTTCTGAGTTACATTTTTTGAGAGGGACATTTTCCATTACTATTTCAGTGGATTGGCTGAAATGGGGCTCCTTCATCTATGGATACGGAGTGGTAATTTTAATTGAGCATTTTTTTCTTTTTAAAGAAGGCAAAATCTATTTTAATATTATGAGTGTGCATGAGTAAAGAATTTAATTTGTTTTTTCCTCCCTTGTCCAAAAGTTTTTATTTTTGTAATCATATTTATACAAAACATTGCTTCTGTTTGATAAAGAATCCTGTGCAAGAAGAAATCAATTCCCACACACACAAAATCTACATCCAAAAGAGTTACTACAATAATGGGTCCACAAGACAAAGTGGAAAACTCTGAAAAACATATTGCCTCCTGACTTGTCCCGTATTGCTACACTAACAATAAAATTAACAAATTTTAACCAAAAACTTGTTTGTGACTTTTTTGTCTCCTGTTTTTAAGCAACAATTGTGAGAAATTCTGGCTGTTATCATGATTTTGTTGATTGTATTAAAAACCAAAACAAAGGATTTTGCAGGTGAGGTCTGTCCATATCCTTAAGGTCTACTCTATCACTCCTCCTCCCCATCCTTATGGTCAACATGTCTATACAGTAATAATTGGATATTTTTTTTGTATTTGGGTCATGTACCATGATGTGTTTTGGAAAGTGTCTCTTACTGCTTTACAAGTGGGTAATGCTATAGTGTTAATGTAACTTTGTGTCACAAACAGGGCCCAGGTGGTATAGGACCGTGAGCACCCAAGTACAGGACCTATGGTGCAGATATAGAGATACAGGGCTTTGTGAAAGGCAACTGCATTTCCCTGGTAGCAGGAGGCTCCAGGTTGTGCAGACACATTTCAAGGCCCTGTATAAGCAGCTGTTGTATTTAGAATAACACAAATAGCACTAGAGAAATCCTGCAAACATATTGGAGCCGACATGGAACATAACTTCAACAGAAATGCAGGATGTTGCAGGCTAGGTCAGGCAGATAGACCAAGAAAAGCAATAGCAGAAAAGGAATTGAGGCAGAGAGAAACAATGTAAACCTGGAATGGAACAGAGCAATAAACAGCAATAAAACAAGACCTGGACCAGAAAAGAAGAAAGAAGGAACAGGAAAACATACAATTATTCTAAGCCAGGGCTGAACTTTAAACAGGACATAAACTATAAACAGGACAGTAACTATAGCAGGACAGCAACTATAACAGGGCTGAGCAATATAGGGATTCAGGATACAAATACAGGGGCAAAAGAGCAGACATAGAGTCCAATTTAATGAGCAACCTCCGGCACTACTGCTTTACTAGATAACTTCTTTAAGGGAACAGAAGTCATCACAAGTACAGATTCCCTGGTCATTTATCATGGGACACATACAAGTAGAGGCTACTCTGGAACAAGGCAGGATCCAGACTATAGCTGGTTTGGGCAGGTGCCAGACAATAGCCAGACTCAGGCAAGTACCAGTCTATGGCTAGGTTTGGGCAGGTACTGGACTAGTCTACACTTAGGGATTAGACTTGGCAGGTACCGGACTATTGCTAGGTTTGGGTAGGTGCTGCACTATGGCCAAGGTTAATAAGGGAAAGGTTGCCACTCTGCAGGAGTACCAGTCTGTGGCCAAGCAAGGGAAGGGTTGCCACTCTGTGGTTAAGCTAAAGAGGGATCCCACTCTGTGGGGGACACAACTATGTGGCTGAGCTAAAGAGGGTGCCACTCTGTGTGGGATACACTATGTGGCCAAGCAAGGAGGGGGCGCCCCACTGTGGCTGATCAAGGACAAGGAGCAAGGAACAAATGCTATAAACCAAGAGCAGGAGTGAGCATAAGTAAACAGCAAGCAAGTGGGCAAAGCAAATGTGGAGAGAGCATAGTTAAAAAGCAAGTGATCAAACCAAAAGGATAAGATAATAAATAGATACAACCTGAGTCTGCCAATGGGTTCAGGCCTGACACTTTACCATTGCACAGTAAAATGTGATGCGTGTATTTCCTGTGTTGTACGCCATGACATTTTGAAAAGGTAGAATAATTTAGTGTTGGTGGTGCAGGGTTGATCCAGTGGTGTAAAATAGATTTTAATGCTGCTGCACTTATTGTACATTGTAATTTGGCTTGTCGTTTATAATTAGAAACAATTCTGAAAAACGCATATTCAGGAGTTAAGCATATTTTTAGTTTAAGTGAAATGAGTGTGAATCGTTGGAGCTCTCTCTGACAGTGAATGGCCCATTTTGTAGCTACTAGTGGGCAGTATGTATGCTCTATGGAGTCTTTTAGAAAACATGTTTCTGTATAAATTAGATAGTTTTGCTCATTTGAGTATGTGCTTCTAGAATCTCCACGACATTAAGGTTTGAGAAAGTGGTAATCGAGTATTTTAGACCTGTGTCGTGGTTCATGCTTGTACGTATACACTGAAATATTCTGGAGGCAGAATTTTGTAGTGCATAAGTCCCCCTTAGTAGTATGTCCAAAGGATTTTCCCAGTCAGAAGAAATAAGTTTAGACAGGTTATGTATAATTAAATGTTGGGTGTGATGTTAAGGTGGAGCTTTGTAATGTAGGGTATTTGTTGCAAATGAAAACATAGTCTTGGTTGATTGGTCTAGGATTGGCCTGAATTGTTTTATCCCTTGTCATGTCCATTGCGAAAAATGGATGATTTGCCTGTCCATCTTGAAAATTAGGGTTCATTAAGTGTTTCTTAATTCACATACGTTTTGTGAGTTATATTTTAATACATATCAATTGTATATTAACACTATTACACGATAACATTTTCTTTTTGTTAGATATATGGGTATTGTTATTGTTGCACAAATATCTCTTTACCTTTGATATCATGTTATGGGATTCTGGGGGGAGTAGTAGGCGTAATGTACAATTTTCAGGTGCATTTCCTGATATGTGGGATAAGGCATACGCTTAAATGCTTTGAGGAAGTGATCAGCTAACATCTTAGGATCTAGTTTTGATAGCCGTGAGTTCCAATTTCCCATACCACCTGACTCTGAGTCATGCTCTATGAGATGTCTAATATGAATGTATATGGAGCTAAGTGAGTGCTTTCTATTTATATTAGTCTTCAAAAATGTGTCTAAATAATTATCCCAATTGCTCTCTGGATAATATTTGTTTAGTGTTTGTGTTAACCATATCATCAATACAGCAAAGACCTCTAGCTTCCTAAAAGCTTATTGATCTGGGAGCCCCACTTGTGGATTGTCTACCCATCCCAACCATAGAGAATATCTCCAATTGGTGTTTTGCCAGAGTCTCAATAACTTCCGTGCTTTAATTCTGTTTAACCTGTTGTGGGAGGTCCAGAAGGGTATATGCAACAGGTTAGCCAATTGTATTTAGGGGATAAGTTGCTGTTCCAGGTCTATATTGGTAAACTGGGGTAGGGGGGAGATCCTGTCCAGCGCATTTCTACATAAGGCCGCTAGGTTATAGTCTGTTAGATTCGGTATGTTGCAGCCAAAGTTGTCTCGGCTGTTGAAGTTTTGTAAGTGCCATCCTAGGCCTCCCCCTGCTCCAAACAAACTCATGAAAATGATAATTCAACATTTTTTGTCCTTCCTACTTAAAAGTATTGGCAATACCTGCTGTGCATATAGCAAACATGTACCATTTTAAGCATGGCCGCTCTACCCAATAGAGTGAAGTGCAATGATTTCCAGTTTTTGAGCTCAATGATAACTTTTTGCATTGGTTTTTTGATGTTGCAAGAATATAAAGTACCAATGTCTTTGGGGATGGTTACTCTGAGGTAATCAATAGAAGTGGTGTTCCAATGTAGTGGCATAGGTGGCATATGTTTTGGTTTTATCCTTTTCCCTAAGTTCATGGCCTCTGATTTGGAAAGATTGATTTTGAATTCTGTGATATTTTTGATACTTTGTAAAAGTGAGAGGATTTGTGGGAGTGAATCTTTGGGGTTGGAAACATCTAGCAGAAGGTCATCCGCAAAAGCGGAGATTCTAATTTCCTCTTGGCCAACCTTGATTCCTTTAAATTCTGGTATCGAGCGTGCATAGTGTGGGGTCTAAGGAAATGTTGAATAGAAGTGGGGAAAAGGGATACCCCTGTCTGATCCCCCTATACATTGTGACTGGGAATGAGTCATAAATATTTGTGGTAATGCATGTAGTCGGGTGTTCATATAGGTTTCTAACTAAATTTAAATAGGGTAGGCCAAAATATATAACTTGAGGTTTCTGTAAAGGTGAGGCCATTTCACCTGATCAAAAGCCTTTTGGGATTCTAAACTAACTACGACCGTGTCTGAAATCAGTAGTAGAGACTGCCACCACATCTGATAAAAGTGACCGCCTGCCTCCCTCTTATAAAACCCAATTATAATATTTGTGTAGTATTTGTGGGAGGAAGTATTGTAAATGGTCAGCCATCAGTTTGGCCAGGATTTTGATATCCATATTCATTAAAGTGATGAGCCTATAATGAGTTAGTGTAAAGTGGGTCCTCGTTAGGTTTCAGAATCAAGATAGTTCTTTCCTCAGTTAACGCATGAATGGGGACATTCTCGTGGAGGACTGTGTTGTATAGAGATGTCAGATGTTGTAATATGTGGGGTTTTAGTATTTTTTAATAGTTTGCCGTAAGACTATCTGGACCTGGCGCCTTATTGTTATGTAGCTGTTCATTACTAAGGCGTGACAATTTTTCTTTTAGTAGGAGGGTGACACCCTCAGGGAAATTATAAGGCCCTGTTTGGTATAGGTGCGTATATAAAGAATGGAAGGTTTTATTGATGGTATCTGGGTCAGTAGTTGTGTGACCTTGTATGGTCCTGATTGCTGGGATATTTTGTTTAGGTTTAGCGGATCTCGCCAGTGTCATTAGTAGCTCCCCCGCCTTGTTGCCCCACCTGAGAAAATGTTTTTTTGAGTAATCAATTTGGGACTGCACCCGTTCTGCAAGCAAAGTTGCTAGTAATTTGTTATTTTCTTTATATATTTGTTTAGACTCAGAAGGGTCATTTAGGTAGGTTTGCATAGACTTAGCAAGATCACCATTGAGGGTGTGAAATTTGGTCAGCCATTCCTTTCTCTTACGAGAGACATAGGATATTATTTGGCTTCCCATGAGAGTCTCTGAGTTCTGCCAGAACAATAGATTATCATCCACGTGTTGTATGTTATCATCTGTGTAATTGGCCCAATAACTAATTAAGTGATTAGAGCCAAATAAGATGGGAAGGACCAGTGTCTGGTAAACAGGGTGGGTTGTGTAAACGAGACCGGAATTCCAACTGGGGCATGATCAGACACCACCATAGTATGCAATTTAGTGTGTATAACTTGTGACAACAGATGTGAAGAGGGTAAAATATAGTCTATTCTAGAGGCTGAATCGTGTGCTCTCAAAATGTATTAATAATGGAGTCTAGGGCCCCCGTGCCCTCCCAATGGGAGGTGATGATGGTTGGATGTCTCCGTGGCCACGATAGGTGATTATGATAGACCCAAGTAGGCAAGGCGGCACTAATCTGGTAAGTTTGCGTGGGTGCATACCACCCCTTGTAGAATGAGGCAAGTTCAGTTATACCTATATTCTCAGCTCAGATGAGGCTGCTGATCCTTGCTAGGTGTACCCGCTGCTCCTGTGGTTTTTGTTGCTGTGTGCCATGAAGGAGACTCCTGTCCACCAGTGTATCTGCCCAGTTGCAGACCGAAAAAAAGATGGCCACCACTCCTCTGCACCTTGAGGGTGTATTCGGTCGGACACCCGGAAGGTGTGTGGATGGAGCCAGAGGGCAAGACGACAACCCTCGTTTCTCCACTAGCTTATCCCCCGACCAGAACAGTGGTATAACAGCACCAGTATGGTCCTCAGAGAAGCCGTGTTAGGGACGGTCAGTTGGGAAGCTCCATCTTCTTGTGGCCATTCAGCTTGGCTCTGACCCCGGAAGTCACTTGTAATATCTTTTAAACCGGAAAAATGTAAAAAATGAAAACAAACCTCACTAAACACCTGTATTATTAACTCAACTTTGTCTCAAAAGAAACATTACATATTTTAAATTCTACCAAAGGCAATAGATCATTTGTCTCCATCCATGCATAAAATCCTCTTTAGCACTGAAGAGGGACTAGTCAACCAGGTTTACAAGAAAACAAGTTACCATTATCTTGGTAAGGCTCATTGGTATCCAAATTATTTAAAAGGAACATATCTATTTATGTTTTGTGTATAGCTTAGACTAAGTTCTGTTAATCTAATGTCTATATATATAAGACCTGTTTGACCATATTATTGTTTAATTGGTGAAACATTTTTGATTGATTCAGAAATACAGTTGTTGATAATCCAAACTTAATATAGCTATTGTTATTATTATACAAAGCATAGAAAAAGTTAGTATAAACAGTACAATTTATTGGGAATGTAAATAATTGAGTACACTATAAATATTACATCCTATATTTTTTCAATTATTAAAAATTAATGTATCATTTTTACTTATGTTATTCGTTTTTTTTTTTTAAATAATTTGGAATAAATATTATAAGCACCATGTATTTATTGTAATATTGTGCATGTGGGTTGTTGTAAGATAATCCGTGCATGTACATTTACTTTTAGATTGTTTGTCTGTTCATCTGCAAGTCTTCCTTTTTTAACTCATATGCCTCATTTCATTCCATTAGTGAAAATGACTTCAGCCTCAAAACTTTCTGAAATCTTTGCGAAAGAGATTTTTGTGCTTCATGGAATTCTTGCTGTAATTGTTTTTTTGATAAAAGTTCTTGGTTCATTCAAGGTATTCAAGTAGTGTTTTACCTGATGGTGGAATTCATATGATCTGTTATCAACAGGAAAAGGTTTCCTGTGATGTTTTTGCAGAAGTCAGGTTTGCACCAAGGTTTCCTTAGACCTTAATCAGGAATAGCCTATTCAAGGCTTATGGATATAAATTGTCTTGCTCTGTTTGTCACAAACCTGGAGGTGCCACATGTCAGTGACATAGCCTCTTGATGCTGACCATGTGTTTCTCTTTCCCAGCTGCTGCAACACTATCACATGAGCAAGAGCATGGCCTTCTATGTCTTGTACTAGCTCTTGCCACCATAATCATTTCCATTACATGAGGCCATGGTGCAGCCTCTAAGCAGTGCTAAGTTTTTTTTTTTTAAATGTAAGTTTTTATTGCAAATTGCATTCAGATATATAAACTGACATGTTTGAGTATAAGGGATTTCGTCCCTATATAATGGTACATAAAACAAGAACAATGGTGGATCCAGTCCACTCAAAACATAGGATATTCGTAAATTTGAGAGAAGTACATTTACCAGAAAAAGGAGGAAGGAAGAAAAGGAGGAAGAGAAGAAGGGTTGAGGGGGGGGGGGAGGGGTTAAGGGTTCGGAGGTCTTGAGGAGATGGTGGGTCATTCATGTTGCAGAGGAGAGGATTTCTTTTTCGGAAACTCATCTCAAAGGATTACATGGTTTGCCAGAGGAGTTGGTGGGTATCTGGAGGTGAGTAAAATTGAAGCCACGGGTCCCAAATCTTGTGGAATTGAATGGAGGAGTCCTTGATGTATGCTGTGATTTTTTCCATACGGAGTATGTGCCATATTTTGTTATCGATTTGGGTCACAGTGGGGGCGGCTGATTTCCAGTTCTGGGCTATGGAAAGGCGAGTGGCGGAACATACTCTGAAGATTAAACGATTTGCGTTTTTATCAGTGTCCGATAATTGGGGCTTTCTGCAGAGTAGTGCTGTCCATGGTTCTGGTTGGATAGTAATTTGGAGAGCTTGACTTAATTTAGAAAATATGTATGTCCAGATTGGTTGTATCGAGGGGCACTGCCACCACATATGGAGCAGAGTCCCATCTGCACCGCAGTTACGGAAACAAAGTGGGGATACGGTTGGGAACATATGGTGGAGGCGTGTGGGGGGAAGGTGCCACCTTGTAATTGTCTTCATGCAGTTTTCTTGGATCAGAGTGCAGGAGGTGACTTTCCAAGCGTTTGTGTAAATTGCTGTCCATTCTACCGGGTCCAGAGTGGCGCCTAGTTCTGTTTCCCATTTTTGTTCATGGGGTGGTGGGTTTGGAAACTTCTTGTCAATTATGTGTAGGTAGAGGTGAGATATAGCCCCTTTAGGTTTCGGTGGGCGTTGAAACAATCTTTCAAAAAATGTGTTTTCCCCAGTAGGGTAAGCAGTGCTAAGTTTTAAAAGAAAACATTCATTTTCTACTCATTCATTAACACAACTACGTGCTCTCCAATATCTGACCCAGCATGGCTACCGGCTTCATATTTACAGTTATCCTACTTCCTAGCCATACCATGGTTATCTGTACCATTAGAAATCCTCTACATGTGCTTGGCCATTATTATCTTGGTGCTCAGAGGTACAAGTGGTTGACATGAATACTTTGAATGTTACTTTGGTAGTGATGCAAACATTTTATATGTAATGTCTCACTGAGAGGACAGAAAATCCAAGTATCGGGTTATTTCTTCCTCAGGCAAAAATAGCTGGATGATAATCTGCTAATCAGACAAAGAGCATGGCAAATACAGTAGCACATGGTAAATACTAACCATAGAGAGTAAGCTGCAAATAGAGGACCTATGTGTCTCCAAAAATGTTACTGTCTAGCTTAGACACTGCCCTGCTGATCTGCCACTGGTTTCATGTGTTGTGTTAGTTTACAATTCTGATTCTGAATTCTGAGGTGTCAGCATTGGCAATTCGTCATGTGCTGTTCAGCTTTGTCATTGTCAGTGTAGCATATGAACTGAAGGGAAATATTAGCTTACCTCAAGTTTCCGAATTCATGGCAGCTTTAAAGTCACTTTTGTTTGAATGTAATAAGTTCGAGGTACCTAAAAGGTTTTCCTCTGAGTTGGATTAAGTTTGTCCTGACTTGAGATCTATAAATATACCATCATTGGATTTTTTTGACGATTGCCATATCTGGGGTATTTGTGGACCAATTCAGCCATGTGTAAGGAATCTCCGGGTTTTTCACATATCCTATTGATTTAAAACAATCACTACATACCTTTCCTCTTTCTTCCCTCTTGAAGTTGCTAAATTATGCATTATTTGGTATGAAGTAGCTTGATGAAATAACATGAAGGCAATATGAAACTTCTGTCTGCTTAAGTTTTCCTTTAAAATTGCTTTGGCTCAGCTAATCCCCACATCTAATCTTACCCACCTGTAACTCAGTAACAACATCACTAACTTTCTCAGCTTTAAAAAGATGCCTCTGAGACTAGAGTACAATTAACATATATCAGCACCTGATACCTGGGATGTGGTAGCATTAATCCTGTTGAGATATAACATATACCACTCGAAATAAACATTGATACAACTTTTTGATTTGAACTGTGATGTGTAAAGATAGATAAATATATTAGTGGATACCCTAGTGTGTTTTTCTTAGTTCTAGACAAACAAAAAAAAATACATACACTTGAAGCACAACACTGCCTGTGGCAATTACGATAGAGTTTGATAACCGTGTTGCTTTCAACAACACATATTTTAGGATTTGATTTTACTCATTAGAGTCCTACTGCAGAGAAAAGTATTTCAATTCAAGGGGAAAAAAGCACTTGAATTATTTAACATAAGTTTTTAATGTTGAAAATGAATATTTTACACGTTCAAAACAAGAATCCTGAAAATCTGTATATTTATTTTACCAGAGGTTGTATGAAATAGATAATGATTTTACAACTGCCATCGAAATTACCATCCACCTTCTGCAAGAGCAGGATTTATATGTTTATATTTGTCCACAATTACATGAACCGTCTGTGTCTTTGGCCAGTAGAACTGGATGTTGGCTGTTCATTCCAGTGAGTAACTGAACGCTTGCTAAATAATTAAGGCTTGCCAATTAAAATAAATTATCTGCCTGCATGAAATAAAAAGCAACTGAAACCATTTTCCTTCCTGTTGAATCTATACAGGTATTTTGCAAATCATTTTCTAAATGACAACCTTTACACCAGCTTTGAAATCCTCCATGTTTTTGATCTTTGTGCAAAATGGATCCAAATCTTCAAACTTGTTCGCTGACTTACTATTTTATATTGAAGATAATATTATAATATCACTACCTACATTTTCTAGCCGAGAAGACATTTTTCAAAGTGGCAAAATCAAGCTGAGAGCAATTAACAGAACGTTTAAAAAAAATAAATAAAAAAAAGGCCAGTTGCATTATGAGTAATTATTATGGAGATCAGTTTTTTTGTTACAAACAGTTTGTTCTCTGAGAGAGACAGAATTGTTAATATACATTTTCTCATATTCTTAGAAGACATACGTTTTCAAGAGATGGTTACTTTGTTACTAAGAGACCAACAAACGTTGCTTTGCAAAATTATTTCTCCCATGTCTTTTTTGAGAAAGACTATGGGATATCTTGAATGGTATTTTGCAGAGGTTCCATTCAAAAATGAGATAAAATATGGACCTTTCATCTACCAAAAAAATTATTGGGGGGTTTTACTTTCTCTTTAAATTTACTACCATAGGGATTGGAAAGTAAAGTGTGTTTTTTTTCCTGAGTTTGTGTTACTCTTTGGTAATTTAAGATTTTGAGAAAGATCTGAAGGGTTACAGTCAACAAATGCTGGAAGAACTAATGTCTCTGGCTAATGATCTACTGAGATTTAAAAGCACCCTGCAGCTAACATAGTACTAACATTTGTTGTAAAGATTGTAGTGAGACAGATTTTTTTTTTATTTTATCCTCATACTCCAGGGATTACAAAACAGACCTTCTTTGTGCTGTATTGTATAACAGGATTTTCCTAACATCCAATACCATGGCCTTAGATATTTAAGACTGTTTTGAATTGAGTTTATGAATGAATCAAGGGTGAATCTTGTCTGAATTAAAGCATTGTCTTTCTACTATAATCTTTCCTATGGCTGTCAAAAATAATTGTACTCGTCAGTAGTTTCTAGTAATTTATCTCCCTTTCGCTAAGTATCTTACATCGATTTGACAATGTGTTTCACTTAGAGTATAATTTAAGATGACATTGATCACTGATTGTTTGGCAGTATTTGCCCCCGTAAATCCTGTGATATAAAAAAAATTCTGAAACAAACTATCATAAACATGTTTTTAAATGTAGTGAAATAAATGTTAAAAAAATTATGTTTGTACATAAAATGGTACTACACTACCAGATACCTTAATTTCAATAAAGCACTGATTACCACTGCAAGGTGACTAAATTAAACAAAACAGGCAGCTTTGGCCAAACTTCGAAAAAATGTCCGGGTCCGTGCTCAAACTTGACCCCGAACTTGACCCCGAACCCCATTGAAGTCAATGGGGACACAAACTTTTGGCCACTAAAATGCCTCTAAAAAAGTCCTGGAAAGGGCTAGAGGGCTGCAAAATGAAGTAAAATGTGGGTAAGAGTGTCCCCATTCATACGAATAGGTCAATTGACCTATTCTTATGAATGGGGACTCTATTTCGGTTTATAGAATAGCAATAGCATTACATGTATTACATAAACCGAAAGTCTATAAACCGAATGTCTTTCGGTTTATAGACTTTCGGTTTGTGGAATACATGTAATGCTATTGGCTTTCTATAAACCGAAATAGAGTCCCCATTCATAAGAATATTGTCAATTACAATACATACAATGTAATCGCCGAACCCCGAACTCCAACCCGAACATATAGTGAAATGTCTGTGTTCGGGTCCGGAGTCCAAAAACCGTAATGTTCAGTACAAACCCGAACAGTGTGGTTCGGGTTCGCTCAACACTACTCATGACATCTCTGGTTTTAGGCAACACTAAATCACAATACTACAGTTTGAGCAAAATAATACATATAACTAGTGTAGTCTGTGGTTAAATTGGTATGTCCACCTTATTACCCTTGTATTAGATATATGGAAAAACCAAGCCAAGCCAATGGACAAAAGTGAAACAACCTTTGTTGCAGCTTATATATGTTTATTTCACAACTTGCCTAGTGTTAGCAAATACAACCATTTATGTAAACAAACCTTTGTAAATTTTTAAAGCTGATAAAAGAACATTGGTACTTTCCTATTGCCAAAATAATATGCAATATGGTCATGGGCAAACACAGGATTGTTTCCCGGAACGTGAGCAAATTATCTCCAACCCCAATACTTCCTTAGCTCTGCCCCATTACGTACCTTTGTTGACTCAGGAGATGAATTTCCTGGTAGGAGGCAAATTTTAACAACCCATTAATAGGAAAAATAATATGACCATGGTAGTAGTAGCTAACAGACCTGCACAACATGAGAACCTTAGTTTAAAATATCTGTTGTTGTAAAGATTAGCCTCAACTACCCATCCATTCAGCCAGTAATGAGTGTATATCATGGGAGCTGCAGACAACAACAAACAAATTAGTGTGTAGTGTAGGTCACCACATCCCTAGTCTATAACTACAATACCCATGAAATTCAGCTAGCAATATGACTGGCATATTATTATTATTGTAGTTACAGTCAATAAACATTAGTGTTTGGACTGTAGACTTACTGTAGCTCTCCACCCCTTACACAGCCCCATCTACAGTCACCTGCTATTACAATAATAATCAACTAGCAATATTGCTTGCTAAACATTATGGGAGTTGCAATCAACAAAATGTTGTGTAGTGTGACTGTGATACACAGCAAACAAAGTAAAAAGGGACAGAAAGGGTTGGATCCAAAACAGTTATAATTGTTGCTGTTATGCAGCAGTGATGCATTACTCCAGGTGCAGTTATTACATTAGTCATGTTCTTCAGCCAATCAAATGGATGACTGAGGATTATGAGTTATGCATTCCATAATTATATAATAGCTACTCTTTGACAATCCAGCTGTAGTAATTCTTCTATGATGTTTAACATATCAGGCTGGTTTAGAATCATGGGAAATATATTATCAACAGCTGGAGTATTAACTAACCCTAGTTGCAATACATGTTTGAAATAAACTGCCTTGTGTCTGCAGCATGCAAGCTGTATTTCTGCCCAGGTGGGGACTCTACGAATGTGATTAACAGCACCCAGAGTGAGAGAGCAGACCAAACCATTTTGACAGCAAGGGGGTATAAAATGATTAAACACTTTTTTTGCTGCACTCCCCTGCCTGCCAGGTGTTTGTTTTGTTTTTTTGCTCTGTGTGTCTAGTTTATCTACCCTAAACAACCTACTGCTTTCCCCTCTCTTGATGCTGCTCCAGTGGGCCTGTTGGAATTTCCAGGCGAGGAGGGGACACATGCCCCCCTCTTGCCCACCTCTCAGGACACCCATTAATATGGTAAACATCCTTTCATACAGGTTGGTAAATCCACTAACTGCACAGCAAGGAATATAAATAGAACTTAAAGGGAGGAGAGATACACAAGTGTCTTACTAGCCCAGGTGTGTTTTCAAAAGGTTAATTTATCTAGAAACCATGCTATCAATGTAAGCAAGTGTTATGCTTTCTGTAAAATTTGTTTCAGTGTGGCTTTCTCTAAAATAGAGTGTGTATATGAAAGAAGAAGTTCAATACAAAGTCTATATGATGGTTGTTTATTACTTGTCTTACATCATGCTATAAGCTATTTATGGAATGTTGTCCTTAGTTGAACTTGAACGTGAGCATTGTTAGGTTTGTAAAAATCGACACATTCTTATGTTGGGTGAATTGAGGTGAGATGAACATTTCATCTTACCATTTTAAATATATATATATATGGTGCAGGTACAAACCTGGTGAGTTACCCCACTAGGGAAACTTACCAGGATTGTCCCTGCAAAGTGTATAGCTAAATTGGTGAGATTCAATGTTAATCTTACCTCAGCTCCCCTCATCTTACATGCAACTCACCTTTTAGTGAATAGACACCTATAACATTTGTGTGCTACTCATTGCAGTATATGCCACATAACCATAACACATAAGCCAGGTTTCCTCAACATGGTTTCAGTTTTAAGCATAATCATTAGCATTGTTCAACAGATTATAAATTATTTAAATGGACAGTTGTCCAAAGAAAGTACTGTGTCAAGGAAAGCTTTTTCCTCAACTATTCCTAACGCCTATAAATTGTAGGAAAGGAAGTGCAATCAAGTTACTGCTGTTGCTATAGCTAAGATCCTTTAACCTTTCCTGGTAAGTTTGATCCTGCAATCCATGAACCAGTTAAGTAGCTATTTACTGAACTCTCTCCAAAGTATCAATATCCTTCTGGAGGTCTCACCAGTGCTCTGTACAATGGCATGCGCACTTTCCTCTTTCTGCTGTTAGTAGCTCTCCCAGTGGCATCCCAAGGGAGGTGCGGACCGCACCGGGTGACACCTCCAGCGAGGGTGACACCAGTGCTGCCAGCATCCCCCCGCACCGCATTGCGCTGCTTCACGCTGCTTCGCGCTGAAAAATTAAATAAATAAAGTTAAAAAATTACCGCGACCGGATGTGACGTTACGTGGCGGTAAGCACTGGGGAAGGGGGGAGGAAGGAGGAATAACGAGCATAGGAACTGGGCAAATTGGCTGGGGTATCTGAATGGCACAATATTACTGGGCTCTGAATGGAACAATATTACTGGGCTCTGAATGGCATAATATTACTGGGCTCTGAATGGCATAATTTTACTAGGCTCTGAATGGCACAATATTAATGGCATCTGAATGGCACAATATTACTGGCATCTGAATGGCACAATATTACTAGTATCTGAATGGCACAATATTACTGGGCTCTGAATGGCACATTATGACTGGGCTCTGAATGGCACAATATTACTGGGCTCTGAATGGCATAATATTACTGGGCTCTCAATGGCACAATATTACTGGGCTCTGAATGGCATAATATTACTGGGCTCTGAATGGCACAATATTAATGGTATCTAAATGGCACAATATTACTGGCATCTGAATGGCACAATATTCCTGGTATCTGACTGGCACAATATTACTGGGATCTGAATGGCACAATATTACTGGGCTCTGAATGGCACAATATTACTGGGCTCTGAATGGCACAATATAACTGGTATCTGAATGGCACAATATTACTGGGCTCTGAATGGCACAATATTACTGGGCTCTGAATGGCACAATATTACTGGTATCTGAATGGCACAATATTCCTGGTATCTGAATGGCATAATATTACTGGGCTCTGAATGGCACAATATTCCTGGGCTCTGAATGGCATAATATTACTGGGCTCTGAACGGCACAATATTACTGGCATCTGAATGGCACAATATTACTGGGCTCTGAATGGCACAATATTACTGGCATCTGAATGGCACAATATTACTTGGCTCTGAATGGCACAATATTATTGGGCTCTGAATGGCACAATATTATTGGTATCTGAATGCACCAACCCTAGTGACGCCCCTGAGCTCGCCCTTTACAACCAGCATTATGCTATAATTTCCTGCTGCTCTATTACATTGTCTAACTACCATTATATCCTCTGAAATAATTATGCCTAAATATCTTTCCTCAGATGCTGAGGTATGTTTAAACACATAAAGGGAATCAACACAGTAAAGGAAGAGAGTATATTTAAAAGACGAAAAACTACCACAACTATAGGACATAGTCTAAAATTAGAGGGGCAACGATTTAAAAGTAATATCAGGAAGTATTACTTTACTGAGAGGGTAGTGAATGTATGGAATAGCCTTCCAGTGGAACTGGTAGAGGTAAACACAGTCAAGGATTTTAAGCATGCGAGGGATAGGAACAAGGCTATCCTAGCTATAAGATAGGGAACTGGGGATCAATAAAATTATTTAGAAAATTGGGAAGACTAGATGGGCCAAATGGTTTTTATCTGCCAAAACATTCTATGTTTCTATGGACTGTATCAAATATTCTCTACTCTGTCCTTGGTTTTTTTTATGCCCAAGGTTCATTATCTTGCATTTATCCAAATCTTAAGGCAATTGCCACAGCTCTGACCATTTTTCTCATTTACCTAAATCATTTGCTATTTGACTTATCCCTCCAGGACAACATCAATCATGTTGCAAATCTTTGTGCAATATCACTAATAGAAACAAGAGAATAGGTCCAAGTACAGATGTACTATATTCCCTTAACTACAAATCTCTGTTGTGTGTCAGTCAGTCAGTCACTGCCTAAGTCATTCAACAATATTGGAATCCAAACTCAAAGATTATAGTTTATTGCTAAGGTTCTGTGTGGGTTAGTGTAACCAGCCTTACTGAAATATTGATAAGAAATGTTTACTGTACCATTTTAATATATTATTTTAGCACGTATTCAAAAAAATCAAAAAGATTGGCATGATCTGCCTGAAGTAAACCCATATTGTTTCTGATCTGGAAATCCATGTGATTTTAAATGTTCAACAATCCCATCCTTTAACGTCATTTCCATTCATTTCCCACACTACTGATGTAAAACTTAGTGGCCTTTAGTTGACTCCTCCCTACTACGTTCCATGTGAATGGGTGCAATATGTGCTAATTTCCAATGTTCTGGGACTAGTCCCATTAACAATGATTTGTTAAATAAATCTGTTAATGGTTTTACTAGTACATCACAAAGCTCTTTTAGTAATTTTCCCACAAGGCCCCATCACCTTATTTGTCTTTACCTTAGACAGCTCAAGTAGAACCTTTTCCCCTGTAAACTCAAATGAGCAGCACTAATTATTTTTCTTAACTCATAAGTTATGAACAACTTTCTTGTCTCATGGACTTTAAAAAAATCCATTTTGGGCACATGATAATTTGGCATGTTTCGACATTTTCTATGTTGTTTATGCACTATAGGATTGTTTTACTTTTTGGACACACATAAATCCAATATTGTTTAAATAGTTACTGAAAACATTTTATACTATAGTTTAATAAGTATTTATAAAAATGTATTTAGAATAAATTTGATTGGGGAGAAGCGTAATAGTATCTGTTCCTGCTATTTGCCATTATATTATTATTTCTTTCATTACCATCAAGAATTTACTGATTTTAACACTCCCTAGAAATCCAATATTGAACTTTGCTTTTTATCCATTGGGGAAATCGGAACGATAGTGCTCAGCAGCTAATTTATTTATTTAATACAGATCTTAGGAGGTAGTAGAGGGTAGTAATGTTAATATCAACATCCCTGCTTACCTCTCCAAACCATCCTTATTGTTTGTCACTTAATTTAGAAACCCCTGGGGAATGAATTGTAACGTAACTGTAAAGGGTTTAAAGTAAGAATATGTTAAAAACACGCACAACATACAGAAAGTAATCTAGATGTAAGGGCTCATAAGCACTAAACAACAAAAGTATTAGATTTAAAAAAATACTTAAATGTGTGTTAGTTCTTATAACCAAAATAACTGCCTCTAGATATTAGATCAATGTTATAACGGAGGAAATAGTAAGATTTCTCTCATTTTCAAAATTGCCTTGAGACCATGTAGAGTGCAGGGGGACTGTGTTATACAAAGAGGAACTAGGAACTATTTGGGAATTTTTACAATTTTGATTACATTTTATACTACAAATCATTCAGAGATTTAAAAAAATTGTCGGACAGACTGTACATGCAAAGATTTTTTTTACTGAACAGCAAAACAAACATCTTCTGTGAGATCAGCTCCTTCTGCTAAAAGAGGATGATAAATGTGACAAGGAGGAAGATGAAGAGAACAACACAGGTGATGATCTGCTTCTGCTGCATTTTTATTTCGTATTGCTCAGTCTGATTTCTCAGCAAAGGAGAAAGATTTTATCTGAGGCTTATCATCATCTCGATCTGCTCCCTATAATCCAGCAGAAAATAACAAATATAAACAAGAATAACCACCCAACCCTATCACAAACTCTCACTGGCACTGGCACGTTCTCGCTGCTTGATCGTATAATACATCACTTTCAGGCATGCAGCCAGGTGTTAATAGAACTCTTAGGAGACAAATATCTTTATTGGATGACAAAAGAAAGTGATGCAGAGCTACAGTGTATTCACTGGGAGGAAATGCAATCAAAGATCTGTATCAAGAAGCTTGGATGAATTTATATCCATTGAAAGACACAAGTTATGCTATTACGGATCTTGACATTCTTTATTACCTATTAGAGCTACATTAATGTAATTCTGAGTTAGTTAAATATGCATTAGATGCTATATTTAATGATTTCTACTGTTAGTTTCTGTTTTTATAGGCTTTATCCTTCTAAGCAGAATGTGCAATTACTGTTGAATTAGAAGAAAACACGGCAGATCAAGTTATCCATTTCACATATGGTCAAAGGTATTCTGGTACACCACTTAATTATTGAATTCTGGTGTTTCAATCAGACCTGTTGCCACAGGTGAGTAAAATCAAGCAGTCTGCAGTTACAAACATGTTTGTGACACAAATGGGTCGTTCTGAAGAGCTCAGTGAATTCAAGTATGGTACTGTGATAGGATGCAAACTTTACTATAAGTCCGTTCATAAAATGTCATCCTTGCTAGATATTCCACGGTCAACTATAAGTGATATTATTGAAAAGTGGAAGAGTTTAGGAACACTAGCAGCTCAACCATCCATGAAGCAGATAACCGCGTAAATTCACAGTCAGGGCAGGCCTTAGGGGTGTGCGACCTGTGTGAGCTGAGACGCACCAATGCTGTGCTGATTCCATAGCTGAAGAGTTATAACCTTCTACTGGAATTTATAACAAAACATGCATAAGCTTCATGGCCCAGCAGCTGCATGCAAGCCTCACATCACCAAGAAGAATGCAAAGGGTTGGATTGAATGATGTAAAGCACGCCGCCAGTGGAGCAGTGGATGGGTGAGTCTGTATTTGGCGGATGCCAGGAGAATTTTACCTACCTGACTGCCTTGTGCCAACTGTAAATATTAGTGAAGGAAGGATAATCATATTGGGCTGTTTTTCAGGGGTGGGTCTAGGCCCCTTACTTCCAGTGAAGGGAAATCTTAATGCTTTAGCCTTCCCAGCCTTCCCAGAAGTGTGGAAGCTGTTAAAGGTGCAAAGGGAGAGACCAACTACATAGTAATGTCTATGTATTTAAAATTTCCTGTTGTTGCATTGGTCAGGTGTCCCAGTACTTTTGTCCATTTAGTATATAATGTAGGGTAAATTTGGAATGTTCTAGAAACATAAAACCCATAAAATATTTATGTTTATTTTTCAAGTGGAAGGTGTAGACTGTTGGATGGATATATCCATCTCTATATATATGCTATGATTGACAAAACCAAAATCATCAAGACACACTTTCATAGGTGAACTAGTAAAACATTAGCGACAGTTTTTCACTTTTAGATTTTATGATATTGGGGCCTTGTGGTGTAATTAGTGGTTTGTCAAGCAAAGGTATTGGTTTATACCTATAGTCTTGTCCATATCTATTGCTTGTCCCAAACAATTACAGGCTGAATTTAACCAGTGGGTTGGCTTATCATACTTTTTCCAGTGTTTTAATGGAATTGCACAGTAGTTAATTGATTTGTAATCCACATTTTCAGGTCTTGTTCTAGAAACATACGATCTCATGAATGACTGGGATGCGATAGTTACTCAACGATTAGGTAACCCATTGAAGAGAGCTTCAAGATCGAATGGTGTTCACTTTAACAGTATCTGCCCCACACACGGGTGTACATACTGTGTACGTATGTTTTGGTGCACATACAAATTGTGATTAAGCACCAAGGAACCCCATGCTGATGCCACATTTCATGGAATTGCATATCAAACAGGCATTAATGAGGACCCTGCCATCAACTGAAGCATGGGTAGGGCAAAATAAAACAGAGATATGACAAAATAATGAAAACCTATCAATATATTAGTATCAATGACCTAATTACAACTAAGGGAACACATTTCTGATATCTCTAATAAAGCCAACACTTCAGTATCTAGACACTTCCTATTCTGCAACTCCAGCCATCTCAGCTATTTTATAGTCTCAGAGAGAGTGAAAGGGGGACCAGTAGGTGGAAGCACCTTTTGTCTCTTATGCCAAAGAGATTCATTTAGGATTTTACACTAGATTCTCGTTTTCCAAAGGGCATGGATGGAGAATACGATATTACACATTAGTTAGCTGCTTTCTCATCCTTTTACCTATAGTCTAGGTAACAAGATATTTCTTGCCACTACATATGCAAATACCCACATTTATTAAACTATTATACACATCATGGATGCTTTAATTTATGTTATTTTTTGTAGGAACAATTGTTGCACTAGATAAAATTCATTATTCTGTACTTTGCTATGACAAATTATTTATATATTTAACCATTGTAAAGTTGGTATCAATTATTCATTCAATTATTCATATTTTTCCTAGAAATTAAAGCTCACACTGCCTATCAGTTTTTATTTTTATATTCTAACTTTGTAATATTTACATATTTATTTTTTATTATCATTTATTGATGGCACTTTGCTGTGTAAGTTACATCCTCACTCAGCAGACACAAGTGTTTTTTATAGTAGCTAATTTGACTGCTCTCTGATTGGTAGTACCCTAATTGTTAGCACTATTTATATGCTCTTAGTATGGGCTAAACTTCACTTATGAATAAGTGTTGGTTAAACGTGAAACGTGTAAAGTGGTTTCTGCTTCACTCGCCCTATGTTGCTATCTTGGATTTACAAGCACTAATACATGCAGCAAGGATATTTCACTATTTGGAGTGAAAAAAGTGTTTTCAGCTGCTGCTGATTTCTATCAGACAGGGCCTGTCAGCCCTTGGGAGTGCACTTTATCCCCCTAAAAAAAAGCTTGCTTGGAGTGCAATGTGTCATGTTGCAGTTGGATACCGCTGACAAACCAAACACACAATGTTCGAGGTATTCACTTGCAGTTAGGCCAGTGAGATAGCTCAGTTGGTAAATGCCCTGATTACAGAGCCTGTTCAATCCTCAAAGCCAGGGTTAACACAGTCCATTATCCTTCCATGGTTGATAAATGAGTACCATCAAAATAACAAATTCTATTTAGCTGCTGATTTAGTCCCACTGGGAAAAGGGTGTCAATATTATGTGGTGGGCATGGCTCAACTATGGGAAATTCAGGATATTGGTAGTAGAGTGGTTTATAAGAAAAATGTCTACCGTTGCACTAGTTCAGCTTCTGGGAATGTCCTGGCCAGACTGGTAAGTGTGCTCTGATTTTACTAATTTAAGCATCTTTCCTTGGTCAGATCTCTGGCATTGGAATCATGCCCAGGACAATACTGAAAAAATGTCCACTAACATTTCTAACTAAGCCGTAAGCATTAACCAACTCTAATGATAGTCAGTCCTTGAACATACTTTTGAAAGAGATTTTTTTTTTTATAGAAAATAACCTAATCAATGCCAATCACACATACTTGTGGGTTTTAATCAACATAATAAAATGTATGTATTTTAGAAGTACATAAGCTCGATTAAGACTACATAAAGACATAACAGAATCTACTAAACTGCCCACAGACAAGCAAGTTGGTGTTTGGGGGCCAATAATTTATCTTCCTGTTATATCAAGTTCATGATCGCAATAAATGTAGCCAATAAAAATGATTAAGGGTTCGGCTTGAGAAATTCATCGTTTATCTTAGTGCTGGCCAGGATATCAAGCTAATTTCAGCAGAAAATAACATGTAAGGAAAAAGTAATAAGTATATATGATTAGGATGAGTACTTAATGCTTAATATTCAAACTTTTGGCAATGTACAGTTATTTATGCATTACAATGGAATTGATTATTGTTCATGGCAAGGATAAACAAACATGACAGTGCTTTTTTTTATTATCACAATAACCTATTTTGAGCAGTGTACCAGTTGGATAATGGTGTAGACTTGTAATGTTATTCAATTTGTTTATGTGAATTGTGCTGAAATGATCATTTAGTTACAATACACAGACCAAAAAAGTTGGAAAATAATTCTTGACTCATTTTTGACTCATTTGTCAATTGACCACAATTCACTCTTTAGTGAATAAACCTCTACTACTTACCTAATCTTACCTAATATATGCAAAGTGAAGTCATTTAATGCTGGGCTTAGAGCACTGTATGCCATTACAGAGTGAAATCCTCAGCTGCATTAGTGCTGTATGAATAGTAGCAGATAGATAGACTTAGCCTCCCCTGGATCACACATTGGGGTTTAGTCTATAATGCCTGTTAACCTGAAAAAATGACAATGTTTGTTATGAGTGTGATGAGCGAGTGTTTAGAGAGTAGAGGGGTTGTACACTACACACATTACAGTACAAACATTTAAAAACAAAACACTTTTATTTTATGCTTTTTCCTTGTTTTGGAGTTGGAGATGGGGGAGGAGAGAAGAGTCAGGGGGGATAAGGTTAGGTAGCCACTGAGGTGGTTCACCACTCTAGATTACCTATAATTGTTAGAAGCAAATTCTGAGGGACCATCTATCACCTACAGTCATCTACAGTCGTCAAGGGCATAGCTAGAGGAATGGATATTATGGATCCCAGCACCCATCCTGTCCCCAGTGCGCTGTATTGTCAGGCATTATTTATTTATTTATTGTGTACTAGCAGGTAGTCAGGCGAGCCAGAGTAAGGAACCAAAGCGGCTAGTCAGGTGAGCCAGAATCAGTAGAACGGAGATCAGTGAAGTCAGGATCAAAGCCATAAGTCAGGAACCAGAAAGGAAGTCAGCCATACCAGGTAAAACATAGTAATCACAGGAAATGCTCTTGGAACCCAGAAACAACTCAAGGGCAAGGAGGTACTGAGACTAGCTGCTCAAACAGCCCGAGTAGCACAGGGTTGTCTAATAGCAACCCTGTGAGACACCATGGTAACAATTGAGAAAAGGAGCAGGTTATTAAAAACAGCAGAACAACCCAGACACAGTGTAGGAAAGTGTTTTGGTTTTAAATAGCAGAGAAACCCTGACAGTACCTTCCTCTCAATGACCCCCACCCTCAGGAGGGGTCTTTGCTTCAGGGGGAAGCAGGCATGAAAGGAATGAAGGAGGGATGGGACATGGATATTGGAGGCTGGAACCCAGAAGTGTTCTTTTGGATCAAATCTTTTCCAGTGGACCAAGTATTGGATGTGCCATGTGTGGATGAACCCATGTGAATCAATGATGTCCTGTGTGGTGGCAATATCATTGAGATAACCAACCACACATGGCTTACTTAACCGTTTATAACTGTTAGAATTACATTTTAAAGTTATCAATCTGGGTATTACCTGAAGCAAACCCAGCACATGCCTCTATTAAGCCATATTTTGTGTTTGCACATTTGCAACACTTAGTAGTTTAAACATGGGATCTATTATGTAGGACATAAACCCAGATGTAATTCCACCATATTCATTACATGCAACAGAAAGACACATAGTTAGCCTTACAATTGTTATAATGGTTATATAATCTACTAGTACCACCATCTAAGTATTTTCTAAACACTACATTATACTGCTGAGTGTTAATTGGTAGATTGACCAATTAAAATAAGAAGCTCAACATGGTACCTAGATTAATTTCTATATTGAGTCATACTTCTCACTGCTGAAAATATATAACAAGGTCATACATTATTTACACTAGCTTTACGTATTCTTAATGTCATATTAATAATTACAGGGTGATCAACACAAAGATGGATTAGGTACATTCTTGTAAAGCATCTATTCATTGTTAGCAGAGCAAAATATAATGACTGGCTGTGTGCTTTACTAAAGCAATTTTACAAATAAACATCCACATCACTCTTTTTTTAAGAGTTCCTTAGAAGTGCTTCAAGGTATGAAATTGGGCGTCATGTTCTGTAACTTTCAGGCAGGCTGACACATGAATGTGGCAGACTGTCATATTTCTGATTAGCAGTCCTGTGTAGATATGTCAGCTATTGTTTATTAAACCAGATGTAAAAAGAACCACACACAATTCTTAAATCAGTATAAAAGTTGCACATACATTTTAAAGCTTCACCAAACACATTTGAACACAAAGGCCAAGCAAATACCCACATTCATCAAAAATGAACAAAGAATCACATTTTAACACAAAATTCAGAAAATTATTTTTTACAAATACTAGTATCTCAGATTTATATTCATTCAAACTAGGATTGTCCTATTTTTATTATTATTCATGGGTTAAATGTGTTTTTATTAAAAAAAAAATTATACGTTAAAAGTACAATATTATAATGTTATATTTCTGCACCCAAAGTTATTATGAAGTTAATATTTGGTTGTAGTATATTTTGGATCACAACTACTTGTGCATATGGTAATAGTTGATTAATTGTTTTTAGAAAATTGTTCAAGTTTTGTTTAATACTCTGTGGATCATTGGTGAACAGACACATGTTGTACATTATTTATGTATATGGCTCTGGCTGTTCTTCTTACCACTATATGATTGTGATACTGTTGTCAAATGTACACTTTGACCAGGCTTTCACAATAAATACATTCTTGTAAGATTGTTGCTGTTTGTGAACAATAATGCTCTTGCTCAGTCATCCCATGTAGTTGAGGACCTTAGGGATACTTGGAGGAAAATTGGAGAACGCGCTCAGAACTAAAACTAGTTCTGAATGCGCTCTCCAGTTTTCCTCCAAGTCTTTCTGTTCTCTCTCTCTTTACAGTTTTGTTTGGGAACAACCTATTGGAGTTGGCAGCTGTTGTTTGTGTCCATTGTTTTTTGTCCATCTAACTGATTCTTCTATCGTTTTCTATCTCTTGGAGGGCAGAGAAGACATAGGGAGGAGAGAGGAGACAGACAAACATGAGGATAGAGAGGAGGAGTGGCGCACAGGGCGCAGGAACACTTAAGGCCGGCCCTAGATGTAGCACTTTCTCAATGTGCGCCATCAGTGCAGTCAGTGCAAATTTTGAGAGTGGTTTTTGAAGGCAAGCCGTTATACTTGACCTAATTAGTTGTGCTAGTGAACTGGATAAACCGCTGTCCAAGCAATATCAAATTAAATTTATATATTTCAAATGTCTAGAATGTGTTCATTTTTTTTTTTTTCTCAAAATTATAATAAACTTTGTCTCTGGGTTTCCAAGGGCCCATGATTGTTACCTGGTTGGCTATAATAATGGAATTTGATTGTGTAAGTCTTGGCAGATTTTACATATGGGAAAAAATTCTTGTGGGGGGAGAATAAAACCAGTATCAATTTAAATAATTGACTAAATGTGTGTTTAGGAGAATGAATGAACCATTTATTATAAACACCAGATTTACATAACATTATACTACTAAGAAAGATACACCTGCTGAGACACAAGATTAGCAATATTCAGATTTGTCCCAGATGCAAAGAAGATAACACATCTGACTGCACCATCTTGATAAACAATACACTATGACCTTTATAAATAAATGGTTTACTGCCAGCAACAAAGATCTGTTTTACAAATAGATTTCAAGAAACTGGAATTCTCATTCAACTAGATTCAAGCCAGTTAGTGTACAGTCTTGTATTCATTAGAAGATAGACCTATTTAGAGTAAATGGTTCTCTTGAGGAAACCAACAGCAAGTTAATTAACACAGCTGATTAGTACACAATATATTAAGGAATGTTTATTTTCTACTACACACATTGAAACGTTAGGATTGTACATAACAAAAAGGTTTCTTCGGGTGGTATATATGGAAGGCCTGGCAGCCTTTTTATACCTATAAATGTGTCTAGCAATTCTTTATCCATGTTTAGATATCTTCTCTAAAAAAAATCAATAAACACCTTATTTTCTAATATGTAAAAAACATAATGCTGTTTTATTTGTCTTGTTTTATTTTTTTATCTTTCTATCTCTCTGCCTACATTTATAGTTCTAAAATATTAATTACACAAAACTGAAACAAAGGAACATAGGGAATCATTAGTAATATAAGGATTTTGGTTACAGAGTATAGTTTCAGGAAGATAACCCTTACGAACACCACTGAACTTGGCCACTGAATAGGTACAGAATAGCAAGGCAGGGGCAAGAGCAAGAGTACTTCAAGTTGAGGGCGAGCCGAGTTCAGGGGTACCAGATAGTGGGAGAAAACGTAGTCCGAGCAGAGAGGTCAAGGCAGGCGGCTGGCAGAGAATGGTTAAATATACAATCTGTGGTTGAAGTGTATCAGAGGGCAACATAAACAGAGTCTGAGAAAAAAGTCGGGGCAGGCGGCTGGCATAGAATGGTCAAATATACAATCCGTGGTCAAAAGGGGAATAGACAACCTGGGAAATCCAGAAACAGCCAAAGGTTCAATATCAGGGGAGCAAAATACTGTAGCACTATAACCACACACCACAAAGGCAACAGGAGAACTGAGTAATGACTAGCAGGCAGAGTTGACTTTTATGCCTCTGGGTGTGTTGAAGGTTCTTGCTCCGCTTCCTCCATTCCTATATAGTGGACTAGTCTGAACACACCTTCTCCTTACAGGATCTTCAGTCTGCCCATTGTGTCTCCGTCTGTCAGCCACACAGATTTACCTCCTCCGTCCTGGAGGGCCTGAGCCTACCTTCCTGCGCCCCCTGGGTGCTTCTGCAGCCTGACCTCCACTTTGGAAGTGGGTCCAAGAGAGCGGCAACCCATTGCCACGCTTTGATCGCTGGAATCATGGTGGGCTCCATGTAAGTTACCCGGTTGGCATTTCCGTGTTGGGCTGCGGGCCTGACAAGTAAGTAATAATAATATCAACATATTTACACAGTAAACGCACACATGCTCTGGTTTTCAAGTATTTACTGGGAATGTTACATTGCCCAACAGCCAAAGAATGTTCTTGTCACCTAATTTAACCCACTGAATGGAAGGGTAATGTAACTATTACATCACAAGTTATGATCTGGTTTGATCAGATTAATCTCCTCTCATTGTGTTGGAAGGCAGGTAAAAGGTACACAGCCGCCAATTCCTGCCCACTATGATACACAGGAGCCAGTAAGAGAGCAGTGGTGTATCTGATGACAGCATCATGCAGGCTTTGGTCACAGTTGTAAAGTGAGACTTGCTGTAAGATTTTGGACGATGTTGCATCATGGGAAATATTCATCAAATGGAGCCAGGAGATAAACACTTCATTTTATTTTTCCTTTTATATGCAATTAATTCAATGATATATGAAAAAAAAACAGTGGCATATGATTTATATTTGTGTATGTTTTAAATGACCAGGTTATTTAGTTACATCTTATGTAAGTGGTAGTGTCCCTTTAAGGGCAAAATCTTTTTTTGAGATTATATCTTTTGTGTGTTTTTCTCTTTATCGTTTAGTGTATAAACGATGTATTATTTTTAAGGAAACGTATGACTTTCTTTTGATGCCATATTTACCTGAATAAATCTGAATTTAATTTGATATTTTTTTTTAATTTGACCCTTGTTTACATTTGAGGGTCTACTCAACAAAGACAGAATTGTAGGAAATTGAAATGGGAATTTTAAACTTAAGGTTGTTGAGTTGGAAAAATGATTCCATTTAATTGCATAGAAGAATTTTTAGTACGGTCATGTCCTTAAGTAGTTAATGGTACTCATTTGACCTACCTTAGAAAAATGAAGGGCTGACTTAACCCCACTGGCAATTAAACCTGCATCCCTAAAGACTGAACTGATTTTACAGATATACCAGCTTCATCTTACAATCACGAAATTATGGGGTAATTGATTCAAATGCTAAAAGATCCCTTATGTCAACATATTGTTTACAAATTTGAACACCATCATTTCACCAAACCCCAATACCTACTGGTCATATTCAAGCACTCATAAGCTACAAGGTACAACAAGTCCGAGAATAATATATCTAGCATTATTTTCCAGTGTTTTAATAATTTGTATTCAGATGATGCACGTTGCTTACTGATGAAGAATTTGCATTTTATACTTGTATTGTAATTATGCCAATTAAGAGTCATTAGTTATTCTGTGCAAGTCAATAGCTGGTAATAGCAGTTATTTTGCTTCATGAAAAATCCTTCCATGATAAAAAAAAAATAAAAAAAAAAATGTGTTAACATGTGGCTGATTGAGCCATTATTACATCCTTTTTTGTGCTATCCTGAACTTTATCATTCCTCTCTTAGTAGAAAAGAGATCTCAAATACAAAATAATTTTTACTAGGGATGTTTATATAGATAAGCAAATCATTTGTGGCACTGACATCCGTTTATTTATGATAACAATCTTTTTCTGAGAAAGTATCGAAGACATGTAAAAGAGTTTAAGCTCAACAATAAGCTTAAAATTCAACATTTTTTAATGATCTACCACGTTTTGTATATGATATTTTAGTGATTTGCCTTATTGGTCTCACTGTCTGATAAACCAGAAGGGGCATTAGCAAAGGCATATAGGTTTCCTGTCCTCCACCCCATCTTGATTGCTAGCTTACGAGTAGGCCTTACTACCTTATGCATCAGTCTGCTCCAGTTCTTCTTAAATCTTTTATTATTCTATGCCCTGTACCAAGTGCTATATAAATAAATGTTAATCTAATGTAAGCTATTAGACTGACAGCCTGAGAGACCAATAAGGGACAACCCAACATCCTTGGACAGATTTCATTCTTTTATACAGAACCAGTAATATCTTGTAAAAAAGACGTGAAAGGATATTTTAAAGATCAGTTAAATCAACAAAACAAAGCCAGATTATTAATAGATTTTAAATGCTGGCTTTTATCCTCCGTAATAGAAAAAAACATGGAACTTTCAGTTAGCCTTCTATATTTTTAAAATAAAGAAATGAATGTTTACTTTTAATTGCACAACTTAGTGAATCATTAGTAAAGGGGCTTGTGAGAATTATGTTCATGAAAGAGTTTGCCATGTCTATTTCTTGTATCTGCTCAGTCTTTCACTTAGTATTAGGTGTATTCTCAGCCATTCTCACACTATTTTACAGCAATACATCCTGCTACCAATTCCTTAGGACTTTATATATCACTGCACATTTACACTGTTATGTTAATCAACGTTTGTGATTTTACATTTTATTCAAGATTTATTATCTTCTTGAGATATTCAGTCCTTGATTTGTATCATGAGGCGACTTGGATGCTTAAGAGTGTATTTGGAATATTACCATTTATTGTTTATAAGTCTAATATTTAAGAATAATTTGGACACTTCTTTTTAATCATTTCACTATTTCACCTTTTCTCTCTCTTTCTATGTATATTGTGCCCCTCTTTGGTTGATTATAGTATAATCAACATATATAAACAGAGGACAACAAACAAAGGAGCAGGGCTAAGGGCTTTAGTATACGGCAGTTGTCGGACTGTGGTTAAACTAGTAAAGCGCCATTATGTGGCCCGACTAGGAAAGGTATACAAGGTACAGGGAAAACTGTAAAAAAACATGAACAAGCATAAAACATAAACAAGGATACAAGGCAAAAAAGGATACAAATAACTGGATACAATCTGAACTGCACACTGGTTGAAGCCTGACAAAGTGGTAGCATTACTGTGGATACACAAATCACTCTGCATGTGTAGTATTCCTTCTCTGGTGTCAAAGACATCAGAGAATGAAAATTGGGACCACTGGATAGAACTCCCAAAGTTGGACGGGTGGAAGATATGCCACCTAAAAAAATAAAGTTAGGTCACTTACGATTCAGATGAGGAACCCAGACGCAGGGATAAACAATTTTGCTTAAAGTAGTACACGCCAGTAATGGTCTGAGAATGGGACAGACCCATGGGCGTCCGCAGGGGGGGGCAAGGGGGGGCGCTTGCCCCCCCCTGGATTTTTGCAATTCCCCTTTAAAACATTTTTTTTTTTTTATTATTATTATTATTTTTTTCTCAGTATGTAGCCTCTAGTTGTCCCTAGGGGACTGCACACCAGTTGCTGGGGTAGGAGGTGGCACCCAAAGCTGTTGCTCTCTGCAACTCTGCTTGCTGTAATACTGGTCTCCCATCCACATGCATGCTGCATGGAGAGCCAATGACAGGGGTGCCCGGGGATATGAAGTTATAGCCCCGCCCTTCAGCCCTCCATGTGGCAGCATGACTGACAGAAGAGAGCCTGCAGTGCAACATCATGGAGGAAACAGGGGAAGATACTCAGAGACCATAGCTAAGCCTCTGTAACAGGTAGGAAGAGCTTATAATAGCTTTAAAAACCAAGGTACATGGTAGAGTGGGGTAAATGCAAGGAGGTCCCTCCCATTTCCCTGAGGTCTCCATTTGTCCAGTCTGAGCAGCTCCTCTGACCAGGCTCTGCTCACATCAACATGGTGACAAGTGGATGGGGCAGAAAAGATAATGGAGGATAAAATGATGTGATAGATGGAAGCAGATTGCAAACAAAATGGGATGACATGGGGCAGAAAAGATAATAGAGGATGAAAAGAGGTGATTGATTGGAGCAGAATACAGACAAAATTGTGACATGGGGCAGAAAAGATAAAATGTAGGTGAAAAGAGGTCACTGACATGGAGGAATAAAACACATAAAATAATGGGGAAAGAGATGGCAAACATGGAGGAATAAAACATATAAAAAAGGGGGAAAGAGATAAAGAAATGTCATGGATTTAGGAATTTGGGTGTTTAGGGAATCTATTGCTTTGTGTTTATATTGTGTGCTATAGTGTTGTATCTGGTGCTGTGGAGTTATATTGTGTGCTATAGTGTTGTATCTGGTGCTGTGGGGTTATATTGTGTGCTATAGTGTTATATCTGGTGCTGTTGGGTTATATTGTGTGCTATTGTGTTGTATCTGGTGCTGAGAGGTTATATTGTGTGCTATAGTGTTGTATCTGGTGCTGTGGGGTTATATTGTGTGCTATAGTGTATCTGGTGCTGTGGGGTTATATTGTGTGCTATAGTGTTGTATCTGTTGCTGTGGGGTTATATTGTGTGCTATAGTGTTGTATCTGTTGCCGTATGCTTATATTGTGTGCTATAGTGTTGTATCTGGTGCTGAGAGGTTATATTGTGTGCTATAGTGTTGTGTCTGGTGCTGAGAGGTTATATTGTGTGCTATAGTGTTGTGGCTGGTGCTGAGAGGTTATATTGTGTGCTATAGTGTTGTATCTGGTGCTGTGGGGTTATATTGTGTGCTATAGTGTTGTGTCTGGTGCTGTGGGGTTATATTGTGTGCTATAGTGTTGTGTCTTGTGCTGAGAGGTTATATTGTGTGCTATAGTGTTGTATCTGGTGCTTTGGGGTTATATATTTGCTATGTTGTTCTATCTGTTGCTGTGGAGTTTCAGCTAGAGCTCTGGATATTTATCTGGTGCTGTGGTTTATATCTTGTGTCATGGGTTTTTAGCTGGTACCGTGGGTTAATATCTGGTGTTGTTGGTCTATATCTGGCACAGTGGATCTATATTTGGTGCAGTGAGGCTATATCTAGTGTGGTTGGTTTATATCTGGTGCTGTGGATCTGTATCTGGTGCAGGGTTTATCAACCCTTTGCATGCCTTCACTGATAATGACAAAGCTCCTCCATTTCATGATAACTTGTCAAAAAGAGGCACGGTGCAGAAAGGATGACGGTAAAATTATGCCCCCCCTTGAAAAAATTTCTGCGGATGCCCATGGACAGACCCCCTGGATGTAGCTACAAGCACAAATGAATTGTGTAGAGGAGAGACTTCAGATACCTATGTAGAACTCAGGATGCCAGGAACACTTGTGGATGTAGTCAGCAAACTGAATGACACAGGTACAGGACTCAGGATACAGATGTCTTTTTGGGAACTGAGGGTAACTGGTGCAGGACTCAGGATGCTAGGAACACTTGTAGATGTCACCAGCAAACTGAATGACACTGGTGCAGGACTCAGGATACAGAGGTCGGGGACAGGAATGAACAATCCAAATACAGAAGCCGAGGTCAGGGAGCCAGAGGTACACAATCCAAAATACAGAAGCTGAGGTCAGGGAGCCAGATAATCAAAACGTAGAACAGGGTATAAATCAGAGGATATCACCAATGGGTAGCACAGGATAATTGAGCGATGAGAGAAGGGAAGCAGAGGGCTTGTCACCTACCTTGTTTCACCTCCTGATCCGCCGCCATCGCGGATCAGGAGGACGCCATCCCGTCGGCTGGGGCTCAGAGTGAGAGCCCCAGCATCCCTTGATGCTGAGACGCGCGTCCAGTAAGACGCGCGCTCAGTGACGTCACGCATCCGTTCACGCATGCGCGAACGGGTGTTTCATGAATATTCATGAGCCCAGTTAAAGGGCTATTTATTAAATTAACCCCTCCCTTGCCAATTGATCAGAGGTGTGTCCTGATCAATTGGTAGTGTATTTAAACGGTCATTTCACAGGTTACCTTTGCCTGTGATAGTGCCTTGAGTATCTCACTAGCGTTTTGACTCCTGATTGACTCCGTTTATCTGTTGCTCACCCGGTTCGTCCCTATATACTCCATCCGTTTGTTCCTGCATTCCTGATTATTCTGTGTATGACCCTGCTGTTCCTGACTATTCTCCGTCCGCCGCCTGCCTCGATTTCTGCTAGTGACCTATTTATCCGTATCTCTCCTGTCCGTGACCCGGCCTGTCTCCTGACTCTCCATTTGCCTGTATTCCTGTACGATCCTATACGGGCTCCACTTGCTGAGTATCCGGTAGTAAGTGTTCCAGCAAAATCCTTGGTGACATACCACCGGCGGCTCAACCAAGGGTGTGTAGTCATTAAGGTGAAGACCAATACTTGCTACCTACGGTACTTAGTGAGTGTCCCTATAGCCTCATCTACACTTGTGGTCCATCTCCTGAACACGACCGTTACAGGGCTTATATAGTACTGGTTCAGCCCCTCTGTAACTGGATTACAGCCTGGGTGCCCGTCTATGCGCGATGACGGGAGGAGTTGGCCGTGAGGCCTGAACGAAATGCTGGAGATGCACATGTGGAGACCCCCGTCTGGAGCAAGTTAGAGAGGGCGGTCTCCTGGAGGTATTTCATTCTTTTTCCTCAACTGTTCCTTTCTCCTAAACACCCAAAGTTTTATTGAATTACTGCTGTTTCTGTGGATTGTAGGGACAATTCTGCCTATCTTCCCAAGCCCCCTTTTTGTGTAACATCTCAGCTAACTGAACCACATTCACCTTCATATCCTACACTTGAAACAGCTGAGTTCAATAAAGGTAGACTGATTCCAAAGCAATAGCTAATGACCCCATTTTTTGCGGAAGGAGCTAGCCAACCTACTGTGTACTCTCAAGCTCACTGATGTCACAGTGCAATGAGAATACATAAGAAGAATACAATACATAATAAGAGTGGCTGAATTAAGAGGCCTTGGCAGAATAATTGAAAACATAAAAAAATACAGGAGAACTGTACTTTTTATTGGAAACATGTACAATGAAATTATAATATATAATAAACATGTACAAGATAATAAGAAAAATTCTCTGTAGATGAAACTGTCTTTTTAATATGATACCAGAAGGCTTGAGATGGCAAGAGAGCACAGCTGACATGGAACTATGATTTATGCTGCAGCTTTATTTAAAATTCCAGCGGTATCTGCTATTTTGTTTTAGAAAATTAATTCTTTGTAAAAAAAAAAAAAATCTTCTTTCAACCAATGCCGGCATAGCTTTTATATTTAATTATAATGCTATCAGCTGATCTGATTTCCAGTGATATCCCCATACTGAACAATGGCGCTAACCGAAATGATCAAAATGTAATATTGTTTTTTTTTTTTTTTAAAGGAATATTGGAATAGTCTCTCCTTAAGTACCTGTAATTATATATATGCTCCTACTGTACATAAGGTATGTCCACTGCAGGGTCAGTAAAGTGTTATGGATGGCTACTCACTAAAAGAGAACTGACAAGTAAACTGCAAAAAAACAAACATTGATAGCCAAGTTAGAAAGAAAGTCAGGTTGGAGAGCTTTTCCAACTCAGCTAAGCCTGATTTTGCAGTTCACCTGCAGTTCATTTTAGTGAATATCCCATAATATGTAGTTCAGTATCAAACTGTGGAGTCTTTGGAGGGATATCCTAAAGTTCAGTAATGATGCAAGTAAGTCTGTTAAAACTGATAAACAAATCAGATCAAAGGAAAATAAATGAATCTAGGACAAAAGCCATTATACTAAAAGAGAGGGTCTCCCCAACGGGATGCAGGTGGCTATACCAGGATCCAGATATTGGAGCAGGACCCCAGCTCCAGCAACCATTAAAGTGATCATTTTCATACAGTGATAAACTGTATGAAACTTTCCTACCTTTTATAACATTCACCCTATTTTCTACATGCAGAGAGGTTTACATTTGGAGAGAGTCAAAGGATGCCAACAGCTAACTTGTAGTAAAATCATCAAAGTCTCAAGTTAGCATAGCAGAACAAAATGGCCAATATTAGAAGTACAGACCCCTGGATAAATAATGAGAAACACCCATGTCAGCTATAAAATCTTTCTCAAAAGATTCAGAAATATCTTTCTAGCCAAAATGTTAGGAATTTCTTATTTTTGACCCTTCTAAAAATAACCATTCAGGTTATGGTCTTTACATACTTTTGTTTAGAACAATCATTATTTTTAGTTTTCTTATATTCATTGTTATGTTTTGGGCAGATATTGTATATTGGGATGTAGCGGGTTTTGTTACTGGCAACTTGGAAAAAGTCGTTTAAACATCCTTGCTTAAATTGGTGTACTGATTAAATAGAGTGATTAGTTATAGTTTGTTACCTACATATTAAAAAGCAATTTACATGTGAATATATACAAGTTAAACTTTTTAATTTAGTTTTTTTCCTAAAGGAATATCCAAAGTTTGGGGGGTCGTCTTATAATCAGGGTCGTCTTATATTCGAGCAAATACGGTACTTAAATTGCATTACTGACACAGCAATTTTTACTCATTACATCATTTACCAGTATTCTTTGAAAATATATAGGTTTAATTTAATTCCCCAAAAAGACACAGTGCTTTCAATGTTTCAATTTATCAAGGAAAATGTTCATTTCATATTTTTTTTACTGTAACAGATATGTAGAATAAAAAGGATGTCAGAGAGAAGGAACATAATACATTTGGTGGGGGTTTCACTGAATAAAGTGATGATAGAGACTTACAGCTTAGCCTATCAGTGATGGTTATCCTTTGGTTGCAGAGCTTGTCTACTGTAGCTCTCATGATACTCACCCTGCTGTGTTATAGCCTTTAGTGTTATAGCCTTTAGCTTCAAGTGAATACAAATCTGACTTTAATAGTGGAGTTCAGCAATCTGCAACTTGTCTATTGTTACAACTTAACCAATAATGCCTGAGTTTTGCAGTTCACCTGTCAGTTCAGTTGTGGTGAATAGCCCCTATATTTCCATTAATGCTATATCAGCTAAATACATCTTAGAACAGTAATCATCAAGATATGTGGTAAAAAGGGCTAATCATCGCTTGTCTATAATGTGAATCTTTCCCTTTCCTAATGAGGCAGGAGAAGTGGCAATACATCATCTCTGGGGACAGTAACCTCTCCCCTGATCCTACTTTGTACTGTCATGCTCTAGCCGACCTAGTAACACACATCTGCACACCCTGCTCTCAGCTGAACTGACGACAGACAGAGGCATTCAGCATCTCCAAACTCCACTCATGCCTGGCGGGCAGGAATAACCTCCCCATTGAGCTTCCTCCTCTGTGTAGTAAGTGGAGTTGTAGCCACGCCCCCTGACAAGGTGTCCCGCCCCATCCTCGGTGTGCCTGTATCGCCGTGCACTTGTTCCTCCTACTCCAGTGCCTTCCGTGTGCTGCTGCAGCCCCTCCTGCCCCCCTTTTCCCCCGAGATACCAAGCCGGGCAGCCAAGGGAATTACTAGGCACACTGGTTTACAGCTCCTTCCTGTGCTGTTGCTGCTCCTCCTTCACCAGTCGTGCTGCTTTATTCCAAACTGCTATGTGCCAAAGGTGCAGCAAGCCCTGAAGGAGATCTGGAAATCTGGGAACATGCCGGGCTGGAAGAAGAATATCCCCATCTGCCTGCAAGCTGAGCAGGAGAGAGGTGAGAGTGCATGCAGGGGGAGGCCAGTAACATCAATGTGCTCACATTAGAACAAGTGCCTGCAACTTGAATGGGAGAGTCACTGGCCCCAGCATTCACACAGCAGATCAAACAGTCTAAAGGCTAAAATTGGAGGTTATGTATAACGAGCAATCATGGGACAAAGTTATAAAAGTGGAGCAATCAGCAGCTGCATGCCACTGGTTTACACGCTGAATGCTCTACATTGCTCTTTATACATAACCTTGATTGAGTTTTCACATAATAGACCCTTAAGTGTTAATCCACTATGAATGAACATACATGAATAGTCCAGCAAAAGCAATGGATTTGCTCACAGTGTGTGGTGCTTGGCAAGATTCCCTATTTTTGCCTGGCGATGGTAGTAGTGACCATTCAGTCGTATTTTTATGAATAGTGGTTTAAGTCCAATGCCAAAGTTATATTATATTAAAATATTAATGCCTGTTTCTAGTATTTGGTGCTCCAGCTGCAAGAAAATGACTTTAGTGACATCATGTCCTTATCCTGATTTAACTGTTTCTTTGGATGTTGAAAATTAAGCTCTGTTTGTTTTTTGGCAATGCCTGCTAATACTACTATTCAAATATATACATATTTATAAATGTCACAAATGGTCATGCCTGTAGACATGTTTGCTATTTTTGAAATAATATTGATACTGTTGTGTTTAAATTGAAAAACAATCCAGTAAGGTACTCATGATTCACTGTTACATTTTTACTTCATTAAAATGTGGCAATAGCACTAGTCTTTTTAAAATGTATTTCTTAAGACCAATATTATTTCACTATTATTATTGTATCTATTCAGACACAGTCCAGTTGAACTATTTCTTGTTAATGCTCTAGTAGTTCATTGCCTTGTCTCAGAAGGCCTCTCTTAGCAAGTGTGTCTGACCTGTAAGTAAATGATTTATGTGAAAAGGTGCAATTCTGAATAGCTGTATAATGTTGGGTTTAATGTGCCTTGGTGCGGGTTTGTTGAGTTACTGCTCCTTGCACATCAGAGATGTAGAATTGGAGTGTGTGTGATGTGATGGCAACTATTAAGTACTGATGGGACTAGGGCTCTAAGGTGAATTTCAGCCCAGATAATAACTGTAGAAAATGTTCTTCCTATATACAGAAATAAATTTAAATTGTGTGTTTAATTACATATTTTAAAATGCATATTCATGTTTTAGTTAAACTAAAACCAAAGGACATGTCAATACAATGTATTTAGAAATGCCCCATTTGCCACAGAATTTAGTTGTACAGTACAATGCACATATTTATTTTCTATTCTTCATACATTTGTATGAAGGGACTTAAACATTGCTTTTTGGGAACATTAAAAAATGATGAACAATGATCTATACATTGTGTTATCAGAGTTGTAAGCAAGGGCATAAAATAAGACTTGTGGCGTCTCCTGTTTCTGACATCACCTGAGACTTGATATGCAATTAAACCACTTTTCCATGGGAAATGTGTTATTTGCATATCAAGCCACAAGGTGATGTCATAAGCAGGAGATTCCTCAGACACAAAGCACATATTTCTCTTAAAACAATGTATAGATCATTTTTCATATTTGCTTCTGTGGAGAATACAATAAGTCTAGGTTGATGGAGTCCTTTTGATGTGTATTGCTCCATTTGCCAAGAACGTTTTATGCAGTGGTTCAATTTAAAGGTAACATTTTCCTACAAATCACTTATTTTCTATGCTACTTTCAATTACACCCAGTGGCTCATATGTCTCATAGTTGCAAAAAACATTAGTTTAATTCTCTTCTCTTATGTTTACTGCTGGTTTAGGAAAGTGTTCATGGCCAATGATGATGTAATATTGAGTTTTAGGCCACAGTGGACAGTTGTGTGACGCTGACCATGATGCACTTGCAGGATGAACTGCAATAAAATTAAATAACATTCAACATGTAAACGCCTTTTCAGCAAAGAAGCTATGTGTCATTATTCACAGATATGTCTTTTTTGTTGTTGTATTTTTACTTAAAGCCACATTATTGCCTGGTCATAGATACCCTGCCCAAAAGGCTACTTACTAAGGGTTGTACAATAGGCATGTCAAAGGTGCAAATTGTGACAATGGTCTGCCTGCTATCTTTTCTTTAAATATATATGTTGTTACCCCAATGCACTTAACATTGACCTCAAGCAAATATTTTACCCAATTGCTGGTTAAATACTTATTTGGTAGTAACTTTGTTTGCTGTTTCTCACCATATTTGAGGCACATCAGGCAACATTGTCAAAGTACCCTGATTGGTAATCAATGGGTAATTCTAAATCTAATGCTTTTGATGACTTATTCGGAAATATGTTAATATGAAAAATTGGAAATCTTTTTCATTGCAAGGTGTATCAGCTAGGATCATTTAAAGAGTAGTTATGAGACAAAGTTGTAAAGGTGTAGCAATCGTCATGGAAACCAGTGGAATGTTCCTAGATGTCTTCACATTTGTAACTTTGTTCTTTGTAAATAACCACACTGGGGGCTATTCACTAAAAGGTGAGTTGAAGTGATATGAACATTTCATTTCACAAATGTAATTATACATTGTGTAGGTTGCCCCTGCACAATATATAATTAAATTGGTGGATGAAATGTTCATCTTACCTTTTATTGAATAGCTCCCAACTTTCCTTCATTAGGATTGAGCAGAAAATATCTTATTATTATTGTGGCACATTTATGCAGTGGTGTCAGAATCTGTATAGAAATCACCAGTGCCAGTTCATTCCTGTCACATCATAATTTATTTCTTCATAATAAGTGGTTTCATATTCAAAAACAGGGGACTGATCTTGACTCCCTGGATCAACACACTATTTTTGTTAAGCATTTTATTTTTAAAACTTTTTATATTTTGCTTTATTTAAAAAAAGCATCCTTAAATAAAGAGAAATCCATTGTATTTGCTACCAGAATTTTCCTTTTGTTTTCTCGTGGTTATTATAATACAGACAGATGTTTTAGATTGTACAGTGGTGTTCCAGAGGTATTTTTGTGTTTGCTTCTTTAAAGAATTTTAGAAAAAGCTTGACTTATTCGGTATAGTTTTTAAATGTCAAAAATATAACGGGAAAATATTGTAACTTCCCATCCTTGTAGGCATATGAGTATACTGTGCCAAAGGTAATTTTGTAGAAAATATTCTAGGCTTACAAGGGTGTCATCTGCTGGTGAAATGAAGTCCTATGTTGCTTAGGGACTGCTACAGACTTACTGCAAAAAGTGAGATTGCATTTCATTGATTTAAAAGTGAATGGTACTTTACAGACGGCATTTAAGTCTATTCAGTGTGGCTTTACCTTCGCAAGATCTCATTAGAGCTTGTAGCGTAGCTAGAGGCTATATTTTATTATGAAATGCAGGCATGCCATTTCTTTAGACTTGCAGCATTACTTATGTATTTTCTTTTACATTTTTAGTAACTAATTAATTTGTTTACCCCAGATCCATGTGAAGTATCAATTTTAGCTATTCCTTTTTTTTTTTTGTAAATCAGTGTTTTTATTAATCATTTTCAAAAAAGATGAAACGGGAGGGGGATACAGAATCAAAAAATGGGGTGGGGGGAGAATTTTAGCTATTCCTAAGCACTCATTGATTGTTGTTTGTTTGTTGTGTTTTTTTTCTTTCTAATATTCTTGATGAACTATATAACATTTATATACAATTTGTCATGTACATAGTTATTCAGAGGGGTGTTTGAGTTCTAGACAACTGTTTAGTTGCGTAAATAGGGCACTGTTCTCAAACTGTCAGTATGGAGATTGTAAGACACTACAAAACACAAATAGGAATGTGCACCCTCCTGATTTAATCAAATTCATTGTCAGAACTTATGATATTGGATGTGGGGAAAAGGAAATTCATTACTTGTTTCAGTCTACCATTTTGTGTTACTGCTTGAATGACTTGTGCATGTGATCACTGTTTTTGCTTTAAAGAAGCGTGTAATATATTATTTGTAAGACCGCAATGGCATAGTGTTTGGCCATGTTTTTTTTAGAAGTAGTGTGACTAAGTTCCTTCTCTAACACATTTTAGAACAAATCTTTTACCTTAGGAAGATGGCTTTTTTTAAAACCATTGTTATGGATTGGTAAATATTCTTTAGATTAACATAGAAACATACTGTAACTGTGTGAATTGTGTTATTTTTTAATAACATCTTAGTGTGCAAGGCTTGACAAGCATATTGAGTATTATTCTTTTAAATCTCTGAACATTTTAACACAGGTCTAAATGGGCACAAAATTACTAAATATAATTTCTTTGTTGCATTTTGTTTGTTTTCTCAGTTTATTGTTCTTGTTCATGTTCTTGAGTACTTTGATAAATGTACCCATGAAAAACTGTTTTTAGTACTGCATTTCTGCCTTGTGAAACATCAAAAAACATCACCATTTAAAGAAAGTTTTCAAAACAGCAACTTTTATGTTCTACTTTACACTAACAATTTGTGGTACTAGTCTCACGAATTATACTGCTTTAGGAAGATCACAGTGCTTCATAACTAGATAAGCAGGACACCAAATACATGAAGAGAATGTGTGGGATAGAGCCATAAAACTACATTGTGATGCATAAAGTGGGACAATTGACAGGTATTATGTACCATGTAGAGCTTTTCATTGTATAGATATCCTCCTTGAACATGAATTACATTGAAATAAAGGATTTCATTTTAACTCTTTTCTGTTCAGAATAGCATCATTTTTAAGACCATGATACTAATTGTGTAATAGTCCCAGCATTTTAAAACTAAAGCTAAATTGTTTATAAGGAATCAAGTTTACAAACCTTACTATATTTAATATCACACTGTAATTAGATGTAAAAATAAGTTGGCCCTGTTTTGCTAACTGATCTGACCTTGAGTTATGTTATTTCTGGTCTTTGAATACCACAGGCTATAATAGAAATGTTTAGTGATAAATGGTAACGCACATAAATGGGTAGAGCCCATTGTCATTTTAGATTTTTATAATATCATCAAATGAGTAGGGCCAAAACCAGGGAGCATTTATATAATGTCATGCCTGACCTAATTAGCTAGCAATATCTTTTAAACAAAACATGATGGTTAAAATAAGTGATTACATCAGAAGGGTGAAAGTTATTGTTAAATGTTTTAAAATGCTGCCATTTAATGTTGATCCCTATGCACTGTTCCTGTGAATTCATCAGATGAGCTACTATAGATTGACTCCTATATTTATTTATTCTTCCATATTACCTAATTGTTTTCTATTACTTGACGTATTCTTCACATTGAAGATTTTATTTATTTGCAATGCAGCAGCTCACCGCGAAGCATATTTAACTTACTCTAGCCTATCCATCTCAACTGAGAAAGTTAGGTCTTAAATTTAAAAAAAGTTTCTAAATATTCAGTGGGTGCCTCAATTGGTTTCTCAATGGTATATGTGTTATAAACCATGTTTGAATGATATCACTGCTTCCAGGATGAGGTACTGTGGTTCTGGTCAGAGTGAGGTAAGCACTCCTGCTTATGACATCACCTTGTGGCTTGATATGCAAATAAGCAAAGGCCATTTTAAGAACCACCGATTATTATTTTCCAAAAGTAAAAATTAAACTGCAGTTATGATACTCCACAAATTGCCAAAGTCTAACAAAAGAAAAATAAATGTTTGTATCCTCGCCCTAAAAACAAACCGCAAGTGTCTCAACAATATAGTCAGAAATTATTTATTTTTGAGCATCCTAATTACCTACTAAAGTATTGAACCTTCGGCCTTTTATTTCATCTTTTGTGGTTTTTTTAAAACCATTCAATCACAAGTGAAACTGTCGCCAAACATATTTTTAAAGTCTGATGAATTCAAACGAGTGATGACGTTACTTTGCAGTACGGCAGTTCATAAAGTTTACTTCTCCTTTTGTCAGGGCACACACCAGATTTGATAATATCACTGACCGTCTCTGTGACAGAGTAATACAAAGTTAATATATTTGTTCCTGAGGACTGATATCAGCCGGACGTTGGTTTGGAAATCTTAAGCCATTGACTCTTTTCATACTCGTATAGTTTGTTGCCGTTTCTTACTTTGCTCTGTTGCATGCATACTGCTTCCAAATATTTTTTATTATCCAAACACATTCAAAATACCCAGATGTATATTACCTGATGTTTACGCCACTCATTGGAAATCAATGTAAAACAAAGCCAACAAGCTTTTCTATAAATCACACTATTTTTCTGTTACATAATTTTGTGTCTTACCTTTAATGTTAAGTATTGAAGGATGAGGTCCAATTTCTCAAACTTGCTTGTGAGGACTAACCAACACTTATTCGTCCTTTTAAAAAATTATAACCATTTATCTGACATTTCCACACTTTTCTTTAGCCACTTCTCTGTAATGTCAGCTGACAGGTGACAACATTGAAAGTGTTTACACATGTGCACTGACATGGATATGTGTTCTTCTGCCTGACCCAGTTCATCCACTTAACTTCCTACCTTAGGAGCTAAGAATGCTTGCAGCATTTCTCATGGTATAGGTTGAATTTATATTTTGAATTATTTTCTAAAGGTTTTACTGATCCTGATATTTCATTTTTCAGTCACGGCAGCAATTTTACCTTTTTAATGTGAGGTGGAAATGTAAATAAAACATGTACATTTATTTTGCTCTGATTAGTAACCTAACTCTCAAGTAAACGGATTTAAAAGGGTAGGGAAATGGTCGGTCTTGGCTAGCTCCTTGACCAAGTCTTTATACCAGCTAGAAATCCCACTCCAGCAGTTGTGCTCATGTCATCAGACCCTGTATGGAGCTTACACCAGCCTGGGAATAAGTACAATCTGTGCAAAACGTGAATTAAGCCTTTTTTTGTCCTGTATGTATACTTTGTGTGCCCACTAATGATTGGATAGGTCTAAGGGCCATCAATAAATGTATACTTCTTATAACTGTACTACTGGAATACTTCCACTATTTTTCCTGCTGTAAGCTGGTGTCCTGCAAATGAAACTAGCTCCTTTACAAACTTATTAACCATCAAAACAATCCCCCAAAAAACTGTAGTGTACACTGTTACAGTGCTGGATTTTGTGTTTGGGATACCACTTTCTACATGTTTTCACATAATCTGCTCCATTCAATGACCTCTGTTAATTTATCTCTGGTCACTAAATACTATGGAACAGTGGTTAAAAATCAGTGATACATGGTAACTCGCTTCATTGAATAGCGTCCAATCACTGTATTGCCATTAGAAACAGAAATATAAAGTTTCCATCCAGTATAGAGGCTTAAACCTTAAAGAGAATGCATGACCCCTTAAGCACCCTGACTAACTGTTTCAAAGAGGCAGATGTGACTTCCTAGTTGTGTCAAAAAGGTAAAGCTAACTGCAATCTCTAGAAAGTTGTCTTGTTTTATGACTTTTAAAAAATTCACTAAACTTTAAAGACCAGGTTGAGCTGGGCATTAGCGGTTACTCTCTGATAGCGCAATGAGAGACTCTCATTATTTTATATAATCAATAGCAATTCGACACAACCCAGACAGATACAAGCAGATGCTCTGATTGCACATATAGGTTTTGAGAGGCAAAGATGACTGTAAATCCGCTTGTATCTGTAAAGATCCATGCCGAGTTTATGCAGGCCAAGTGGCACAATGGTGGTTAATTATGAAAGTCAATTGGGTCAGCACAGAACAGGGAAACCCAATAGCAGGGTTCAGAGAAGCCCACTAACTGGGGCTCAGGACAGGGTTCCAGGAAAGGGACAGAAACGGGACACAATGAAAGGACAGGAGCAAGCATAAATAACCAGAACACCAAAGACAGACAGGAAACTGGAATAAATGGATATATACTGAACATGGAATGACCCTGCATGCAAGATGTGACATCCAGTCACCAACTATCATTCACCATTCTTGCAGTGATTGGCACTGCTTTTTAGGCTCAGTCAATAAAGGGGATGCTCACTAGCTCCTCTACCAATTTCAACTAAAAACAAGACTCTCTCTTGTCAGTAGCAGTTAAAAAAAAAAAAGAAAAGAAAAAAGAATATCATCCAGCATAGCCAGAGCTGATCTCACAGCTGAGCACCGTAAACAGACACTACCATAACATTTTGTTATGACCTTTTTTAAATTTGAGCACGGACTTAATTATTCTAGAATAGTCTGAAGGGAAATGGAAATAAAGGTTTTGTAAAACTATAAAGAAAACATTCTAGACGTTCCAATTTATTTGTGTTTTTAGCATGTTTATCTCTTACTTTTACTGAGAAAATCCATTCAGATATAATCGGACTACTTGCAGTAAACAAACATTTACCGGCAACGACTCTAATCATACAATGATTGAGTTGGCCAATACACCTTTCTAGTTCACTGTCCTCTGTTTAATCCTACAGCACCATAAGTCAAAAATAAGATAGTGAAAGAGATGAAGTGGTCCAAAAACAAGCAATTTGTAAAACAACCCTTAACAATCAAGTATTTACAACTGTATGAAATGTGACGTTAATGCGGCTCTAAAAACTATATCACAATAATTTAGAGTGTGCTTGAAGCTAATTGGGATAATAAAAAAAATCATGCTAATGTGCATCTGAAGTAAGACTACCACACCATTAAAAGGGATAAGGAAAATCTGTAGCAAAAACTGTGTTTGTTTTTATCCACTAAAACAAAGATTGGCTGTATTCATTTTGAAATATGTAAGAGTAAATATAACTTGCAGAGATCAATACTTTGTATTGGGTGACCATAAGTTGTTAAGTCTCTACGCTTGAAATTTTTAAAAATGTCAGTGTTGGATTTCTAATAACGAGGTTCATATGCTGGGTTACGTTTTTACAAAGAATGGGAGGCCAGAGAGGCCTGTTCCTTCTTCCAATGCCCTTGGACACTTAAAAAAGATAATACAAATGAGGAGCTGGTAGTTTCAATTCTCTGTTGTCTAGCATTTCGAGACCTGACAGCTTTACTTAAACAAATTTTTGAATTGAAGTAAATTAAGTTACAAACTTGGGATATTAATATATTTATTTAGAATTGTTTCCTCCCACTTTTTTAAATGTTTTTTAAAAACAAATATTTAAATGTGCATTAAGAAAATGAATATATTGGTGATAGAAGTATTTGCTTAAGCGTTGATGACCGTAGGAGATGTTTTTAACGCTGAGGTAGCGATTGATCAGTAGTGAAGCACTCTGTTAGTGAGGGAATAGAAGTCTCTGGGATTTATTCTAACTAGGATAAATACAGGTCTAGGGTTGCCACCTGGCCGGTAAAAGATAGTCATCAGGCCAATGTTAAGTCTATGGAGAGGGAGAAGTTTAATTTTAATGATGGTGATGGGGCAAATCAGGGGATGAGAAGATCAAGCCGAAGGTAACATTGGTCCCCTAATCACTGATACAGCCCTTGCAAATACGTTTGAGGAAGAGGTGACACCCACTTGCCACATACCTGATTTCGATTATACCCACGATTGTGTGTATGTATGTATACATAATATTTTTTTTTTTATTTTTTTAAAGGAAGTGTAGTACAATTGTTGATACATCAGTCCTGCTATGGTAAATGGCAGCCTGTTGTTCGCTACTTTAAAGATTGTCCCATGGGAAGATGTTGGGTTTGTGAACACAGCACATTGTTTGATAAATTGCAAACCATGGTATGGGTCCCTGGGGCGGAGTATCTGGTGAGCAGGGTGGGCCTCCTGTTTAAAATCCAGGCCAGAGATGTATTCCACCCTGGAACTCCACAGGTGTGGACTAATTAAAGCTCACCTGTGGCTGATCAGTTATCAGGCACTGTGTGAAACGAAGCAAACAGCATGATGCATTTGGAGACTCCATTTTTCGAAAGCCAGCTAGGAGAGCTGAGGGACTGAGGAGTGTTGACTCTACAAAGTATATTTTACTGTGAAGTGTGAATTATTGGCAAGTGGGTAAACCACTGAATGAAGGATAGTTGCTGCTGTGTTTATTAAGTTCTAAAAAAAGAGGTGATTGTTTTGTTTAATTCTTCATTTAATCTCATTTAATTTCATCTTTACATTTGTAAAAATAAATGTTTGCACTCCTCTGTTCTCCAAATTTCAGGTTATTCTCCATTCAAACATGCCAGGTCTTCAGTGTTATAAGATTGTGAATCTGTCACTTAACCTGTTCTATAAAACTGTACATGAAATATTATATGCTATAATTTCTTTTCATTGCAGATCTTTTGTTTACTGAATGGCATTTTTTTAAGACATATCTTTTTCAAACATTCTGTACAATTCTAGTAGAAGAAATGAAGACAAATAAATTGCAAATGAGAATCATGCCTCTGTTGCAAAGATCTAAATTGATATTCACTGAATCAAAAAGAATTCAAGCCAGATGTCAGTTTGATTAAGGCAATGCATGACTTAAAGGTCTGAAGAATCCTGCGGCTTCTTGTGTACTTACTACATCTCTTCTGCTCAGCTTTTCTTCTGAAGTGAACATTTTGCTTTGTAGTTTAACCCGTTGAGTGTCTGTGTTTATGACAATCAAAAATAATTCACACAAGCCGGCTCCACTCCCATAACAGAAGCCAAAAACAGGTGCTCCACACGCGGATCAAGCGTGAATATGGATAATTGAACGAAAAAAAGGAATATGTGCACTCCGTAATGGCCGAAGTAATCTTCAAAAAAGTGCTTTATTGGTAAAATAACAGACAGTGGGAATGTACCTGGACAAGGTGTCAAATCAATCCCCTTTTGATTTCACACCTTGTCCAAGTACATTCCGACTGTCTGTTATTTTACCAATAAAGCACTTTTTTGAAGATTACTTCGGCCATTACGGAGTGCACATATTTCTTTTTTTCATTCAATTTTCTGTGTTTATGACAACCCTTTCAATACTCAAGGGGTTAATGTTCCATTTGCAGTCTGTTTTTACAATTTATTTCAACTGACTTTTTTTGGTATATTTGTTGAAGGAGTTTCTGTTATAATATCACACAACAGGATCATTGTGACATGCAGAATAGATAAATGTTTGTTGTAGTGATTCGGAAGGTCTGCTTCACGTGGGTCACATTCCAAATAATAATGCTAGGAATGGTATAAAACGATTTAAAAAGATGAGCAGCCAATTGTTAGAGGAGGCAAGCTGGTAAATATTATCTTCCTTGTATGAGACATTGCTAATTGATTTGCAAATTTGATATTAAAATATCTTTATTACTGGACCATTTTAAATGTAATAAAACCAGGCCGTTTTATACGTTATTGATTTGTGATTCAGTTAAGTGACTTGTTTCCTTCAACTGTGAAGTTTCAGTGATTTGTTGGCTTACCTGTTTATTCTTTTCCGGATTGGTTTTATATTTAATGAAGTAAGAGTTAAACATTTTTTTATCTAAACAAACTATATAATATAGCTACTGCTTTGGCACAAACTGTAAGAAAGGCTTTTTTTTTTTTCCTGGAGCAGGCCACATGCAAAGCAACACACTGATGTATGATCAGGCCGTAGGCAACATTACATGTCTCTTCCAGCACAGACCTGCTCCTGTCATGTGTCTGTGCAAGTCTAGTCAGAGGAGAGTTAGGTGATCTGAACATCTATGTCTATATAACTGTGGGATGCAATAATTATACAGTTTTAGCTAGTTTCAAATATAAATTGGTTGGATCCATACCTTGATTTCTGAGTGAATTCCAAATCTCAATTGTCCTTACTGTAAAAAATCCCTTCTGCTGTCGTAGACCAAATCTCCTTTCTTCAAGTCTTAGCGGGCGACCTCTTGTCCTTTGTACGGTTCTGTTAATGCAGTGTCGGGCAGCATGGAGGATGTCTGCACTATCGTGCAGACATCCCCCGGCTGCCCAGATATCCCTGGTGCCTAGTGGAGGCAGCCGGAGGATGTCGGCACGATAAGCACAGACATCCTCCTCTGCTGCCCGGCACTTCCGCCGGGACTTTTATGATGAAGCTGGAAGGACCCAGCTTCATAATAGAATTCACGCGGGCGTGCCGGGTGGCAAGGGAGGATGTCTGCGTGTATCGTGCAGACATCCTCCTGCTGTTAGCGAGGGAGATCCAGGTCCCCTGCAGCTCTGCAGGGGACCTGGATCCCAGTCTTATAATCTGACCTCGATTTGAGGTCAGATTATAAGACGACCTCGAATAAAAGACGACCTCGAATATAAGACGAGGGGTCTTTTTCAGAGCATTTGCTCTGAAAAAAACCTTGTCTTATATTCGAGCAAATATGGTAATAGCAGACTCCCTGATTTAGGTACTAAAACCTGGTTACTTAGACGATGATGTGGGGTCTAGCTAAAGTTTAAAATTTAACCTTTAATACATTTCCGTAAAATAACACAATTTGCTTTTGCTGTGCTGAATAAGACAAATAGATATGTGAAAAGTTGTGAGTTTAAAAATCCCTAGCCTCACAATGAGGTAGTAGGAAATTACGCAGGGTTTTAATAGCCACTTATTTATTCATGTGTATTTAATTGTATCGTCTTTACATTCTATTGTTGCTCGTTTCCATGCTGATTCACGGATTGGCACTTTAGGACTGCATTTTATAAACACACAGTTTAGATAATTAGTAGCCACTTCTTGGTCCAGTTTTGGAAGCAGTCATTCATGGTCTCTCTGTCTAGTTAGGAGTGTCTCGTTAGTCACACTACTCCTTTTGTATAGCAATATAATATGCAACAGGAGGAACTGACTATCCCAATTGTAATAACTGTTTACAGAGATGCCATCAGAAATTTCAGGATCCCTTACTGAAAAGAATACTGGGCCCCCTCCCCCGATAGTTTATCAATTAATAAAAGCCGGGGTCCCCATCCGTTGGATGTCACATATTAATTGATAAACCATCAGGGCGGGGCACTTTTTTTTTTTTTTTTGCCTTCCCAGGGCCCTGCCTACACACATACACAGCCACACTTACACACTCACGCATAAATACACACTCTTAGTCATCATTATAAACACACACATACATACACTTACAGAGACACCCTTATACACACACAGAAATATACACACTTACAGACACCCTTACATACTTGGACACACAGTCACACCTACAGACAGTAACACACACATTGACTCACACAGAGAAATACACACACATTAAAAAATTAAAAAAAGTTTTACTATTGGTCCTCCTCCCTGCTTAGTTAATTTAATTTGCAGGGAGGACAACGTTTCCGGCTGTATCTGCATAGGCAGAACACTGCCGGCCCATCGCTGCCCGTGTGAATTGTGGCTAGCGCTAGCCGTACCTCTAGGAGGAGGGATCAAGGACAGAGCTCCCTGTCCCTGGCCAGCTTCTACCTGATCGTGACTGTCTCCATGTGAGTGTGTGTGCCACTAGCCACCAGGGAAAGGTAAGTGCTGGGGAGATGGGGGGAAATTGTCTGGGGCCTATTAATGGGACATAACACTGGTATATTATTTGCAAATTTACTGCGGCATACTAAATGGCAAATAACACTGGCATATTATTATGCAAATTGGCTGGGGCATACTAAATGGCAAATAGCACTGGCATATTATTATGCAAATTGGCTGGGGCATATTAAATGGCAAATAGCACTGGCATATTATTGGGCAAATTGGTTGGGGAATATTAAATGGCAAATAATACTGGCATATTGAGCAAATTGGTTGGGGAATATTAATGGCAAATAATATTGGCAATGTGTATGTAATTGGGTTATGGAGGCATGTAAATGGGGTGATGGGGCATGTCCTTGGTGTGCAGAGTTGGTGGGGAGAGGAGGAAAAGAGACAGCTATTGGGAAGAGGAGAGATGCATGTTTAGACGGACAAAGAGAGAGTCATAGGAGGTAGAGAATAGAGAGAGACATGGGAGGGGAGAGGAGAGAGACATAAATGGGATGGTAGAGGAGAGACAGACATGGGATGGGAGCGGAGAGACAGATAGACATGGGAGCGGAGAGACAGAGAGCTGGGAAATGAGTGGAGAGTCAGACGGACATGGGAAAGAAAAGGATACAAAGACGGACATGGAAGGAAGAGAGACAGAGGGACACGGGGAGTGAGAGGAGTGCGACAGACATGGGAAGGGAGAGGAGCGTGACAAGGACGTGGGAGAGAGGAAAAGACAGACGGACGTGGGAGAGAGGAAAAGACAGACGGACGTGGGAGAGAGGAAAAGACAGACGGACGTGGGAGAGAGGAAAAGACAGACGGACGTGGGAGAGAGGAAAAGACAGACAGACGTGGGAGAGAGGAAAAGACAGACGGACATGTGCCCCTCCCGAGATCAGACTCTGGATCCGCCCCATGGTCCCCTGCAGAGCTAACCCAGCACGTCCTTCTGGCTTCATCATAATAGTCCCGGCGGAAGTGCCGGGAAGCAGCGGAGGATGTCTGCGCGTATCGTCCAGACATCCTCCGGCTGCCTCCACTAGGCACCAGGGAGATTTGGGCAGACCGGCTGTCCGTCATAATGGACTGAAGTGTCGGGCAGCATGGAGGATGTCTGCACTATCGTGCAAGCATCCCCCGGCTGCCCCCACTAGCCACCAGCGAGAGACAAGGTGAGAGGGAGGGGGGGCAGAGAGAGACAAAGGGACGAAGGGGGGGCAGAGAGAGACGAGGGGGGAGAGAGAGAAAAGGAGGGAGGGAGATGGAGAGAGAGACAACGTGGGAGGGAGGGGGAGAGAAATAACACTGGGGAGGAGAGAGAGCGAGATAAAGCTGGGGGAGAGAGAGGCAGCATTGGCACATAAAAGGAAATAAAAACAAGAAATGCATTTGTTAAATATCATAATTTTTATTAAAAATTAAAAAGCACTTTCCATGTGAATAAATACAAGTTAAACTTTTATCCTATAGGGTAGTCTTAAATTCAGGCTTTTAGTTTTTTTCATAAAGGAATATCCAAAGTTTGGGGGGTCATCTTATAATCAATGTCGTCTTATATTGGAGCACATACGGTAAATTGGACTGCAACTAGTTGTCGTTTAAGGGATTTAAAAAAAAAAACCCTATACATATAAATGTAGATATACTGCTTGTGTCCAGGCACACTATAGTTCTGGATTCTGATTAGTTTGTCTGCTTCTTGCCTTTGGATATATTCCTTCATGGTTGTGACTTTAATGCCAGCTGAACCATGGCAACAAATCTGGACCTAGGCAATTATTTATGCTATAACATCCAGGAATATGACCAGAACTGGTGCAAGGATTTTTGCCACCCTAGGCAAATCCTCATTTTGCTGCCCCTTGGCTCCGCCCCTTGCCCCTCCCATTACTCCACACACTTATAAGCACACGCATTCTCGTGCACACACACAGACAGAAACATACACACTGTTTTGAGACAGTCACATAAACACTACCCACTGTTTTTTTTTTCTTGTTAAAGAAAAAGTACATTTCCTCTCCCCCTTCATGTCTGTCCCTCTCCCTTCCCATGCCTATCTTCCTCTCCATTTCCCCTATTGTATGTCTCTCTCTCCCTTCCCATGTTGTCTCTCCTCTCTGCACCCATGTCTGTTGTCCCCCTCGCATGTCTGTCCTCCCTGGAAATACGATGCTCTGAATGATCAGTGTGCACGAGGAGCGCGGGCAGCACTATCTAAGCTCTGTGTGTGTTTAACACACAGAGCTAGTACTGCCCGCTGCCCCCACCAACGCACCAAGACCTTCACCTTACACCCGGTGCGGTCCGCATTCCTCCCCCTTAGCGTGATTGTGCCCCTTTTTAAAACCACCAATACCAGGCTAAAATAGTATGTAGTGTAAACTAAACATACTATAATTTTTTTTGGCACTTGATCAATGAGACACCTGAGAACAGTGCAACCTATATTTAGCTTGTTCCTGGATTTCTGTTTAGTGTAATGGAATGGACTGTGTATGCCATAAACATAACCTATTGGCATAAAGAAACAAAGTCTTTTTAAAAGCAGCAAATAGTCAAAAATAAAAAGCTTTTTTTCAAATAAAAGCATGTTTTCTGCTGAGTAATATTACTTCTTTAAAATCCCCTATACTTGAGCTACTATCAAAATATCACTTTATAAAATCAAAAGGGATGTAAAGGCTTTCACTCTCCCAGTACTGTTCACCCACATTTTCCATTTGAGATCTCTCTAATTTACAATTTCCAGCATGTGCATTTTAGAGTTTGATTTAGAAAAATTGAATCTTTTATTTGTTTTTCTAGTAGTTAATGAACTGTAGCTTAAAAATTGGCTAAAGCAATTGGGCATGCTAAACCAGTTTACAGATATTTTTTCCTTTTTTTTTTTCTTTTCTTACATGCACCACTGATTTAACAGCTTTTTAGGGGCCAAAGTATGCCCAAAAGCCTTGGTAACATGCATTAATAACATTCTACATGGTCTGAGATCTATTTTTTTTTTTTAATAATAATAATAATCTTATCTTTCTGAATTGTCTAAAAAGCAGCAACATTTTATATTGCTCCGTGCAGTGATACATTAAATGCAGCAAGTCAATTGAAAGTAATAATAAATAACATGGGAAAATAAAAATTATTTAAGAAAGCAAATCTTGGTCTTGGGTTGTGCGACGTTCAAAAGTTATTTATTTATCTTTATTTTTTGGTTGGATGGCATCCTCACAAATATCGGTTAATTAAAAGCAATCTAGAATAAACCATGTGTTTCTAAATATCCACTATAATGCTAAAACATTCCTGAGATGTAAATTTAAATGTGTGGGATATATTTTTTTTTGTTTGCTATAATTTTTCTAATTCTTGCTGTTTTTATTTACCAGGTAATGGTGGCTAAATACCCATACCATCTAAGTGTTTTTTTTGCTTTTGTACACAAACCCCTCTTCTGATGTCCTTCCTTTTCTAGAGGCTCAGAATGTTTTCCGTGTAGAACTTCATCTCAATTAAAAACTATGTTAATTGAATTTAAGATGTAGTAAATTCATTTTAGATGCATATTTGCCAAATTTGCAGTTGAATGTGGTTGCTGGGCGGCATCCTGTCTAAGGGCTGTGCTTGCATCTATCGTCCTTGCTTCCATGGCACTCTAGGCTAGTTGTCGTCCCACATTATTTATACATTGAATGTAGAGAATAAAAACATGATCTATATATTGTTTAAGCAGAGGCATACATTAATAAAACATATTTTAAATGAGTCTATGAACTTTGATTATGACATCACCTGTGTCTTTGATATGCAGATTTTAAATGTTTCCATTGAAAAGTAGTTCATTTACATATCAAGCCATGGATGATGTCATAGGCAGAAGACCTATTTATACACATTTTTCTCCTATGGCTTGCCTACAATTCTGCCATAGAATGTCTAGATATTAGATATATTTTTTTAATTCTCGTTGAAAGTATAAACATTAAGTCCCATTAAAACAGCTGGCCCTACCATCTATGACACATTAGGGACATATTTTTTATTGATATATAAGTAGCTTTGCTTTGTCAGTTTATATAAGGTATTGACTATCTGAGGAAAGAAGATACCAACAGAGAGGAGAGGAATTTTTAGAAAAAAGTAGGGCCGCCACTAGAGGCGGGAGTGGGAACAGCCAAAAATCCTGAATATAGCATACAGGATGCAGGGAAATATGGTATAAACATGACTGTACTGATCCCACTTACACACTTTTAAAGAATACTATTGCTCATTTTAAATGCAATGTTGGAGAACCAATAGACATAGATCTAAAGCAAATGATCACCCGAGAAACTTGATGAAAAATAAACAGTTGTATTTGTGCTTACCAACTTATTGGTGGGGAATGCCAACTACATCCTAATAGCATTTCTCATGGAATATAGAGTGGATATGAGAATAGTTATAGGCCATACTTTCTGTTCCTTAATTGTCTGGTTTGACAAACGCACTAATGTTAATAGGTTTCATGTTAAACAACATAAACTATATGAAACTTGTTATCTTTTGTTAGTCTATTCCAGCGGGAGGTGGAGGTATTTACTGCGAGGCAAACAAGGCAAGTGCCTAGGGCAGCACTTGCCTTGTATGCCTTTAGGGGCGGCACAAAACGCCCCCCCGTTAAAAAAACAGCCCCTTTAGAACAACAAAAAAAACACGCTTGCCGGCAGAGACTGCGGTGAGGGGAGATCAGAAGATCCCCCCCTCACCATCGCTCTGCCTGCCAGCAGATTGCATAGGGAGCCGAACAGGCAGCACAGAGAAACCTCCATGCTGCTTGTTCGGCTCCCCGTGCAGTGTGACAGGGAAGTGCCGACAGGTCACGTGACCGGAGCTTTGATGTCAGACACGCGCCGGGTCATGTGACCTTTCTGCACAACCGCCGGGGATCCGAACACGCACCATGGAGGACACCATGCTGCCTGCCACTAGCCACCAGGGAAAAAGGTAAGTGCTGGGTGATAGGGGCATATTATTGGGCAAATTGGCTGGGGAATATTAATGGCAAATAATACTGGCATAATATTGGGCAAATTGGCAGGGGCATATTAAATGGCAAATAATAGTGGAATATTAATAGGCAAATTGGCAGGAGCCTATTAAATGGCAAATAATAGAGACATAATATTGGGTAAATTGGCAGGAGAATATTCAATGGCAAATAATACAGACATAATATTGGGCAAAGTTGGCAGGGGCATATTAAATGGCAAATAATACTGGCATATTGGGCAAATTGGCTTGGGAATATTAAATGGCAAATAATACTGGCAAATTGGCTGGGGAATATTAATGGCAAATAATAATGGCATATTATTGGGCAAATTGGCTGGGGAATATTAAATGGCAAATAATACTGGCATATTATTGGGCAAATTGGCTGGGGAATATTAAATGGCAAATAATACTGGCATATTATTGGGCAAATTGGCAGGGGCATATTAAATGGCAAATAATAATGGCATATTATTGGGCAAATTGGCTGGGGAATATTAAATGGCAAATAATACTGGAATATTATTGGGCAAATTGTCTGGGGTATATTAATGGAAAATAATAATGGCATATTATTGGGCAAATTGGCTGTGGCTTATTAATGGCAAATAATACTGGCATATTGGGCAAATTGGCTGGGGCATATAAATGGCAAATAATACTGGCATATTATTGGGCAAATTGGCTGGGAAACATTAGTGGCAAATAATATTGGCAATGTGTATGTAATGGGGTGATGGGGCATGTCCTTGGTGTGCAACGTGGGTTATGGGTCATGTCGTGGGTGTGCATCATGGGTAGGGGGGTGCCAAATTTTGTCTCCATCGGGCAGCACAAAACCAAGATACACCACTGGTCTGTTCGTTAAGACTATTGAACATGCTCTGATGTGTGCAGGGCTTTTCTTTTACAACAGGTCAACGCGACATGCTGTAAGGGGATGGGAAGGATTCAACACATAAGGTTCTACTTCTTAAAGAGAGAAATGCATAGAATTGCAGGAAATTGAGATGGGAATTTCAAACCTTAGGCGAATATAACCAAGTTAGAAAAAAATCTCCAATGCAGATGAATTGGAGAGTGTTTCAAATTCAGCTACTTTAGCCAATGGTTTGAAATTCTCATTTCAACTCCTTGCAATTCTTTGTTTCTTGAGTAGACCCTGTAGGGGTGTAAAAGAAAAAGTAACCCCCCCCCCCCCCCCCCATTTAAAACTGGCCTCGTCCAGACCCTAACTTACTTCTGAACCTTTACCCCAAGACCCATAGGAGTACTGTTTGCAGCTATATGGATTTTCTCAAAAAATGACCTGATCAAAACATGTCTGAGGGTATAAAACCTATTGTCAATGTTTCTTGAGGCACATCTTTGAAAAGAAAAACACAATAAAAAAAAGTATTGCTGTATGTTTTTTTTTGGTTTGTTGAAGACAAAATTGGCAATTAATGTTGTGATCATGCTTTCCTTTTCTTTCAGCATCAACCTGGTCTTGACCTCTTTTCCCTCATGACTCTGGCAGTACTTTCAATGTATTTTTGTCCCGATAGTCGTTCACTGTGTACATTCAAGCTCTGAGTTTAATAAGATGCAATGTAAGACAAAAGTGACTTAGTTTTGCCACTAGCACCAATATAATGAAACAACAGCCATTTCCACTGAGAGGACCATCAATGCAAAGCACATATTATAACCCCTTCTAGCATATGGACATTCTATGCCATCCTAAAATACACTGCTCAATCTCCCTAAAGACAGCATAGAATGGCTCTGCTCATCAGATGAGCTGTGCTGCGGATGCCTTGGTCCAACATATTGTTAAAGGACATTTGTCCGCAAAAAATTAAGTTGGGCTTAATTGACAGATTGCATCAAGTGTTGGCATACATTAATGAAAGAATACAAATAAAGTATTTGATTAGTCCTCTTTATTTGTACAGTTCTATCAGCGGGAAAACAGAGGTTCAGACGTTTGTGTTTCAGTAGATTATAGTCTAGTAGGCAAATGCTAGCCTTACATTCGTCACTTGTCTTGTAACTTGTCTTTGCAGTTTAAATAAGATTTTTAAAAGGACACTACCAGTTAGTGTGTTCCAATTGATATGCTAGCTTGAACTTTCTGTAAATTGCATTTTAGTTAGAGTAATAGTGTATACCTGCAAACAGAGCCTTCCCTACGTTATAGAAAATAACAGTTAAAAGCTGTTCAGCATGTAAATATTTTTGACAATACCATCACGGATACTATAGCTAAATACCACAACAATCAGCAAATATATGTACTAGCTAGAATATTGTTGTTGTGCAGTAAAGTTGACTAATGTATTTTACTAAATAAAAAAAATGAATATCCTAAAATACTACAAACTGTTAACTTCTGTGACTAAAGGTAAATTGCTGTTTTATTACTATACTAATTATATATTACAGTATACTGATCTGCTTCTAGCATAATACCTTTTATTGTATGCAGTAGTACATAATACATACAGGGAGTGCAGAATTATTAGGCAAGTTGTATTTTTGAGGATTAATTTTATTATTGAACAACAACCATGTTCTCAATGAACCCAAAAAACTCATTAATATCAAAGCTGAATATTTTTGGAAGTAGTTTTTAGTTTGTTTTTAGTTTTAGCTATTTTAGGGGGATATCTGTGTGTGCAGGTGACTATTACTGTGCATAATTATTAGGCAACTTAACAAAAAACAAATATATACCCATAGAAACATTTAAATACATAAAGGGAATCAACACAGTAAAGGAAGAGAGTATATTTAAAAGAAGAAAAACTACCACAACTAGAGGACATAGTCTTAAATTAGAGGGGCAACGATTTAAAAGTAATATCAGGAAGTATTACTTTACTGAGAGGGTAGTGGATGTATGGAATAGCCTGCCAGCAGAAGTGGTAGAGGTAAACACAGTCAAGGATTTTAAGCATGCGTGGGATAGACACAAGGCTATCCTAGCTATAAGACCGGGAACGGGGGACTAATAAAAGTACTCAAAAAAAAAATTGGGCAGACTAGATGGACCGAATGGTTCTTATCTGCCGACACATTCTATGTTTCTATGTTTCTATTTCAATTATTTATTTTTACCAGTGAAACCAATATAACATCTCAACATTCACAAATATACATTTCTGACATTCAAAAACAAAACAAAAACAAATCAGTGACCAATATAGCCACCTTTCTTTGCAAGGACACTCAAAAGCCTGCCATCCATGGATTCTGTCAGTGTTTTGATCTGTTCACCATCAACATTGCGTGCAGCAGCAACCACAGCCTCCCAGACACTGTTCAGAGAGGTGTACTGTTTTCCCTCCTTGTAAATCTCACATTTGATGATGAACCACAGGTTCTCAATGGGGTTCAGATCAGGTGAACAAGGAGGCCATGTCATTAGATTTTCTTCTTTTATACCCTTTCTTGCCAGCCACGCTGTGGAGTACTTGGACGCGTGTGATGGAGCATTGTCCTGCATGAAAATCATGTTTTTCTTGAAGGATGCAGACTTCTTCCTGTACCACTGCTTGAAGAAGGTGTCTTCCAGGAACTGGCAGTAGGACTGGGAGTTGAGCTTGACTCCATCCTCAACCCGAAAAGGCCCCACAAGCTCATCTTTGATGATACCAGCCCAAACCAGTACTCCACCTCCACCTTGCTGGCGTCTGAGTCGGACTGGAGCTCTCTGCCCTTTACCAATCCAGCCACGGGCCCATCCATCTGGCCCATCAAGACTCACTCTCATTTCATCAGTCCATAAAACCTTAGAAAAAACAGTCTTGAGATATTTCTTGGCCCAGTCTTGACGTTTCAGCTTGTGTGTCTTGTTCAGTGGTGGTCGTCTTTCAGCCTTTCTTACCTTGGCCATGTCTCTGAGTATTGCACACCTTGTGCTTTTGGGCACTCCAGTGATGTTGCAGCTCTGAAATGTGGCAAGTGGCATCGTGGCAGCTGCACGCTTGACTTTTCTCAGTTCATGGGCAGTTATTTTGCGCCTTGGTTTTTCCACACGCTTCTTGCGACCCTGTTGACTATTTTGAATGAAACGCTTGATTGTTTGATGATCACGCTTCAGAAGCTTTGCAATTTTAAGAGTGCTGCATCCCTCTGCAAGATATCTCACTATTTTTGACTTTTCTGAGCCTGTCAAGTCCTTCTTTTGACCCATTTTGCCAAAGGAAAGGAAGTTGCCTAATAATTATGCACACCTGATATAGGGTGTTGATGTCATTAGACCACACCACTTCTCATTACAGAGATGCACATCACTTAATATGCTTAATTGGTAGTAGGCTTTCGAGCCTATACAGCTTGGAGTAAGACAACATGCATAAAGAGGATGATGTGGTCAAAATACTCATTTGCCTAATAATTCTGCACTCCCTGTATACTTTACACAATACTATTACTATATTATAAGGACGAGCGTACCAGTGGTATACACTGAGCAAAAATTGCTATTTTTACACCTCTAAAAAGGGGTATAGCTTGTATAATATTTACAAGACACCATATAAAGTCTTGTCAAAAAATATAGACTTTAGCATCCAGACAGACCAACTCAGGAGGCAACCTAGTAATGTTTAGGAGCCAGGAAAATGGTACATCCATAGTGTATCATGTAAATAAGTTAGAAGTCAGAAGTCAGAAGTAGGGGGTGAGACTTGGCTTCATTGGCATAAAAAAACGAGGTTGTGGCATTGGTGTAATTTTTATGGGTGGTCCACACTGGGTAACAGTTATAGGGGGTGCCATCAATAGGGGATGCTCCTCTACAATGATCTAACCAGCACCAGAACTAGTAATGTACGGCCCCCAAGCAATAGAGTGCTACATGCTCTGTCACTGCCCCAATCTCTGCCACATACCGCTTAACTTCAGTCCCCGGAAAATCAGAATGCTGGGGGCCAGAGCTTGGGAGGGTGAGCGTCAAATGTGCACAGTTTTGCATGTATGCAGTGTGCATTATTTGGTGTCCCAGACACCAGTGAATGAAATCTGGACCGCAGGTTTGCAGCCTCGAATCCAACTCTTCTGCCAAGTTCTGCTTTTGTCCAGAAAAGCAGGACAGAGGTGTAGAGCTCAGCAGGACAATGGAACAAAGTCCCAAAATCTTGTAGAGACCTGCTTCCGATCATCATGGTGCACAGGACCGATCAGAGGGATACGCGGGGATATGAATTCACAACCTTGCTTCCAGCATGCAATGGTGTGAGCTTCAATGGAAGCTCTCTCCACACCACAGACTGCCAGGGAGCAGATGAGATGTCCCCCCGCCCAACCAACGTGTGAGCATAACACACATTTAGACAACATTTTGCATTTTGTTTCTGAATGTAACAAATCATCCCCCACACTCCATTTTTGTGTCTTTAAGTCCCAGTCAAAATAAATTATCAAGGTTCTTGTAAATGTGTACTGGCAATTCACTAACCATGACATATTTTCCTTTTTTTCTGGGATGGAAAGTGCCTCAAGCATTGTCATAAGTCTGGAAGGAATTGAACCAAGCTGTAGCTCGCCCATGAGTCATTCTTACTTATTTAACCTTTGGTATAATAATGTAGTTCTTTAACTATGCTATATTCAAGTATGAATCACTTACAGTTTGAACAAGGATTCTAATACAGTAGCTAATGCATACTGATGTAGCAAAGCAATGCTGTGCATCAAGCAAAATGACATGCTTAGGGAGTTCTACAATTCTCAGGTATTTTCTGAAAAGATACAAATAGTTCATTCCATCTTGGTCACACCTTTCCGTTTTTTAAACCCAGATATGAATAATGTGGTATGACTTTTCCACCTCAACTTCTATTGATTTTTGATTCTGTATTGTACTTAAACCCAGCTGGAGCACAGATGGTTTTAATGATGTAGAAATATCTTAACATTAAAGGGACTTTCTAGTGCCCAAAATGCATCTTCCAAATGTTAATGCATAGTAAAGTTCTTTCAAAGTATTTTACAATGCATATTTTGCATAACTTAAAAAAAACTTAGTTTGATTAATTTGTGAAATTATAGCAGTTTGCAAGAAACCAGGATTGCCCACACTAGCTGAATAAAAATCAATTACTCTCTTTTTTTTTTTTGCTACAGGAACCAATGAGAATAATCTCATTCAAAGGAACGGAATTTACTGTTTCTCTAATGACGTCATCAGACAATGTGTTGCACTGTTAAAGCACAACACAACTATTTATTTTTTAACCCTTGCTTCCTCGAAGGAAATGAGGTTTAAAAATATGTCCTGCTGGTCTGGAGTAAACCCAATGTGTATCTTAATAGCGAGTTTACTCTCTGCTGTGTCTCACAGCTGAGACACCGCAGTTCCAGGACGTCACGTGCTGGCAGTGTTTTTGCATGGGATCAAAAAGGGGGGACCTGGCAAAAAACAAGGTCCTCTCTGCTTCCGTAGAGAGGACCAGTAACTGACCAGATGGCTGCCTGCTTTCCATAGAAGCATAGCAGCTGCCGGGCAGAGGATAACTCATGGTGTCACCCCCCGGGATTTCCTCCAATTCCATGCCAAACAGATTCCTTAGTAATGCCAGTCAGATGACCCATTAAATATGCCACATACAGGAGCCCCATAAAAACGCAGGAGCCCTTTAACTATGCCACACAAGAGCCCCATAAATTATGCCACACCAGAGCCCCATTATTTATGCCTCACCTTGGAGCCCAATTAATTATGCCACACACACAGCGCCCCTTAATTATGCCACACACACAGTCGCCCCTTAATTATGCCACACATGGGGCCCAATAAATATGCCACACATGGGACCGCCATTAATTATGTGACACACAGGAGCCCCACAAGGTGACAATTGTACAATTCGAAAACACACACCCTTACACAGACACAGTGACACACACCCTTACACAGTGACACCAATAGACACATAACCTGAAGCACGCTATTTTGCCCCTCAATATGCCATTTAATATGCCATGATTTTGCCACTCAATATCCCAGGATTTTGCCCCCCAATATGCCATTTAATATGCCAGTATTTTGCCCCTCCAATATGCCATTTAATATGCCAGGATTTTGCCCCCCAATATGCCATTTAATATTCCAGGATTTTGCCCCTCAATATGCCATTCTTTAGCCATTTAATGCTCCAGGATTTTGCCACTCAATATGCCAGGATTTTGCCACTCAATATACCAGGATTTTGCTCCTCAATATGCCATTTTTATATGCCAGGATTTTGCCCGTCAATATGCCAGGATTTTGCCCCTCAATATGCCATTTAATATGCCAGGATTTTGCCCCTCAATATGCCATTTAATATGCCAGGATTGTGCCCCTCAATATGCCAGGATTTTGCCCCTCCAATATGCCATTTAATATGCCAGGAGTTTGCCCCTCAATATGCCAGGAGTTTGCCCCCCAATATGCCATTTAAAATGCCAGGATTTTGCTCTCAATATGCCAGGATTTTGCCCCCCCATATGCCAGGAGTTTGCCCCCCCCCAATATGTCATTTAATATGCCAGGATTTTGCCCCCCAATATGCCATTTAATATGCCAGGTTTTTGCCCCTCAATATGCCAGGAGTTTGCCCCCCAATATACCATTTAATATGCCATGATTTTGCCCCTCAATATGCCATTCTTTAGCCATTTAATGTGCCAGGATTTTGCCACTCAATATGCCAGGATTTTGCCCCTCAATTTGACATTTAATATGCCAGGATTTTGCCCCTCCAATATGCCATTTAATATGCCAGGATTCTGCCCCTCAATATGCCAGGATTCTGCCCCTCAATATGCCAGAATTTTGCCCCCCAATATTCTAGGATTCTGCCCCTCAATATGCCAGGATCTCCTCCTCCCCCCTACCCCAGTACTTAACTCCTTCCGGCTCTGTCTCCCGTTGCTCTGCTCTGCAGGTCCGTGGCTGTGAGGGAAGCATCCCCCGCTGGGGGTGTCACCCGGTGTGGTCCGCATTCCCCTCGGGACGCCACTGCTACTGTGTACAAGAGCAAGGTTACTACATTCCACCAGCAGAGCAAGTGACTAAATGAAACAAAACTGATACATGCTGAGTGCCTAACTTACACAATCAGTGCAGCAGTACCTGTAGGATAGGATGCAGGGGAGGGCTTGAGTAGCATATTAAAAATGTGATTTAAGCAGAATACCTGCATCAAATCACACAGGCAAAAGCCTGTGCACCAGAGACATAACTAGAAACCACAGGGCCCCGGTAAAAAAATTGCCCCGGTGCCCCCCGACCCCACCATGCAACTTCACCCCAGAAATGCCACTTACATGCCTCCCAACTGTTCCGCTTTGTGCCTGGCCTTGTCTTATATCTAGGATAGCCTTCTACCTATGCCATGCATGCTTAAACTCCTTTAATTTATTAACCTCTACCACTTCTGCTTGCAAACTATTCCATGTATCCACTATCCTCTCAGTAACGTAATACTTTTATTAGTCCCTGGCCTTGTCTTATATCTAGAATAGCCTTATACCTATCCCATGCATGCTTAAACTCCTTCACTATATTAACCTCTACCACTTCTACTGGTAGACTATTCCATGCATCCACTACCCTCTCAGTAAAGTATTACAAAGTTTCTGACCCCCACTGTATTAACCTCTACCACTTCTGCTGAAAGGCTATCCCATGCATCCACTACCCTCTCAGTAAAGTAATATTTTCATTAGTCCCTGGCCTTATCTTATATCAAGGATAGCCTTATGCTGATCCCATGCATGCTTAAACTCCTTCATATATTAACCTCTCATCCACCACCCTCTCAGTAAAGTAATATTACTTTTCTGGACACAAAAAAATGTTAAAATATTTCCAGTCTTTTCAAAAGCTTGAGGTGGACCCCAAATATATGTATATAACTAGCTGCATGTATACTTATATGAACTTTTTAATATTCAACTATTTTCATATGTAATGAAAATGTTATTGAAAGATTATTTTCTTATTTTTATTATGTTCCTCTGCACCCACATTGCACCTAAAGGTCTTAACACAGCACTATACAGTACCCACAGCACTTGGCTTGTACTCCTATTGCACCCACACGATTTGGCATGCCGCAGTATAAATTTGCCTGCCAGAACATACCACAGTGTTATTTTGTCCCACTGAACTGCCCCTGTAGAACATGCCACAGTGTCACTTTCCTCCATAGTACATGTTATTTTTCCCCACAGAACATGCCACAGTGTCACTTTCCCCCATAGAACATGTTATTTTTCCCCACAGAACATGCCACAGTATCACTTTGGCCACAGCCAATTTGCCCATTATGTCATGATTAGCCTGCCCATTAATATGCCACAGCCAGACATTCAGATTGCCAATTAATCTGCCACAGCCTTTTCCCCATTAATATGCCACTATTAGCCTGCCCATTAATATACCACAGCCAGATTGCAAATTTTCACATTAACCTGCCAGTTATATTTTGCCCATTTGCCAGTGTTATTTTTCCCATAATTTGCCAGTTATTTTGCCCAGTTGCCCCTGTTATTTTGCCCAGTTGCCCCTGTTATTTTGCCCATTTGCCTGTGTTATGTGCCCCCCCCCCGTACTTACCTGGATGCTGCTCGGCCGTCTCTGCAGAAATGTTTCCGCGTGCAGGAAATACAGCCACCGGAAGTGACGTTTCCAGTGGCTGTGACGAAAAGCCGGGTCCGCATCTGATGGAGACAGTCACACAGGCAGCGGGGGCCCACGTGGCAGCTGCTTTGGGCCCCAAGAATGAATGGGCCCTTGACAGCTGCCCCGTTTGCCCGCACATTTAAAAAAAAAAAAAAAAAAATTTGTGTGCAAGGGTCGCAGGGCGGCCGGGCCCTTGGAGTGACGGGCCCGGTCGCAGCTCCGACCCCTGCACCAGTGGTAGGTACGCCACTGCTGTGCACTATTCAGGCAGTTGTCTCCCACTTGCACCAGAGTGAGTTTGGGGACTAGACTGTTCCTTTAAACTGAACGGGACACAAAGAAAAACATTTTCACTTTAGTGGCCCAAATATGAGGATAAACAGGCATGTACATTTAATGGTACATGTCGGTTTATCCCTTGAGAAGCAGGCAGGCTGATGTGGTTGCTGACAGTCTATTATTACTAGCACAATGAGAGGCCTTAATTTTTACATGCCATGATTAGTGGGACCTTAGCTAGTCTAGACCCGACAGACATTAAACAGACACAAAGGCGAGCCCTCGCTATGATCAGCATGGGATAGTTCTTCACGGCCACTTCATAGCGGACTTCAAGAGCCTGACCGTTCCATGTTAGGTGCTCCATCAAAGGACGTTAATTTTAGGGGGTGCAGGCTAGTTTTAGGTTCAATTTTGTGAATATTTCCCATGATGCAAGATAGTCCAATATCTTCCAGCCAGTCTCACTTTACAACTGTGGCCAAAGCCTGCATGATGATGTCATAAGAAACTCCCCTGCTCTCTTACTGGTTCCAATGTATCATAGTGGACAGGACTAGGTGGCTGTGTACAACCTTTTTTTACCTGCCTTCCAACACAGAGAGGAGATTGACCTGATAAAATAGGATCATAACTCCACCCCATTGTGATGTAATAGTTACATTACCCTCCCATTCAATACAAGTCTATGATCAGAATTCTGACTTATAGACTGCATTCTGTTTCCCCAATTTGTGCTGTAAAGTCAACAGGGGGTGGCACCTAAAAACACTATATTTCAAAAAAATGGTGGCAATAAGTCACACTTATTACATATTTATATAAGTCACACTTCAGTTACATATTTTATTAAATACAGTCACATAACAAAAACAAGACATATCTGAAATCAACAATATAAAATAACAAAAAATAAAACCTTTTCATTTTTTGGTGGGCGTGTCCCTTTAAGGTTCAAGGTTACTGTTAGGCTTAGTTAGACCATTAGTGTTAAGGATTGGGGTTATGGGTTATTTTTAGGGCTATATATATGTATTGGGTTAGTATTTGTCACTAACAGTTCAGCACCGAAAGAGCACTGAACAGTCAGAGCTCTAATTGCTGCAGTGAAATGTCTTAAACGTGCTCTGATTGGCTGTGTGTTGACTGTGTTAGCACATGCCCGCCTCCGAATGCACTGTGCCTCAGCTGAGCGAGTAAATCAGCGTGTATCTTGTGCGTGTCAAACCTTCTAGCTAGGAGCAGAGACTTCTCTTCTAATAGCCAGGGATTCTGTGCAGTTAATCACATGCCAGTAAACGAGAACACTAGTCAGTTAACAGGGCTATTTGTCTTTAGGGATTGTTTTAATATTAAAGTTTAATGTGTTTTTAAGCACTGCATCTAGCATTGAAATGTGGATGTGGCTTTTTGTTTGAATAACGTTTTTTATTTATTTTTTAAATACAAAAAACTAGTTTGTGTCTTATCCTAAAATATTGTATTCTGGGCAGGCCAAGCAGTATTGCTACACACGAGCACGACCAGCAGTCCTGTGGGTAAGGAGGTCTGTGTTCTGGGCATAGATAATTTAGTTTATCAGTTATGTTAATTTACATTCACTGTGCTTCTGCTTTATTGTTTTTATGATAGGTTTGGGAAACCCTGGTATTTTTTTTTCAGGTAATTTGCCAAAGGTATAATCCATTAATTCTTGTTACCCTGCTGTACAATTGCCAGTGACTGTGTGACCTCTATTAATGGGAAGCAGTAATGTCATTTTATTTTAGGTTCGTTGGGCATTGTTTAGTCGCTTATGTATATGTTGTTGATGTCAATGCCTTCAAAGGAATACTAATGCCAATTGCCAGGGTAATTGTGCCCTCAATTTTTCATCAAGTTTGCGAATGTTTTAGCTCAGGGTAAAGACAGCATGACTGTGAACAGCAGTGCTACACTAATAACCCCACTGATTGCTAAATCAGGAGTGCTGGATTTTGCTTTTGGAAAGCAGCTACTGCTGATTAGACCTTGAATAACCTGCATTATTGCATTCAGATCAGTTTACTTTTGTTACTGTTACAACCATTTCATGTGGTGCTCATTTTCTATAGATCTTGTTCTACTTGTTCTAACTTGTATAAAACAGAACATGTCAATGTTGGGTTGTATACAGGACCGGATTAAGACATTGAAGGTCCCTGGGCTACAGGTACTATGAGGTCTCCAGTAATATTGGAATGTTCTAGTGTTCCACCATTTAAATTGCTCTTACAGGATTTACCGCAGAACCCAGGACTTACCCCAGCACTTAGATTGCACTTGGCATATCCTATAAACTTGGCATATCATGGCAAAATAAGCAGTAATGAATAAACTTGGCTTATCACGGCAGAAATTTTGTGGCCCCTTACAGAACAAATGTTCTGGGCCCCCCCATCCCTATCCCAAAAAAAGAGTACTGCAAAGCATAGGTGTGCGCAGCCTATTGCATTAGGGTGTGCACCCTAAAGCACAAACACACACGCCGCACACGGCGTCCCCCCCCCCCCCCCCATTATCATATTATTTTCCCATATCATGACATCACATGTTCCACCCCTTTCTCAGCATTTAAATTAAAAGAGAGTTAACAGAGTTACATGTTGCAATAAAGCCCCCTATTAAGAATGGTGGAGAATAAGTAACATAACTTAAGTCTCAATATGCCGGGATTATTCCCCTCAATACCCCAGGATTATGCTCCGCAATATGCCAGGATTTAGCCACCCAATATGCCAGGATTATTCCCCTCAATACCCCAGGATTATGCTCCGCAATATGCCAGGATTTAGCCACCCAATATGCCAGGATTATTCCCCTCAATACCCCAGGATTATGCTCCGCAATATGCCAGGATTTAGCCACCCAATATGCCAGGATTATTCCCCTCAATATCCCAGGATTATGCCCACAATATGCCAGGATTATTCCCCTCAATATCCCAGGATTATGCCCCACAATATGCCAGGATTATTCCCCTCAATATCCCAGGATTATGCCGCTCAATATGCCAGGATTATGCCCCTCAATACCCCAGGATTATGCCTCTCAATATGCCAGGATTATTCCCTTCAATATCCCAGGATTATGCCCCTCAATGTCCCATTATTATGCCCCTCTTTATCCCAGGATTATGCCCCTCAATATGCCAGGATTAAGCCCCTCAATATCCCAGGATTATGCCACCCAATATGACAGGATTATGCCCCTCAATATGCCAGGACTTTCCCCCAAAATATGCCAGGACTTAAACACCCAATATGCCAGGACTTTCCCCCAAAATATGCCTGGACTTAGCTACCCAATATGCCAGGACTTAAACACCCAATATGCCAGGACTGTCCCCAGCAATATTCCAGGACTTTCCCCAGCAATATGCCAGGACTTTCCCCCAAAATATGCCTGGACTTAGCCACCCAATATGCCAGCCAGGCCTTCTTTCCTTTACTTACCTCGTCGCTGCTGCTGCTGCTGCTCTGTCTCCGGTGCTGGGCCGCCTGTGACTGAGAGGGAAGCGTTGTGCGCTCCCCTCCAGCCAATGCGCTTTCAATAAAGTTTAAAAAAAAAAAACTTTACTGAATGCGCATTGGCTGGAGGGGAGCGCACAACGCTTCCCTCTCAGCCACAGGCGGCCCAGCACCGGAGACGCAGCGACGCCGACGAGGTAAGTAAGGAGGAGGATTTTTTTTTTTTTTTTTGGAAGCAGGGTTCCGGCGCCCCCAGCCAAGATGCGCCCTAGGCAGCTGCCTAGGTCGCCTTACTGGTGGCGCCGGCCCTGGATTAGGGTGTGCCCAGGCACACCCGGCACACCCCGTGCGCACGCCTATGCTGCAAAGTAATCAAGTGGATACTTAACAAGATGGGAGACGTAGATCTCAGAAATATGGAAGAAAGCAAAAAAATTAACAAACTGTGCAAATCCCTATGACAACGAATAACATTTCTCAGACTCCCCTGGGAATAAACTTGCATAGAATATAGCCCTTATACTGGCTCTAGTGAAAACTCTAGTGAAGACTATAATCCCCACCCTCCACAATGATTCAGCTCCAAAGTATGGATATCACTTTCTCAGATGACAGGTATAACGATAGCAGCACGCCAACTCACAGAATTCTTTTCCAGGCAATTAAAAACAATAACACTGTGGAGGGGATAGGAGAAGCAGACCATAGTGTACCAAAAATACTTATTGGCCCCCTATTGGTTAGGCTTACATAAAAATAATATTGTAAAAGGTTTTGAAATATATATATATGAATGGCAACTTGCGTTAATCTTCACCCAGAGCGATTCTGTTCTATACCTCCCTCTCGCTCCCTACCCTCTCAAATAACATGTCCCATCACCCACATTGCACATCCAGGACTTAACCCAGCACCCCAGGACATGCCCCATCAGGGCCGTCATCAGAAATTTCAGGGTCCCAATTCTCCCAAAGTCATTTTATCCAGGTCTTTATATATCATGCCAATGGTTTAAATACACACCAGGACATGCCTTATCACCCGCATTGCACATCAAGGACTTGCTGCTTCCCCTTAGAACATGCTCCATCACCCACATTGCACATCCAAGACTTACCCCATCAATATGCCACAGTTTGCCTATTTATATGCCACAGCCAGTTTGTCCATTTATATGCCACAGCCAGTTTGTCCATTTATATGCCACAGCCAGTTTGTCCATTAGTATTCCACAGTTTGTCCATTAACATGCCATGTTAGTTTGCCCATTGGTATGCCACAGTATGCCCATTCATATTCCACCGCCAGTATGCCCTTAATATGCCACTGTTTTCCCATTCATTTTCCCTGACAATTTTCCCATTAATGTATCACAGCCAGTATGCCCATTAATATGCCACTCTTTCCCCATTAAAATGCCAGTCAGTTTGCCCATGAATATGACACTTTGACCCTTAATATGCCACAGCCATTATGCCCATTAATGTCACTTGCCCATTAATATGCCACAGGCATTATGCCACTATGCCCATTAATGTCACCACCTGTTTGTCACCCTCCTCCCCCTTCCCCAGTACTCGCCTCCTGTGTGAGAGGAAATGCCCCATCACCCACATTGCATATCCAAGACTTACCGCATCAATATGCCACAGTTTGTCCATTAATACGCCACAGCCAGTTTGTCCATTAATACGCCACAGCCAGTTTGTCCATTAATACGCCACAGCCAGTTTGTCCATTAATACGCCACAGCCAGTTTGTCCATTAATACGCCACAGCCAGTTTGTCCATTAATACGCCACAGCCAGTTTGTCCATTAATATGCCACAGCCAGTTTGTCCATTAGTATGCCACAGTTTGCCCATTGGTATGCCACAGTATGCACATTCATATTCCACAGCCAGTATGCCATTAAAATGCCACTGTTTTCCCATTCATTTTCCACAGACAATTTTCCCTTTATTGTACCACAACCAGTATGCCCATTAGTATGCCACTCTTTGCCCGTAAAAATGCCACAGCCATTATGCCCATGAATATGCCAGTTTGCTCCTTAATATGCCACAGCCATTATGCCCATTAATGTCACTTGCCCATTAATATGCCACTATGCCCATTAATGTCACCACTAGTTTGTCACCCTCCTCCCCCTTCCCCAGTACTCGCCTCCTGTGCGAGAGATGACATCTTGCCATGCTGCCTCTCTCATGCTCCTGCACTAATCTGAAGTTTGAGCACTGGAAGGTTACGTGACCCATGGTGCTCTGTTGTCAGATCAGTACGCTGGTAGCGCAAGAGAGGCAGCATGGAAGGATGTCTGCATTGCATCCTGATGCCTTCTCACATGGAGATCTTTTGATCTCCCCAGCCAGTGTCTCTGCCAGCAAGCCATTTTTTTTTTTTTTAGGGCTGGGGCAGGGCCTTTGACAGGTGTATTGCCTGTCATGGACGGGGTGTGCCCATTGCACATCCAGCATTTACCCCTGCACCCCAGGACATGTCCCATAAATTCTACAATTATTTGTCACACCAGAAGCTTCATTCTCTAAACTCTAGTGAAGACTATAATCCCGCCCTCCACAATGATTCAGCTCCAAAGTATGGATATCACTTTCTCAGATGACAGGTATAACAATAGCAGAATGCCAACTCACAAAATCCTTTTCCAGGCAATTAAAAACAATAACACTGTGGAGGGGATAGGAGAAGCAGACCATAGTGTACCAAAAATACTTATTGGCCCCCTATTGGTTAGGCTTACATAAAAATAATATTGTAAAAGGTTTTGAAATATATATATATGAATGGCAACTTGCGTTAATCTTCACCCAGAGCGATTCTGTTCTATACCTCCCTCTCGCTCCCTACCCTCTCAAATAACATGTCCCATCACCCACATTGCACATCCAGGACTTAACCCAGCACCCCAGGACATGCCCCATCAGGGCCGTCATCAGAAATTTCAGGGTCCCAATTCTCCCAAAGTCATTTTATCCAGGTCTTTGTATATCATGCCAATGGTTTAAATACACACCAGGACATGCCTTATCACCCGCATTGCACATCAAGGACTTGCTGCTTCCCCTTAGAACATGCTCCATCACCCACATTGCACATCCAAGACTTACCCCATCAAAATGCCACAGTTTGCCCATTAATATGCCACAGCAAGTTTGTCCATTTGTATGCCACAGCCAGTTTGTCCATTAATATGCCACAGTCAGTTTGTCCATTAGTATTCCACAGTTTGCCCATTAACATGCCATGTTAGTTTGCCCATTGGTATGCCACAGTATGCCCATTTATATTCCACAGCCAGTATGCCCTTAATATGCCACTGTTTTCCCATTCATTTTCCCTGACAATTTTCCCATTAATGTATCACAGCCAGTATGCCCATTAATATGCCACTCTTTGCCCATTAATATGCCACAGTCAGTTTGCCCATGAATATGCCACTTTGCCCCTTAATATGCCACAGCCATTATACCCATTAATGTCACTTACCCATTAATATGCCACAGACATTATGCCACTATGCCCATTAATGTCACCACCTGTTTGTCACCCTCTTCCCCAGTACTCGCCTCCTGTGCGAGAGATGGCATCTTTCCATGCTGCCTCTCTCGTGCTCCTGCACTGATCTGAAGTTTGAGCACTGCAAGGTCAGGTGACCCATGGTGCTCTGTTGTCAGATCAGTACGCTGGTAGTGCAAGAGAGGCAGCATGGAAGGATGTCTGCATTGCATCATGATGCCTTCGCACGTAGAGATCTTTTGATCTCCCCCGCCAGTGTCTCTGCCAGCAAGCAATATTTTATTTAATTTTTTTTAGGGCTGGGCCAGGGCCTGTGACAGGTGTATTGCCGAGAGGAAGCCTGTTTTAAGGCGAAACGCGTAGCGTGCCTACCAATACTGCTATACCTTCCAGATTTTGATCTAACTACTGGGATTGAAAGACTTTGTTTTGCGACTCTTTCGTGGAGAAGCCTGATGCTGAGCACTTCTATGTAAGATACTATTTGTCTGTTTTATTAAATATCTTTTTTAATTACTAATCATCTATCTCCTCGTTTTACTCCGCTATATGTGAGGACCATATGGGGAAGAGAGAAGATTCTATCTGATATTTGACGTGCCCTATATACCAACTACGTTTGTGCATTTGTTCATACTGCACCAATATTTATTATAATATTGAATTACACTATGGTCTTTGTCTGTTTTTATGTTTCCTCATATATATTATGAAACATTGAAGACCTTGTCCATACTCCATTGCCATATCAACAACTTTCAGGCAACTATTATATTTCCATATACTCTTTCTACCGTGTGGGGTTTACTTTAGCGCACCAATCACTCCTATTATCTGGTTTTATTTTATTTTAATGACAGCATGGGCAGACTGCCCCCTGCCCCCTGTCCCTCAAGCACTCCCCCAACCACCCCCCAATTTAAAAAAAAAAAACAAAAAAAATTAACTTTTTTTTTTTAGGGTGCGTGCTATGTTAAGGCTTACAATGTCACAATCTGTCAAAAATTACAGCTAAACACAAACACTGCATCAATGTAAACCAGTCACTGTATAGCATGACAAAAATGGCAAAGACCCGAAGGTTTAAAAGCTGGTGCTAATTGTGAACATGTATTGTATTTTATCTGCTACAAATGTATTGTATTTGAAGACATTCTCACAGATGAATGAGAATTTTAGGCTTGCTTTCATTTGAGGAATTAGCAGAGTTCCCCCTTGTTTGAGTCGCTTGTAAGTTGTATATCTTTTTTAAAAGCCTTTTTGAAATTGATGTGTTAATAAAGCATACTTTGTATTCAAGTGGCTTTCAAGTCATATTAGACCTATAGTGTATTTCAGTTGACGGAGTTTCCCTTAATTCCTTGAGATATTGTGCAGTGTTTTTATGGTGAGTTGTTGGAAATGCCTTCAGAATATTTGCAACAGTAGAGAAACCTTTTAATTGAATGCTTGAAGCCATTAACTTCCTTGCAAACTTTGCAGAGTTCTCCTAGTCGATAGCACCACATTTTTCAAATAGTAGCTGATGAATTTAATTTGCTATTTATTGGAATATTGATTATGTGACAGACTTCTTCCAGAAAACGCCACCTGAAAATGTTACAGAACAACTCTTGCAGTATAATTTTGTCTTTGTACACTTGTAATCACTGACCAAAAACATTGTTTTATGGTATTTTTTTGTATATTCGTTGCATGTTTTGCTTTTGTTTCATTCTATTTCTGTATGTTGGATTGAAGCAGAAAAGGTAACTGCTAACATAAAAAATGTAGGCCTCTCAGCATGAAGCTAATTCATAATGTCACCCATCACACCATTTATAATTTTCATTTTGTGGATGAATTTTTGGATTTCCTCCCCGTTTATAGAGCTGCGCTGCAGAGTGTATTAAAGGGACTTTGTCACCAAAGTAGATGTTTTGAGAAGGTGCTGTCACTGTACAGGTTCTGCTTGTTATTCTAATACAATGGTAGCCACTTTAAAGGTAGACTAATGGGCAGAACATGTGCAGTGACTGCGCCTTATCAAAACTCTACTTTGGTTCTACAAGCTCATAACAACCATATTAGGAACATAAGTCTATTTTTAACAGATCCAGAATCTGTACATATAAGAACAATGCTTAGCTCCAATATACACCTCTGATGAAGCCTCAAACAAAACGCATGTTCTTCAATCAGGGACTTGATATTAGTGTCAAATTAGCATATTTTATACTTACCAGTTGTTTTTACTGATTGTCCATTCATATGTACTTCATATGTATTATTAAACTGTATTATTATTTTATTCTGGTCCTACTTTCTTAAAGCACTAGCACCCGACCAACATTTTGTTGTAGGATAAGTGAATTATTAGTCCATGGTGAATTATTAGTCCATTATGTATTAGTCCATGGTGCATAACTTGCATTGTAGGTTCTATTGTTCTGGGGTTGTGCCATGTGGACTAAGCAGAGCTTTCCTGGAAGGGGAACCCCAGCACCTCAAAGTGTTGTGAACTGGAACTGACCCACACACAACGTATGCATTACCACATTATTATGTTAAATTGTTATTTTTAATGGGAAGCTAAATGTGCTGGTGGTGTGCAAAGTGAGATTTGCACCTTGTGCTGCCACCTTGGAGTATTCAAATGTTTGACAAGCTATTAATTTACTCATACTACAGGGAACACTTCTGATGCTGCCCAAACCTACACCTTATGTCCACTATAGTGCTTGAAGCACAGTGAGGTCTCTGCAGGGTGCACTTGCGCAAATCACTGTTTCCTCAACCTGGTAGCATTGCTTGCCAGAACATAGGAGTGGAAAAGCAACATCCTAACTGTGCCATCTATGTATCCACTCAGAAATATGTGTCTGGTCACATGCTGATTTATGCAAAATTTATGTATGGCTTTTACTTCATGCACTTTAATACCTAATATGTGTGTGTGTGTATGTATGTATGTATGTATGTGTGTGTGTGTGTGTGTGTGTATATATATATATATATATATATATATATATACCGTATTTATCGGCGTATAACACGCACTTTTTCTCCCTGAAAATAGGGAGAAAATGGTGTGTGCGTGTTATACGCCGAAAAAAAAAAAAAAATCTAAAACTTACCTCGTTCCTGCTCTGTCCCCCGGTGCTCTGAAGCTGCGTGGCTGCGAGGGAAGCGTTGTGAGCTTCTCTCCAGCCGCGCGGTCAATAAAGTGTGTTTTTTTTTAAAACAAACTTTATTGACCGCGCGGCTGAAGGGAAGCTCACAACGCTTCCCTCGCAGCCAAGCAGCTTCAGAGCACCGGGGGACAGAGCAGCAAAGAGGTAAGTACTGGGGTCTGGGGAAGGGGGGGAGGAGGGTGGCATAACGAGCATACTAAGGGGCAATATTCTGGCATATTGGGGGCATATTAAATTGCATATTGGGGGCAATATCCTGCCATAATAAATGGCATATTGGGGGCAATATCCTGCATATTAAATGGCATATTGGGGCAATATCCTGCATATTAAATGGCATATTGGGGCAATATCTGGCATATTAAAATGGCATATTGGGGGCAATATCCTGCATATTAAATGGCATATTGGGGTAATATCTGGCATATTAAAATGGCATATTGGGGGCAATATCCTGCATATTGGGGGCATATTAAATGGCATATTGGGGGCAATATCCTGGCATAATAAATGGCATATTGGGGGCAATATCCTGCATATTAAATGGCATATTGGCGCTATATCTGGCATATTAAAATGGCATATTGGGGGCAATATCCTGCATATTAAATGTCCTATTGGGGGCGATATCCTGCATATTAAATGTCATATTGGGGGCAATATCTGGCATATTAGGGGCAATATCCTGCATATTAAATGGCATATTGGGGGCAATATCCTGCATATTAAATGGCATATTGGGGGCAATATCCTGGCATATTGGGCTTCAAAGTTCTTAATTTAAGTTCTTAAGTTTTTTTTCCTGAAATTTCCTTCTTAAAATTAGGTGCGTGTTATACGCCGGCGCGTGTTATACGCCGATAAATACGGTATATATATATATATGTGTATGTGTTGGTTTTGCAATACTCCAATGATGACAGAGTTCCTTTAACATGTTTCTGTTCTAGTGGAGTGTATTATTCAGGGATCAACATTTATTGAGGAAAAGATTGCCTGCCAAGCATAAAGCCCAGTTGGTCCCTTTAACATTTTATAAGTGAATGCTTAGAATACAAAAGTGCAATTAATTTAGTTTTTTAATCAAATGAAAATATACCCCCAACCTTATCTCCTGTACTACATATTATTTGAAATCTGTTGGTTATTTCATGGTTGTTAAAAATTTTTGTTCATGTCAAAAGTTAATAGAAAAATGCTTCTGATATACTTATACTATTGCAGTGCTATACCTCATCCTCTTCACCAGGCTATAAAATGAAGTATGGATTGGTACTTTGATCATACAGCAAAACCTGGAAATGTTGAACAAGCTACAGGCCATATTTATCAAGGCAAAGCTGGGGCACCACTGTTATGTACTTTTTAAAGAATGAACTATATGTGCAGGAAGAGATAAAATGCAACCCTTTAGCATTAGATAAATGGGAACAAAGCTCTATTACTGTGATGTGTCTTTCTGGCAATAAGTAATATAAAAGACATAACATTAATAGGTCCTACAATCATGACATAAGCCTTCATTGGCAGAGGATTAACACCCGTCTTGTTGCATTAGGACAGAACCACTTTCGTTCCACACATTGATCCTGTTTTATAGTTTGCTACTGAAACTATCCCTGGCTTGCTGTGTACTATCACTCATAAACGTCACTATCTTTTTCTGGAATTCCAGTTTAAAGGGGCAGTTCCAGCTCGATTGTCCAAAAATGATCTACCTTTGGATAAGTGCTGTATCACGTCAGTAAATAAAAGGGAACAGATCTATCTTCATTTTTTTTCCTATCTCAAAAAAACTGCATATATAATGCATGAATTACTGCTTTTGTTATGGCAACATACCTGCCCATCATCACAGCTTCTATGCTCCAGGTTGAAGCATCCATATGGGTCCATGGGTGAAATAGCATGTACCGATTAATGCACATTTTTAGCCCCTCTACTAGGCCTATTTTGCTCCTGCACTAAGCTAAATGGGAAATTATGAGTAAATGGGAAAATATGTCTCACTTTGTGATTGACACTTGTCAATGACAAATGTACTTGTAATTTAAATTTTTATTTTTTTTCCCTCCCACTTTAAGCTGGTAAGACGAAAAGCAATCCTGTGATGTTCCATAGTCTGGAGGAGGTTAGACCCCTGTGCATATGTCATAATACAGTGGGAGCTATTGTGCTAGCTGTATTTTAACCAAACTCAACCTATAGTAGAGCACTCTCTGTGCCTTCATCTGAAGTCAATTTATGCCCTTTTTTCATTGAGATTTCTTGCAATAGTAAAGTCGTGTCATTTTAAATTAACTAGAGAATCCTGAATCCTTTCAACAGACCTTGAAAGATGCAATGAAATTTATGGGGAAAATGTAGTGACAGCATTTAAATCTTGGTTTTATTTTTACAGAAAAATCTGAAATATATATAGGAGTACATTAAATGTGTATCTATGTAGGCTAATATTTTCTCCTTTTTTGTTTCATTTTTCTTATCTGCGTAATTCTCAGGCAGAGAAGGAAACCTGGTGAGCTTTTTAATTTCCTCTGTAAGTTTCATTATCTGAAATAAATCTATCAGGCTTAAAATGCCCTTTAGTGAGAAGCTGCTGGGTAGACATGACCCTTCATTACGTATTCTTGATTCTTACATTATACTGTCTTGATAGAATCTGTCTGCCGAGCCTGATCAGATTTGGGTTATGTTTTCTTTTCATCTTCTTCTTACGACTGCACCGTTAATATGTCATTCTCCATTGTCAATATTTAGCTCTGCTCCTGGTTGTGCAGAACAAAAGTATTTCATTAACATAAGTCCGTTTCCCCATAATGAAGTCACTGTATTCAGAAAATAAGATCCTTTTATAATGTAAATTGACTTTTCTCTAACATAGGTCAACCCTATAGTAATCTTGAACAGGTGGGTCCAAAATGGGTAGCAGATTGTTGTCAGATTGGCCACAATCTGGTTAATTTCCCATATTTCATTAGCCCTGTACATATGTGTAGTGGTCTTTGAATAAAGTTGATTTGAACAGGTTTTTTTTTTTTTTTTTTTTTACATAAACTTTTACATAAGCTTTTCTTTGAAATCAGTGTAATTTTTTTTAAAAAAAGTGTTTGTCTGCCTAAAGAAAAATATATTCAATCCCTTACGTTATACTTTAGTTACAGAGTAATTGGTTGCTTGTTGGTGTAAATGAGGTAGATTAGTTTTATGTTGGTAACCGATTAGATCTGGTGTGGGATGACATCTGTTATCAACTAATGATACTACTTCCATTTCAAATATATCCCTCTCATATTGTTACACCCAGGCTACTCAATACCAGTGGGCTGCTTACAGCCAGAGTTAAACATATCCATAAATAAGCAAAAAGAATACACAATGGATAACATTAAATTGCGGTGGTCCAGTTTGCAGCAAAGGGAGCAATTCCCTTTTGGTCTTATCAACTCACAATGGCATTTCAGTGTTCCAAATATTACTAGCTTGCAGTGCTACACACGGTCAGTTACATATTGACAGACTGAAACCCATCTGTTCGACCATGTAAGAAATGGATTTACTTGTCCGCTTAGTTGGAACACGTTTTTCCAGCATACAGAGACTGTTACATTGCTTTATCATCATTTTTGACAATCCTGTGTTGCATTTTCTCTGCTATACCCTTCAGTTAGAACATGCAACAACTGATAAACAGGATAAAATGTATATTTAATTGGATTAATCGCTATATTCTTTCTGCATTACATTTTTTTCCACAGCTTACCGAAAACCATCCTTTAATGAGGTGGCACAAAGTAGCACAGTGTACCAGCATTTTAAATGCTTTGGGAATCTCCACTCATTGTTATTCTTTATACATTAGGATTTGTATTAAAAGTTTCATGAGCACAGAGTAAAATGAAGATAATTATTAATTTGCTAATAAGAACTTCCCACAGTCTTAATGCGTTTACTGGTAAATAATTACCTTGATGGTACCTTGGCGGCTCTGCCTAGAGCAGTGATGGTGAACCTTTTTGTGCCAGAGTGCCCAATTTTCTGCATGAAACAAAGTTGCAACGCTTAGTGCAACACCACATATTAAACACAGAAAGGAAAAAAGAACTTGCACCTACACAAGCATATATTCACACACATTATGTACATAAATATACTCACACACACAGGTACCGTACATGCATCCATACACACAAAAATACACACAGTAAATGTATATACACACAGTTAATGTATACACTCACTTACACACATAGTACATGTATAGAGCCATATACTCACACACATACACAGTACATACATACATACATATTCACACACCTACAGTACATTCATGCACACTTACAAACATCACACAGCTTGGTTGATACAATTTATTACTGCAATACATATATAGGAGTTTATGGGGGATGCAGTAATTTAAAGCATTATGTGTAACCATTTTTTTTCTCATGTAAGTAAGCAAAAAGCGCAGTGAACCTTTGGATAAATAAGGAAAAACACATTAATAGGGCAATACAATTTAAAAACTAACGTGACCACGGTGATGGGTACGAAATGCACTCACAAACAGATGTAAAAATTAGGCTTTCAGGATTATAGCTGGAATTTGTATGATCTGTAAAAACAGTCATGGGCAGGACCAGATAAAACAAATGCTGGTCCCCCGCTACGGAAACACAAGGTGCCGTAAAATAAAGGGCATGTAGAACATGTGCTGGATCAACTGGGCACAGCGCAGAGAATATGAAACGGTTGCTGCTGTAGGACAAGCAATGGTGATGTATGAAAGCTGGATATAGCAGCAACAAAGTATCAACACGTTTCGCCGGATCTTCACTCACGGCTTCATCAGGAGCAAAAAATTAAGTGTTGGAGAACCAGCACCACACACAGTGTTTAGTGGAGGTGCCTTAAAAAAAAAAATCCCTAATTCTTTGTGCGCAGGACTCTTTATACATAACCCCCACTGGGTTTATGAGCAGCTTATACGGTTCTTCCCTGCAGGGCAGGACATTGTTATGCCATACCCCTATGCCGTGCTTTCTCATTGTACAGTGTGCCTCCAATACCACAGGGAGTGTTACTAAAGAACATTGCTTGCTCTTTGCCCTACTTCAGCAAGTCTTTTACAAATTTATGCTAGGTTTCTTCTAATACTCTTTTTGTCTATACGTAAGTGTTAAGGGTGTGTTTATTTTTCTATTTCTATTTTCTAAATATGTAATATATGAATGAATTTGCCCACTGCACCTTTACCAACAGGTTACAATAAGGCACTGCCAGAGTTGAAATTGGCATTGCATTTATGTGTTTCAGGTTAGAGAACTCAACCACTGCCAGTGTCCAAATAGTGTCTAGGGCAGTTCACCCTGGCAGTTAGAGCACTGACAGTTCAGCATGGATTTTAACACTGAACTGTCAGTGCCAAATAATAACCCACCATTATAAAGTAATCCCAAAACCCTAAAACTCACTAAGATTAACTCTATTACTAACCACTCCCCCCTAATATTTATTTCTAACCCTAATACAACTAACTCTAATACCAAAAAACAAGTAAAGACGATATGTCTAGGGAGAGTGGCGCTCAGAAACCATATATAAATAGCAGTATGTGATATAGATATCAAGACCAATATAAAAATCTACATACTGCTATTTATATATAGTTTCTGAGCACCTTTTCTCCCTAGACATACGTCTTTACGTCTTTACTTATTTTTGATTTCTCTTTGGACGGCTGGTCACCATCGTTGACATCTACTGGATTACATTCCCCTGCATTTTTCACTATAGAGACTAGTGAATGATTCCGACTGCTAGTGCTGTGTGCTTTGTTAGTGCTAACTCTAATACCCTAACTCTAAATGAACCCCAAACCGAACGTGGACCCCCAAAAGCTACCAACATTCCAGAGCTTTAACACCTTTGCGACAATTGACGTGTCAGGCACTCCGTTCCTGACAATGGACGTGCCTGACACGTCCTGCAGTGAATCAAGCGGTTTTCGCGATCAACGATCGCGAAAACCACTTTAACTGTGCTGGTCTATTGCCTCGACATTGAGGCAATAGCCAGCACCGAAATGTCTTTTCGGGGGCACCCACGGAGCGATCGTGGGAGCATGCTGCTCCGTCAATATGGCTATGCCCTCTGGAGGTCTGAGCTTCGGAAGTGAAAGTAACTTCACTTCAGTTGCTCTAAATATGCTACTTGACTGCCCCTAGTGGTAGTTAAGTAGCATAGCAATTTAAAAAATAAATAAATAAATATTTAATTAAATAAAAACTGGTTATATACTTAGATTACCCCATAGGGTTCAAATTAAATTAAAATTAAAATATATTAAGGGAGGGCATAAGGGTTGGGGTTAAATTTAGTGTTAAGGTTAAATTTTGGGTTTGGGTTGGGGTCAAAAGGTCAATATAGGAAAAAAACAAAAAACACTATTTTTGGTTTTTGCCCCATAACTCGCCAAAAAAATACCGAAAAATATGGAAACATGCATATTTCTGAACTCGGGACAACATTTAGAAACTATTTATATGGGGTCTTTTTTAATGATTGTATTTGTGTAAATTATATTAGGTGAAAGCTAGAAAATGGTTTTTTTTTTAAATTTTTCATCATATTTTATGAATTTTTTTGTAGTAAATTATAAGATATGATGAACATAATGGTATCTAATGAAAGCACTTCTTATGACAAAAAAAACAACATATAATTTGTGTGGGTACAGTATGTGAGAAAGAAGAAAATTGCAGCTAAACACAAACACCCCAGAAATGTCAAAACAGCCATTGTCACCAAGGGAAAGTCAAGGTGAAAATGTCTTGTCACTAAGCGGTTAAAGAATACCATTTAATGGGTACGCCAAGATAACCAGGACAAGGGAATTTCAATCAGTGCAGATTTATCAAGACTCTTTTGTTCAGTGATTATCACACTTAATGGGACACTACCACTTACATAAGATGTAACTAGATAACCTGGTCATTTAATACAAACACATATATAAATCATATGCCACTTTTTTTTTTATATGATTGAATTCATTGCATATAAAAGGAAAAATAAAATTAGGGGTTTATCTCCTAGGTCCATTTTGTGAATATTTCCCATGATGCAACTTCGTTCAAAATCTTCCAGGCAGTCTCACTTTACAACTATGGCCAAAGCCTGCATGATGATGTCATAAGATACTTTCCTGTTCTCTTACTGGCTCCTGTGTATCACAGCAGACAGGACTAGGTTTTTCTTTACCTGCCTTCCAACACAAAGAGAGGAGATTAACCTGATCAAACCAGACCATAACCTCGCCGCCTTGTGATGTAATAGTTACATTACCCTTACATTCAATGGACTAAATTAGGTGACCGTAACATTCTTTGGGTGTTGGGCAATGTAACATTCCCAGTACATACTTGAAAACCAGAGCATATGTATGTTTACTGACACAAAAAAACTATATTTTACAAAATAGCGGCACCCAGTCACACTTGTTTAGTTACATATTTTATTAAATATAGTCACAATACAAAAACAAGACATTTGAAATCAATAATACAAATAAATAAATAAAACCTTTTCATTTTTGGGGGGCAGTGTAAAGTACAATTCTCAGCAGAAATTAGTTTATTTGAAAAAAAAAAAGTGCATGCAATTTAAATAGTAAATCTTTAATGCAAAAATTAGAATATCGTGCAAAAGTTCATTTATTTCAGTAATGTAAGGTAAAAGGGGAAACCAATATATGCGATAGACGCATTACATGCAAAGCAAGATAGTTCAAGCTGTGATTTGACATAAGTGCGATGATTATGGCTTACAGCTCATGAAAGCCCCAAATTCACAATCTCAGTAAATTAGAATATTACATGCAATCAATAAAACAAGGAGTGTACATAGAACAATATCGGACCTCTGAAAAGTATAAGCATGCATATGGACTCAGTACTTGGTTTGGGCACCTTTTGCAGCAATTACTGCCTCAATGCGTCGTGGCATGGAAGCTATCAGCCAGTGGCACTGCTGAGGTGTTATGGAAGACCAGGATGCTTCAATAGCGGCCTTTAGCTCTTCTGCATAGATTCTCTATGGGGTTCAGGTCAGGCGAGTTTGCTGGCCAATCGAGCACAGTAATCCTGGTCATTGAACCAGGCTTTGGTGCTTTTGGCAGTGTGGGCAGGTGCCAAGTCCTGCTGGAAAATGAAGTCAGCATTCCCATAAAGCTTGTCTGCGGAAGGAAGCATGAAGTGCTCCAAAATCTCCTGGTAGATGGCTACGTTGACCCTGGACTTAATGAAGCACAGTGGACCAACACCAGCAGATGACATGGCTCCCCAAATCAACACAGACTGTGGAAACTTCACACTGGACTTCAAGCATCTTGCAGTGTGTGCCTCCCCATTTTTCTTCCAGACTCTGGGTCTTTGGTTTCCAAATGAGATGCAGAAGTTGCTCTCATCAGAAAAGAGGACTTTGGACCACTGAGCAACAGACCAAGTCTGTTTTTCTTTAGCCCAGGTAAGACGCTTCTGACATTGTTTGTTGTTCAGGAGTGGCTTGACAAGAGGAATACGACATCTGAAGCCCATGTCCAGGATCTGTCTGTGTGTGGTGGAAAGTCCCCAACACATTTGAATGGCCTTTTCCTGACAATCCTCTCCAGACTGTGGTCATCCCTGCTGCTCGTGCACCTTTTTCTTCCACACTTTTCCCTTCCACATAACTTTCTATTAATGTGCTTTGATACAGCACTTTGGGAACATCCAACTTCCTTTGCAATTACCTTTTGAGGCTTTCCCTCCTTATGGAGGGTGTCAATGATGGTTTTCTGCACAACTGTCAGGTCAGCAGTCTTCCCAATGATCGTGATTCCTATTGAACCAGACTGAGAGACCATTTAAAGGCTCAGAAACCCTTTGCAGGTGTTATGGCTTACTAAGCTGATTAGAGTGGGACACTGTGAGCCTAGAATATTGCACCTTTTCACAATATTCTTATTTACTGAGATTGTGGATTTTGGGTTTTCATGAGCTGTAAGCCATAATCATCGCACTTATGACAAATCACGGCTTGCACTATCTTACTTTGCATGTAATGCGTCTATCTCATATATTAGTTTCCCCTTTTACGTTGCATTACTGAAATAAATGAACTTTTGTACGGTATTCTAATTTTTTGAGTATCACCTGTATAGCACTATCAGAAGGTGGCCATCTTGTTTATAAAAAAATTTGGGTCAGTTGAAGGGAAATCTGACCCAAGATGTCTGCTTCATCAGAATGATGCACGGTGTGACATTGAGTCACACCGTTCACTACTGTACACAGTACAATGTAGCGAAGTATAATAATAGTTGCACAAGCAGATATCTTGAGCATATCTGGCGTTAGAGCTCCTGTGCCCTGGGAAGCTTACACATCTGAAATTCATCACTGTGAGAGGACAGCCAGTCATAAAAATGTATTTAAATTTTACATTTAAGTAAAGTACATTTTTGGTAGGGGAAGAGCAATGCTGTAAACTGTGTGTGTGTTTAATGATCAGGTACCAGATTCTTTTTATTAGAGCCTATATCTGCATTTGTCAAGGCATATTCTCTAAAATACCAATAATTAAACATGGTGAACACAAAGGATTACTACTCCTACACATGAACCTAGGCATTGATACTTCTTGTCTTCACAGTGGGAGCATTTTGTGTTTTTTACATTTCCTGATTGAGAATTTAAACAATTGTTTCAGCAGTAATGTGTCAGTTTGCTGTTCAAGTCGATTGGGTGCAGTGCTGCCAGAACGCTTCATTTGGTTAATGTGCCTGTTTAGACCCTGACAGGATGCAAATGCTGATTTAATATCTTTTTAATGCCACTTGTACATGTTTTTAGATTATTTTCAGTTGTGCAGTTTTTCCAGAGTCACACACTATCTACCGTTAAACCACTACTAAACCCTTGTAATGCCAAAGGAATGGCAAAAGTAAAGGGCTTTATTCATAAAAGAGGGACTTGCAGGGAACTGACAAGGACATTTCAAACTATTGTTTAACATCCTCTAATTTTGACCTCTGTTGTCCAGTATTTATGAAGAAAGGCTGTGTATATGGACTATAGAGATTTGCAGTTCTCATTTTTTTCTGTCTGAGCCATAGTGAGTCATGTGGTTCACATCCTGAAGTAACTATTGGTCTGTACGAATTTCACCATATATTTTTTTTTTCTTGTCAGCCTCAACATTACATATACTGTGCATGAAGAAAATGATGAAAAATAATATATACATCATGTTGACAGAATTATATGGAATTGCATAAAAGAGAAAAATATGGTTAAATTAAATGTGTGATGTCTCCTGTTTCACATAATCTTGTGCCTTAATATGTATATCAAGCCACAGGTGATGTCTTAGACCAGAGACCGCACTAGAACTGTTAAAATACAAATATTTCACTTATTTTCTGAATTTCCATGCAGAACACAATGCATAGATAATTTTGCATAGTTTTTATTTCCTACATTAACAATATAAGCAATGTCCTTTAACATTGGTCTCTAGTAGTGTTGAGCGAACCCGAACCGCACTGTTCGGGTTTGTACCGAACATTACGGTGTTCAGACCCCGGACCCAAAAACGGACATTTCACTGTATGTCCGTGTTGGAGTTCGGGGTTCAGCTATAAACCGAAAGTCTATATAAACCGAAAGACATTCGGTTTATAGACTTTCGGTTTATAGAATAGCAATAGCATTACATGTATTCTATAAACCGGAAGTCTATAAACCAAAAGACATTCGGTTTATAGACTTTTGTTTTATAGAATACATTTAATGCTATTGCTATTCTATAAAAAGAAAGTCTATAAACAGAATGTCTTTCAGTTTATAGACTTTCGGCTTATGGAATACATGTAATACTATTGGCTTTCTATAAACCGAACTAGAGTCCCCATTCATAAGAATTTCTTATGAATGGGAACTCTAGTTCGGTTTATAGAAAGCCAATAGCATTACATGTATTCCAAAAGCCGAAAGTCTATAAACCAAACAACGTGTGTCCGCTCCACACTAGTCTCTAGCCATTTCTTTGCCGATCAGAAAATATAGTCTGGGTCGCAACCCTACATGTAAGGTAATGCTCAAAGGATGGTGTCCTTATTAAGGATATTAAGTCAGTATTGATTTTATGTAAATAATATAGTAAATTTGAGCAAAGGGTTGGCTCTCTGCATTCACAACTTGAGCTTCTCTTTGGCCGTCAGAGCACCGCACAACTAAGTGCAAAAGACGGTGTGAATGGTAGCCATGTTTTAAAGTCACTGTAACTTTAAAACCAGAGTGCCTTAACATGATTGTTTTGTCGACTATGTTAATAATGATAAATATGCATCATAATGTCTGGAAGCAGTTGGCTGTCATACTTCCCTGTGCCTGTATAAATGTGCTGCGGCGTTAGACAGATAAACTGAGATAACTTATAGATTGTTCAGCGTTATTAACAGATGCATTGTGGACGGTAAAAACAATAGATTTTCAAGCATAATGAGCTAATATATGATAAGGCAGAAGATGGCTTACAAAGACTCTACCATGAAATGATTACTCTAGCAAGAAATGTGCTTCCTCATTAAATATAATTGCAGTGACATTTGTTTCGTCTGACAATTTAGACACCAAGAAATAAATGTAGTTTTATTTAATAAGAAAGGACTTGTCTCTGCTTCAATGGGAAATACCTAGTTTTGACAGCCAGCCTCATTTCTTAAATTGCTGCTAGATATGTTGTTCTTTTAGTTTTCTTTGTTGGCTGCACAATGTTAGTCTGTTTTGTTAAACAGTTTCTTGGATGTTTAAAGGGACAGTCTAGTCCCCACACTCACTTTTTCGTGCAAGCTGAAGATTACTGCTTATATAGTGCACAGGCTTTTTTCCAGCATAAATCACATTTTTTACATTTGACTCAAGCCCTCCCCAGTGATTACTCTGCATGATTACTGCAGGTGCGGCAGCACTGATTATATAGACCAGGGGTCCTCAAACTACACATCCGGACCCGGTAACTGTTTCCCTCCTCCGTGCAGGGAGGAGGGAACACTGCGCGAGACGTCCGGCCGGGGACACAACTGCTGGAGGTAAGTGATGGGGAAGGGGGGGGAGGAGGGAGGTATAACGAGCACTGTACTATTCCTGGGCATCTGAATGGCATAATATTCCTGGGCATCTGAATGGCATAATATTCCTGGGCATCTGAATGGCATAATATTCCTGGGCATCTGAATGGCACACTATTCCTGGGCATCTGACTGGCATAATTTTCTTGGGCTCTGACTGGCACAATATTCCTGGGCATCTGACTGGCATAATATTCCTGGGCATCTGACTGGCACACTATTCCTGGGCATCTGAATGGCATAATATTCCTGGGCATCTGAATGGCATAATATTCCTGGGCATCTGACAGGCACACAATTCCTGGGCATCTGACTGGCATAATATTCCTGGGCATCTGACTGGCACACTATTCCTGGGCATCTGACTGGCATAATATTCCTGGGCTCTTACTGGCACTCTATTCCTGGGCATCTGAATGGCATAATATTCCTGGGCATCTGAATGGCATAATATTCCTGGGCATCTGACTGGCACACTATTCCTGGGCATCTGAATGGCATAATATTCCTGGGCATCTGAATGGCATTTGAGGTCAGATTATAAGACTACCTTGAATATAAGACGAGGGGTCTTTTTCAGAGCATTTGCTCTGAAAAAAACCTTGTCTTCGAGCAAATACGGTAATATTAAAAAGTTCATATAAATATATATGCAGATAGTTATATGCATATATTTGGGGTCCACCTCAAGCTTTTGAAAAGGCTGGAAATATTTTAATGTTTTTTTTGTGGTCAGAAAAGAAATATTACTTTACTGTAGAGGGTGGTGGATGAATGGAATAGTCTTCCTTAAGCAATTAGAGGTTAAAACATTAAGGAGTTTAAGCATAAGGCTATCCTTGATAAAGGATATGGTCAGGGACTAATGAAAATATTACTTTACTGAGAGGGTAGTGGATGCATGGGATAGCCTTTCAGCAGAAGTGGTAGAGGTTAATACAATGGAGGTCAGAAACTTAGTATTACTTTACTGAGAGGGTAGTGGATGCATGGAATAGTTTTCCAGCAGACGTGGTAGAGTTAATACAGTGAAGGAGTTTAAGCATGCATGGGATAGGTATAAGGCTATCCTAGATAAAAGATAAGGCCAGGGACTAATGAAAGTATTACATTACTGAGAGAGTGGTGGATGCATGGAATAATTTTCCAGCAGACGTGGTAGAGGTTAATACAGTGAAGGAGTCTAAGCATGCATGGGATAGGCGCAAAGCGGAACGTTGGGAGGCATGTAAGTGGCATTTCTGGGGTGGAGTTGCATGGTGAGTTTGGGGGGCCCCGGGGCTATTTTTGCATCGGACCCGATGGTTTCTATTTACGACTCTATATACACCTGGACCGTCACATACACACACCTCACAGACTTCCAGTTACACACACACACACACATATAAGAAGAAAAAAGGTGTTTTCAGGCGCTATCAAGATTAATTAAAAAACATCACACAAGATTTATACAAACCGCTCAAAAACATTAAAGGTGCATGTCCCCTTTAACACCTCTCAAGTAAATGTACAGGATGTAAAAGATGGAGCGCTATACCTTCACAAAACTATCTTTAACCCAGTGTTTAAAAAACAAAAATAGACTAGATAGTTTTGTGAAGGTATAGAGCACAAGAAAAGGAGCACAGAACCCACAAAAAACTAAAACTAAATCAGTTCTAGATTGTCCTAGCACATTGCACCAGGAAAAATGTTAATATTCAGAAAACCATTTATTATGGCACATTTAATTTTTTTTTAAATAATGGAGATTTTTCAAGGATCTAAATATATTTGGCTAAAGAGACAGTCACATTTTAAAATGGGAACTAGCTTAGAGAATCGCATGGTGCTGTGTGCCATGTTCATTGGCAGGCAAATGGGTTATCTTTTTGTGTCTTTCCAATAGCTTGCCAAACCCAAACTTTAGCTATACTTAAGCATCAGAGGGTTTATTTGCATTTCATGGACTGCTCACTGGTAGTGTGCGTATTAAAACAATGTCGTTAATTACAAATAATGAATTGCAAAATGCAGCTTGGATGTTGGTGTCCTCCTTGTAAACCAATAGCTGCCCTTTCTGCTTGTCATAATCATCATTATCCTTCACACACTGGGAAGAAAAACCTCATGAATGCAAGCCATCTGCACAGCCTCATTCCTCCATGAGCACACTAAATGTTGTTATCTGAAGGCAGCATATGTGCATTAATTTGAATGGAAGTTAATGATTCTCTGAGTTGGCTGGACAGGTTAGTGAAGCATGCTACATCCAGTATCTATGCACTGCTTAATTACCTGTTGCTCTGCAGTAACCAAGGAACCAACATGGCAAAACAGAGTTCTGTCCCAAGTGGACAGCTCTCTTCACATTGAGGTAGAGATTAATGAGCACAACCTGCTTTTATCAATCCGTTGCTACACTGCCGTCCTTTTCTCCTGTGTTTGTCTTGAAAATCTTTGGTACTTAGACATCACATGGCATTTGTATATTCTGATGGTTGAACCATCGTCTTTTTTTTTTTTTTTTACAGGTACATGCTTATTAACAAGAGAGAGTGCCGTACCTGATCACTTTACAGGTTGTGCCACTCATGAGACCATAGATTTTCCATGTGCCCTGAAGATGGCAGTGGTGTTAATAATTGTCATCAATATGAACTATTCAATACGTGATACGGTAGTCTGTAGAATAGACAAGTGTTAACTTGAATTCACATTTTTCTTCAACATCTTATTCATGTTTGATTTAATGTTTGGCTGCAATGTACATAAACTATGTTTATTATGTTTTTATGCTATTTCTCAGTGCCAAATCTATCATCAACTGTTGACATATCATATTGTTATAGTGCAATATGACTACTCACTCCATGATTATATATTTTTGTTTAATTTTCTCTTACCTGATTTACCAATCTGTATAAATCTCAGAGATACATGTGCAGTATTTTGCCTTCAAAGTGCAGAGTATAGTATGATTTGTAATATTTTACCACAGGTTAAATTATATAAAGATTAAAGCTAAAAAAAAACACACTCCAGAAAACTATCCTATTGAACATATTACAATACATTATACTTTTTGCAGGAAGTTCATTTCGTGATGATTGTCACAGACTTAATCAATTTCCATAGTTGTAAGTGCCAAAATAGCTTTTTTTTGCAATTAGAAATGTGTGTTTACAGTTAAAAGGAACTATGTTTTTGTCCAACCGAGACGAGGAATAGAATCGGCTCGAATGAGTGAGGATCTCATTGTTTACATTTATTTTAAAATGAATAAGTATGATGTTTGTCCAAAGCCACAGGGTTCTTGGACGCACTGTACTCTACTGCGGGTGTAAAGATTGTATGCTTTTTAGATATGTATGGTAAAAGAGACAAAGATATACTCTTTACTTACTATAATATAATATTATATATATATATATATATTGTGACAAACCACCTCTTTTATATATATATATATATATATATATATATATATATATATATATATATATATATAGGATTTTGCCACCGATCTTGCAATAAACCACAGCCTTCTAGGGTATACAAAGTCCAGGACACATTCAGTTCGGTTTTCCTTTTCTTTATTCGTTAGGAAAACAGCTGCTTCAAATAATAATAAACAAAAACAAAATTCCTTGCTCTTACTTGAGCTCTTACTAGACAGAAATTACTATCTATAATTGGGTGGCTTTCCCACTTACCAATTTCTTCAAAAAAACAAAAACAGCTTTGCAATAAACAGAAGTATTGTTCTCCTGTCTCAGCTCTCCTAGCTGACCTTTTTTTTTCTTCCCCCTTGTAGCAGGCTGATCTCTTCTTTTAAAGGCCTGTCTGCTAATTGACCAGCTACAGGTGAGTGCCAATTAGGAAACTCTGTAGTTAAATCTAAATCCTGGTCTGTTACACAGCAACTAGTGCTGTTGGAGCATTGGCCCACCCTGCTCTCCAAATACTCCGCCCCAGGGACACATACCGTGGTTTGCAGAGCATCAGCAATGTATATTGCAAACTTTAACATCCCTCCCTGGGGCATTTAACTGAAAATTCTCAGGTTGCTGTTTAGCAAATCAGGCCTGATGTATCTTCCATCAACCATGATTCCACTTTTTCGCTCACAATATATATGTGAAAATTTGTCCTAACCTGTCAGATTTTTTTATTTTATTTTTTCATAATGGTGCCAATGTACAGTTTCAATATAAATGGCTTCTATATTATCGACAGATGACTCCTCTCTTATTTTTTTTTTTTTTGGTAAACAACGAAAGCCCTTGGTGCCAATCTTTGCTTTTTCGATTATTTCTACATATACTAATGTCTTTTATGGAAATCCTTTTCTAATCTGGAAATTATTTATGAAAATTGAGTCCTGTACAATGATCTACTATGATAAGAGTGACCTGTCAATGTAATACTTGACACTTACGTATGTATATTTATATTTTATCAATAACTCAAAAAAAACTAAAAAAAAAGGAATTAGTACAGTGTGTTATCCATTGAGACACCAGAAACACAGAAACAAATAAATGATAAAATGATACCAGCTTTTAAGAGTGTGTGTTTTCTACTCCAGAAAGAAATGTTTTCTGTGAGTGTGCCAATTACTGAAATAATAGACCTTCCTGCAAATAAAGGCATCATTTGACCTTTACTTGTTAAATGTGCATTTACTCACAAAAGCATAGAATTTTTTTTTTTTTTCTTGAGCTGTAATATCCATGATGGCTGAATCTTGGTAAACCAACCAAGTACATGCAAGGTCAAAGGGGGAGGGGGTTAAACTAGCAAAGAATATATATATTTTTTCCGAGAAGAAGTTATATATAATAAAGGTATGTGCGTGTATATGTATGTATGTGTGTGTGTGTGTGTGTGTGTATATATATAATATATACACACACACACACACCTTTATTATATATATCTTCTTCTCGTTCTTCTCAGTCATCCACTGACATACTGCACTCACCTCAGGGTTGCCACCCAGCCGTTATCTTGCCGGTAAAAAAAAACTATGCTGAGAGTAAAGAAAGTATTTGTTAGAATGAGAATGGGACCAAGAATGTAAGTGTGAATGTCATTTTGGAAAATGCTTAAATTTGAAGTAGGAGATATTAAGTGGGCAGCTAGAAGAAGGTAGGAAACAGATCATCTCAGGAGCTGCGGAAGATATAGTCATTTGAGTAGAAGAGGGAGCACCGATTATACTGAACATTTCTAAAAAGTATTCGGTGAAAATATGTTTATTTAACATAAACCCAAAACATGTACAACATATTAAAAATAAGAAAAATATTTTGCGTAGATGGAACTACAAATATGTTTGGGTATGGTTGGTTAGCAGCCTCGAATTTATTGTCCTGCATGCTAGAAAATCTAGTTTCTCAGGTCATATAGCACAGTATAAGGTCTCAGATCTGTATCACTGTATCCAGTCATTCTAGTCAGAGATTTTAGATGGACTAGAATGACTGAATACAGTGGTACAGACCTGGGACCTTATACTGTGCTATATGACCTGAGAAAGATTTATCATAGAGATCAAACCACCCACATCTGCTTGTTTAAAATGGCACTTCCAAAACTCATTACGAACCAATCGCTGGCTCCCATAGACATGCACTGGCATGCCCTCTGTGCTTATGTTTGATTTCTGTGCCAGTATGGCCATAGTGTTCCAAAGTGTGGCATGGATAGTTGCCCAGAAGGAATTAGTGCTGAATTATGTAACTGTACAGAATGTATTGTGTGAGATACCGGTGAATGCACAAAGACTAAACAACAGAGCATCAGACATTTCAGGGCTCCTTACAAAAAAAACATTCTGTTCCCCCTATCCCCTTATCTACCTCTCACCCACTACCCTCCCAAAGTCATTTTTACAGGTCTTTGTATATCATGTGCATATCCAGTACTTACACCTGACCTCCAGGACATGCCCCCTCACCCACATTGCACATCAATGATTAAACCCTGCCCCACAGGACATGGCTCCTCACCCACATTGCACCTCAATGACTTACCCCTCCCTCTGGACAAGCCCCATCACCCACATTGCACATCCAGAACTTACCCCTGCCCCCCCCCCCCAGGATATGTCCCATCACCCACAGTACACATTAATGACTTACCCCTTCCCCCCAGGACATGTTTCCTCACCCATATTGCACATCAATGAATTAACCCTGCCCCATCACCCACATTGGACATCAATGACTTACCCCTGCCCCCCAGGACATGCCCGTTACCCATATTGCACATCGAGAACTCAATCCCTGCACAGGGCCGCCACCAGGAATTTCAGGGCCCCTTACTGAACAAATTTTCTGGGCCCCCTACCCCGTTCCCCCCGGAAATATTTCCCACTCGCCCCACCTACCCTCACAAGCATGTTATCCCGGTCTAATGTAATATGGAGGGTGGTTGGGAGCAGTTGGTCAATATGCCAGTAATATTTTGCCACTCAATAAGTAAGTATTTTTCCCTCAATATGCCATTCTTTTACCATTTAATATGCCACTATTTTGTCATTCAATATGCCAGTATTTTGCCCCTCAATATGCCAGCATTTTGCCCCTCAATATGCCAGCATTTTGCCCCTCAATATGCCAGTATTTTGCCATTTAATATGCCAGGATTTTGCCCCTCAAAATGCCATTCTTTTCCCATTTAATATGCCAGGATTTTCCCCCTGAATATGCCATTATTTTGCCAATTAATATGCCAGTATTTTGCCCCTCAAAATGCCAAGATTTTGCCCCTCAATATGCCAGGATTTTGCCCCTCAATATGCCAGGATTTTGCTGTTAAATATGCCAGGATTTTGCCGTTTAATATGCCAGGATAATGCCAATTAATATGCCAGGATAATGCCAATTAATATGCCAGGATTTAGCCAATTAATATGCCAGGATTTTGCCCATCAATATTCCAGGATTATGCCATTTAATATGCCAGGATTTAGCCAATTAATATGCCATTCTTTTCCCATTTAATATGCCAGTATTTTCCCCCTGAACATTCCATTTAATATGCCAGTATTTTGCCCCTCAATATGCCAGTATTTTGCCCCTCAATATGCCAGTATTTTGCCAATTAATATGCCAGTATTTTGCCCCTCAAAATGCCAGGATTTTGCCATTTAATATGCCAGGATAATGCCAATTAATATGCCAGGATTTTGCCCCTCAATATGCCATTATTTTGCCAATTAATATGCCAGTATTTTGCCCCTCAAAATGCCAGGATTTTGCCAATTAATATGCCAGGATTTTGCCCCTCAATATGCCAGGATTTTGCCCCTCAATATGCCAGGATTTTGCCCCTCAATATGCCAGGATTTTGCCCCTCAATATGCCAGGATTTTGCCGTTTAATATGCCAGGATTTTGCCGTTTAATATGCCAGGATTATGCCATTTAATATGCCAGGATTATGCCATTTAATATGCCAGGATGTAGCCAATTAATATGCCAGGATAATTCCAATTAATATGCCAGGATTTTGCCGTTTAATATGCCAGGATTATGCCATTTAATATGCCAGGATTATGCCATTTAATATGCCAGGATGTAGCCAATTAATATGCCAGGATAATTCCAATTAATATGCCAGGATTATGCCATTTAATATGCCAGGATTATGCCATTTAATATGCCAGGATTATGCCATTTAATATGCCAGGATGTAGCCAATTAATATGCCAGGATAATTCCAATTAATATGCCAGGATTATGCCATTTAATATGCCAGGATTATGCCATTTAATATGCCAGGATTATGCCATTTAATATGCCAGGATGTAGCCAATTAATATGCCAGGATTATGCCATTTAATATGCCAGGATAATGCCAATTATTATGCCTGGATTTAGCCATTTAATATGCCAGGATTTAGCCCTTTAGGATGCCAGGATTATATCATGTAATATGCCAGGATTTATCCAATTAATATGCCAGGATAATGCCATTTATTATACCAGGATTTAGCCACTCAGTATGCCAGGATAATGCCAACTAATATGCCAGGATTTAGCCATTTAACATGCCAGGATTTAGCCATTTAATATGCCAGGGTTATGCCAATTAATATACCAGGATTTAGCCAATTAATATGCCAGGATTATGCCAATTAATATGCCAGGATTTAGCCACTCAATATACCAGGATTTTGCCCACCCTCCTCCCCCTTCCCCAGTACTTACCTCCTTGCTGCTGTCTCCCGGTGCCCTGCAGGTCCGTGGCAGTGAGGGAAATGTTGTACGCTCCCCTCCAGCTGCGCGGCTTCAATTAAGTTTGTTTAAACAAACTTTATTATAGCCGCGCGGCTGGAGGGGAGTGCACAATGCTTCCCTCACAGCCGCGGACCGGCTTAAGAGAGGGGGATTTTTTTTTTCCTGGTGTGACCCGGGCCCCCTGGACCCGCCGGGCCCACGACGCCAGTATCGCCCGTCACCCCCTGATGGCATGCCTGTCCCTGCACCCCAGGACATCAGCCAGCCGCTTACTGGCGTCTAGCGGAGGCAGCATGGTGATTGTGCAGCAGAATAAACATAACCCTGCTGCCCGCACTGTACTGGAATTTGAGTAAGGCAGGTCATGTGACCCCATTGCTCTGACGTCAAAGCAGTGCAGCCAGTGCGTGAGGCAGCAGGGGAATGTCTGTGCTGTTTCACAGGCACCCTGCTGGCACACTTTTTTAATGATTTTTAAGGGCCGGGGCCTGGTGTCGGGTGTATTGCCCCCTGATGCCGGCCCTGCTAAACAATACTATTTTTCTGTACCACAGCTGTAATGAACCTAACCAGCAAATGTTAGGTTGACATATCTGATCTTTTCCTAACTAAGATATTTCCAAGTGTCATCCATGCCAGCTTTATTGATTTGTGTATTTCAGTGGCAAGTCATGTTTCCGAATTCCAGGGTGTTGTGGATGTGTTTATGTGACCGTTATTGAGTCATGTTATCCAAGTACCTGTGACATGTTCAAGGTAGGGTTGCCACCCAGCCAGTAAAAATGGCTTGCTGCCAATGTTAAGTCTATAGAGGCAATAACAGGGCCGGTATTTTTTGTGGAAAAGGTGGAAACCCTAGTTCCAGGAGGTACCTGAAAAGTTTTCTTCACCAATTTATGTGTTGCCGCAGGAAAAGCTTTATATAGTCCTCCTAGCATATAATGAAACTAGCTGTATGTGTTTCTTTGGTTTGCTGAGCTGTCAACCAAGACATTCTGAAAGTTGTGTTCGACATATATGGCGAGTGTGGATACTAAAAATGGTGAATTCTGGTGTGAGGTGTACTCTAATTGTGACGGGATTTGATGTGTAAGCTTGCATCCGTCGCCATAATGCTTGAATGTGAACGCAGTGCCACAGGCAGTGCATCATAACCACTAAAGCCACCCTGCATTTGGAGCATTGGTCTTTTGCTGAGCATCCCATTATAAAACTGCGTGTCGGGCGTATGTAGGCCCTGTGTATAATTTGACAGAACATAGTTTTGTATAGTGTTCAGGGAATGGTGTCCCACGTGTGTGTGTGTGGGCTCCGAAAATGTCTTGAGTAGTCCGATGAGGGAACATGTTGAGCCAGTGTTTAATCCAGAAGGGGTGTTAGCAGGAAACGCGAGCGAAAGCATATACATAATGTATGTATCTTATTGATAATGAAATGGTGAGATGAGTAGAGTAGGGAATTTGTCTTGTATTTCCATCAAAGGTCAAATTGATTTTGAAATAGGCTTAAGGAAAGGTTGTATGGTGCCCATTTTTGGAAGGGGTATGGGGCTTGTTCATGTAGGAAGTGTGGAGTTCTCAAAAATGTGTATATATAAGCAGTGTTGAAAAGATAATGTGAGTTGTAGCCTTAAGAGTTGCCATGCTCTGATTGTGTCGCATAACATTGGATTAGCTGTGATTCCGCCTGGTGGGGCAGCCAAGTTGATAGAATGAATCACTGGATGATGGGTTCTTAATTTAGATATTTAGAGTCAAATATGAGCACTTATGCCTTGCACTCACTTAAAGGGCAAGACAGACTTTTGTTCCATTGAATAATGTTTCCGTATAAGATATATATATATATGGACATTTTCAAGTTTGACAAGGTATTGGACCTGAATACTACTGCTTGTACTACGCAGTGGTTTTTTTACTTTTATTTGTAAATAATCAAATAAACTTGAATACTTGTCTGGTTTATTGCACGGTTAGCATGCTTCTGACAGGCCTGTGTTTCTGTTGTACTTTTGTTTCTGAATGATATATAGTGTATCAGTACATCACCTATATCTCATGGTTTCTTGTAGTGTTGTGCTTCATCTTGTGTCTGAGGTTCTGTAGGATTTATTTTGCCTGTAAAGTTCAATGTCCTTCCCCATTGTGTTTTTAGGTACCTTAGGGTGTTTAGAGGAAATTAGGTTGGCCGTTTTGTTGAGGCAGAGAGTAAACCTTATATCTTTACAAGGAAATCTCTCCACTGATTTGCTCTTGCTTATGAGGAATCTGCAATAATATTTCAACCCTCCTACTTCTTTTGCCCTAGGGATGTGCCCAAATTCATGGAGTTTGTATACATTCCTCCCTTTGTCACTAGCGTTTGCCTGTGCATGTGTTTTTTTCTAGTTTGGGCTTCTTGTGTTGCATACTCACTATCTGTGTTTAACCCAGCTTTCCTGACCTTGGATCATTTACTGGATTTGTCTCTGAAATGCCCACCCCAACTTTGGCTTGTTTATTGACCATGGCTTGCCTTACCCTTCTGTCTTCGCTGATTTGTCAATTCTGTGTTTGTTTATTTGTCAGCCCTGTCTAAAGCGAACCATCTGGTCCACCTGTAGTTGTCAGTTTCATGAGGTCATGGTTGATGCCGCACAAGTCACCGGTTGCTGGGATCTCAGACTCAACATACGGGTACCTGGCGATCAGGATACGCATCTCTGGTTCCAAGTTCCACCTATATCAGTGTACTTCTCCTGTGAACTCTACATTGTGGTTCCAGACCCATCTATTGGTTACAGCCACAAAGACTTTTTGTGATGGAAAAAGACAGAGCCCTTTTTTCACATCTTTATAATATCATTTTTTACTTTTGCCAAATTTGTATTCACTTGCTAGAAAATCAGAATCCCCTTGTACAGCTTTTATGTATACATGTGATCTCACATTCATGAGTTGCTATGATGCTAAACTTATAGTGGGGACAGTCAATTAAAATAGGTCATACTGCAATTTGTGTTGGTAACTTGACATGAACAGATGGCTAGTTATTTACAATGAGGTCAAAATAACTATATGATTTTTGCAATTCCCTTGTCAATTTACATACCTTCCAACATGGCCCCCTGGCAACACAGGATGTAGGGAATGTCGGCACTACTGCACATCTTTTATTATAAACAAAATAGAGATAATCTACTGCGCCTATATGTGACGAACTGAGCAGCACCAAGGCACAGCTAGTGTTCAACTCCTAGCAAAAACAGTACACAAATACAAAATAAAGTGACCTAGTGCTCTTAACCCAACACTTGGCACACTGACAATTACCCTTTTCAATGAGATAGTCTCTTACAAGTGTTGTATAAAGGGGAAAAAACAATATATAGTGAAGTATATCAAACCACAATACAAAATCACACTAAAAAGTGTATAGATTGTTCACTCGCATGTAATCTGCTCAGGGAAAATAGCGTCTGGGGGCCCACAGCGGGTGTTTCACAACTTCATCTAGCTGTAAGTATTTTTAATTTGCAATTCAAAATATAAAACATACATTTTAAAGTACTTTGAAAGCACATTAATATACATATGTGGAAGATGCATTTTGTGCACCAGACAGTCCATTTAAGACTTTCATCGTTTGGGTTGTTTTGGTTGTATCTTGAGCATGAATGATGGTAGAGTATCTTATATCCCAGGGTGTAGTATTGTGAAGTTTTGGAGACTCTGTGTAAGCCAACCATGCAAACCAGTCCTTACCGCTATATTGTCGGCTAAAGGTGTGGTTCCACCTAGCTTATTTTTTGTATGTTATCCATGTTTACTTTAAACCAGTTTACACTTCTCAAGTTTTAGATGGAAAACCATTTCACAGGGGCCTCAATTCTCTGGCTTGGAGAGATGGGCAAAATATGTCACATCAAAAGCTTCATTAGCTTTATTTGCAGTTTGTAGGAGATAGGAAGAGATAAAGAAACAACTGATGAGACCGATCGGTTTCTTTTTCTTAACCTTGCTGATGATTTGGTGTTGTATTGTAGGAAGGTGAGAGGGTTTTATGGGAAGGGTGCATCAGGTGTATTGGAGCTAAAATGTATATTCTCTTTTTTTATTTTTTATTTTAAGCAGTCAACTCCCTAACCAAATATTTAAATACACTATGTATACATTGAAACAGCATCCCATATAGTAACATCCCCAAGATGAAAAGAAGAAAATACCTCAATGCACTTTTTCTGATTAAATAGTTTTGTATTATTATTATTATTATTATTATTATTATTATTATATATGGTGTGTAAAGGAACTGTAGTAATTGATGAGCCTAAAGACACATCCAAGCATTAAATGTACTTTCAGTTTCTTTTCCCTAAAAAGCAATTTGCTTATATAGTATCAAGTCATTGCTACAACAAATTGTCCTAATTGCCCCACAGTTTGCATTTTTTATTTAAATAAGATTAAATTTAAATGTTACTTTGGCAAACTAGATGCTTTACATGTAATGGCTCAATGCACACCCAAGGCTCGGGAGAATTTTCCTCACCTATATCTCTCCATTTTACACATGTTCATATGTAATTCTCAAACCTCTCACAGTGGGAGACATTGCCCCATCCTGTGAGGATGATAAGATTGCTCAGCACTTTGGAACATCTAGCTTCGCCACGCTAACAAAGTTTTTGTTGCCTTTGCTGTGTCAGCTCAAATGCGTCTGCCAAATGTCATACATTTTGGATTATATTTGCTACTTTTTCTCCCACAGTTTGTATCTAAATTTCTCTCTGGCTCCTAGAATTTATGGCTTGACTCTGACAAGCTCCTGACTATAACCTAAAGCCTTATATCAGGGACGGGTCCAGGATGTTATGGGACCCTGAGCGCCCAGTGCAGGAGTTCAATGTGCTGGAAATGGAGACACAGGACATAGTGCTGGGTAACAGCAATCTCTCAGTGGTTTGAGACACCAAGTTCCTGCAGCCACATTCCCAGGCCTTGTGAAGCAGCCGTGGAATCCAGTGAAGCCTAGAGGACAACTGAAGGAATCCTGCAAACATCCTGGAGTGAGCATGGAATATAACTAGAACAGATTAGCAGGATGTAGCAGGATGTAGCAGGAAAAGCAAAGATGAGCCAAGCAGAGCAAAGCAATTACAAAAGAACTGAGGCAAAACAGAACTGAGTACAGGGCTGCAGGACAGAGCAAGGAGCACATAAGGGAATATATATATATATATATATATATATATATATATATATATATATATATTATATATACAAACAAACATGCAGGAACTGACCTAACACTCTTAGATAAAACAGTGAGGATTTGGTTAAATTATGGCCATAAGATGAACTTGTCAACCACGTCAAGATGCCTCACAATTAGGCAATACCCTATGCTATAATTGAATAACAAACTAATAACAATACACTGACATACAAACAGAGAAAATACCTGCAGAGCTGAAGAAAGCAAAAGGATTTTGGTTGCATTTATAGTGGAACTAAGCAAGAGGAAACTAAGAAAACCTGAAATGGAGCAATAGAATAGAGCAGGAAAACAGAAATTGATCAAAGCAGAGACTAAAGTAACAGGAATATGAGAGTTTAACAGAGTTATGAGACAGGGCTGAACTATAAACAAGAAAGTAATGATAGCAGGACTGAGAAATAGCCTACAATTACTTGAACAACCTCCGGAGGCGACCAACACTACTGCCTTGCTGGATGACTTCTTTAAGGGAACAGAAGTTATCACACATACAGATTCCCTGGTCATATATCACGAGTGCTCAAAGGTAGGGGCTACTCTGGAACAGGGCAGGATCCAGGCTGTAGCCGGATTGGGCAGATGCCACTCTGGGGCAGTACCAGTCTGTGGCCAAGCAAGGGAAGAGTTGTCACTCTGTGGGGGATACCACTATGTGGCTGAGTAGTCAAAACATGCCCTAATTGCACCAAAGTAGTAGCCTATATCTTCTCCATAGATTTCTATGGGGAGGATAGAGAATCCTGTTGGGAGGACTTAGACTGTTGTGAAAAAAGTCCTCACAAAATAATTTAAAAATAAATCAATTGCCCCCTCCTCCCAGCCCAATATATAATAAACTTTGGGGGTCAGGGTTACATTCCATGCTCCTGCTTTGATGAATGTGGCAAAATGGTTTCCAGCCCCTATATAATACATTGAGGTCCAGGACTGCTAGGCTGCCCAGAAGACCCAGACCCCCAATTTAAAATAAAAGTGCATCCAGACCTCTGCCCCTTTTCCCCTAATTTGATTAGTACCCCCCTGGCTTTGGGGCAATAAATAAATAAAAATAAAATGAGTCACCTGTAAAATCACTTCCCACCCTCATCACTTCCCACCCAAAGAGGGCCCTGCGAATAACATAGTAACCTAGTAATTTAGGTTGAAAAAAAGACCTAAGTCTATCAACTTCAACCCTATCATTCTTTCTTTTTATCCAAAAGAAGCAAAAATACCCAATAAGCTATTTAGAATTTTGCCACTTCTTTCTTGACTCCAAAAGGCAGTCAGATTTCTCCTTGGATCTCTATTATTAATGCTTATTCTATTAATAACAGCCCTCTATGTCCTGCTTTTTCTAAAAAAAAAATATAAAAGAAAAAACTAGACACTTTGAATGCATCAGGCTTTTTACTTTTTTCCCCCTAATTAATATCCAAAGTATGGGAGGGTCATCTTATAATCAGAGTCGTCTTATATTCGAGCAAATACTGTAATTAGTAATAGTACTTCCTAAATATGGGGACATGAAACTGCTGCAGAAGGAACCTGCTTTTTGTGTACTCCATCTCACTGATGCCACTGAATTAAGAACATGAGAATTTAAATTTGCTTTTTAGATTAAAAACCCCCCAACATTTTGTTTAAAATACACCAAAATCATGTACATCATAAAGAAAATAAGAACAATTAGTGTATGTGGGACTGCCCTTTCAATATGGTATATTGCAAGAATGACTAAAATTATATAGAATTTCTTTATCAAAGTTGTATGACATAGATGCAACTAGACAATGTGCAGTCTTTGGCCCACCTAAAATTGCTTACAATAAGATCTTCAACTATGTTCTTGAAAGTCATATTTTTTTCCTTTTCCTATCTGAGTTTATTTATTTTGGATTAAAATGGGATTTTCCTAAAATTGTATCATGTGAAATGAACGGCAACATGTTTTCAACAGAGGGCAGTGTGTTATAACCAAACTGTTCCCTCGCCGTTGGAAAATAAAATAGATGCATATTTGCTGCTAGAATAATTCGATACATGCTCAAGTATTTTGCGTTACTGTATTGATGACCCTCTCCATTACGCCTTTGATCTGTGGTTAAGCAATTGATCATTACAGATTTACATGAATTACAGGCACGCTTTGGGCTATAGTTGTTAGTTGTTCTGTTAACTCTTAGTTTTAAAACCGCATCAGAAGATCTATAATTCTATTCAAAGCACATGATTGATTGCTAGGTTACTTCCAAAGGTTCCATATAAATTTCACAGAGAAGTTAGATGGCAACAGTTCTGATTGGAGCCATGACTTTCTGGAGTCTGTGGTTTGTCGAGCCTTGCCCCCACGTATAACTAAAGAAGGGTTGTATTTGGAAACATGACCTTTTGTACAATTCACAAAAATAATACTGATCAAGGCATTTAAACAACTTTTTATCTGTCCCGTTAAACAGGGACCACTTAAAATGTATACATGGACACAGGTTCTGATTTTAAACATAAATGTAGATATATTTTTCATATCCTATTCATCACAGGGTTGCCACCCGGCTGGTATTTTACCGGTTTAGCCGGTAATACACCTGGCTCTTTATACCACAGTACTGTATTTTCCACTTTAACTGCCCTAAGCCTGCTCAATAATTGTCTCATGCCTTAAGACAGAGGAACAGCGCAGCGATGAAGTCCTCAGATGCCCCCACCCGCTCAGTAATTCACGTGAGCGGCGCCTGCACCTCATGACAGATACACAGCAACGCTGAATTGCTGGTGCAACATACCTCAAAAAAAGCTATACTCTGCATGAGATCGAATGGATCTCCTTGAATATTACAGAAAGAGTACCCATTGCTGTCTTCTAAGGTAAAAACAAGAAAAATAATAAGCAAAATGTCTTTACTCCAGGTGCTGAACTCCAACTCCCATGGTCCTTAGCAGATTATTAGGAATAGGTTGTGTGTTATCTAGTTAACAATGAACGTATAACTGATTAGACTGATATAAAATTTATTGGCATATTAAAATTGATCTCTACATGAAGCAGCATTTATTAAATGAACATTATGTACACAAAGTAATTAATACACACATTAACTTTAAACTATTAATATGATGGCAATTGTGTCTCAAAAGTGGTGTTCCTATCAACAAGGGATGCAAGACGTTTTGCTGCACCTTGCTGATCCTACCCTCAGGCATTTACACACACAGTAATACAGTGTCACAAACATATGCAGGCACATGTAATGTCAGATGCAGCCACACGTACACACACCGTAACACATGCAATGGCACATGCACATGCAGCCACATATTCACAAACCATTCCCCACTCCCTCTGTCCCTCCCTCCCAATACCTGGTGCCTTTTTCTCCCCACTCCCTCCCTCCCTCCCAATGCCAGGTGCCTTTTTCTCCCCCCCCCCCCCCATGTCAGTTGCCTTTCCCCCCCTCCCTCCCAATGTCAGGTGCCTGTTTCCCCCCCCCCCTCCCTCCCAATGTCAGGTGCCTGTTTCTCCCCCCCCCCTCCCTCCCAATGTCAGGTGCCTGTTTCTCCCCCCCCCCCTCCCTCCCAATGTCAGGTGCCTGTTTCCCCCCCCCCCCTCCCTCCCAATGTCAGGTGCCTGTTTCTCCCCCCCCCTCCCTCCCAATGTCAGGTGCCTTTTTCTCCCCCCCCCTCCCTCCCAATGTCAGGTGCCTTATTCTCCCCCCCCCTCCCTCCCAATGTCAGGTGCCTTATTCTCCCCCCCCTCCCTCCCAATGTCAGGTGCCTTTTTCTCCCCCTCCCTCCCTCCCAATGTCAGGTGCCTTTTTCTCCCCCTCCCTCCCTCCCAATGTCAGGTGCCTTTTTCTCCCCCTCCCTCCCTCCCAATGTCAGGTGCCTTTTTCTCCCCCTCCCTCCCTCCCAATGTCAGGTGCCTTTTTCTCCCCCTCCCTCCCAATGTCAGGTGCCTTTTTCTCCCCCTCCCTCCCTCCCAATGTCAGGTGCCTTTTTCTCCCCCTCCCTCCCTCCCAATGTCAGGTGCCTTTTTCTCTGCCCTCACTCCCAATGTCAGGTGCCTTTTTCTCTGCCCTCCCTCCCAATGTCAGGTGCCTTTCCCCCCCCCCTCCCTCCAAATGTCAGGTGCCTTTCCCCCCCTCCCTCCCAATGTCAGGTGCCTTTCCCCCCCCTCCCTCCCAATGTCAGGTGCCTTTCCCCCCCCTCCCTCCCAATGTCAGGTGCCTTTCCCCCCCCTCCCTCCCAATGTCAGGTGCCTTTCCCCCCCCCCTCCCTCCCAATGTCAGGTGCCTTTCCCCCCCCTCCCTCCCAATGTCAGGTGCCTTTTTGCCCTCCCTCCCTCCCAATGTCAGGTGCCTCCCCCCCCCCCATGTCAGGTGCCTTTTTCTCCCCCCTCCCTCCCAATATCAGGTGCCTTTTTCTCCCCCTTCCCTCCCAATGACAGACACCTTTTTCTCCCGCCCCCTCCCTCCCTCCCAATGTCAGGTGCCTTTTTTTCTCCCTCCCAATACCAGGTGCCTTTTTCTCCCCTCTCCCTCCCTCCCAATTTCAGGTGCCTTTTTCTCCTCCCTCCCAATGCCAGGTGCCTTTTTCTCCCCCCCCCTCCCTCCCAATGTCAGGTGCCTTTTTCTCCCCCCCCCCTCCCTCCCAATGTCAGGTGCCTTTTTCTCACCCCCCCTCCCTCCCAATGTCATGTGCCTTTTTCTCCCCCCCCCCTCCCTCCCAATGTCAGGTGCCTTTTTCTCCCCCCTCCCAATGTCAGGTGCCTTTTTGTCCCCCCTCCCAATCTCAGGTGTCTTTTTGTCCACCCTCCCTCCCAATGTCAGGTGCCTTTTTCTCCCCCCTCCCTCCCAATGTCAGGTGCCTTTTTCTCCCCCCCCCCTCCCTCCCAATGTCAGGTGCCTTTTTCTACCCCCTCCCTCCCAATGTCAGGTGCCTTTTTCTACCCCCTCCCTCCCAATGTCAGGTGCCTTTTTCTCCGCCCTCCCTCCCAATGTCAGGTGCCTTTTTTTCCGCCCTCCCTCCCAATGTCAGGTGCCTTTTTTTCCGCCCTCCCTCCCAATGTCAGGTGCTTTTTTTTTCTCCTCCCTCCCAATGTCAGGTGCCTTTTTTTCTCTCCACCCCCCCCCCCCCCTCTCTCTTCCAATGCAAGGTGCCTTTTTCTCCTCCCTCCCAATTTCAGGTGCCTTTTTCTCCTCCCTCCCAATGTCAGGTGCCTCCCCCCCTCCCCTCCCAATCTCAGGTGCCTTTCCCCCCCCTCCTAATCTCAGGTGCCTTTCCCCTCCCTCCCTCCCAATGCCTGGTGCCTTTTTCTTCCGCCTCCCTCCCTCCCAATGCGTGGTGCCTTTTTTTTCCCCCCTTCCCTTCCTTCTCAATGCCTGGTGCCTTTTTTCTCCCCCTTCCCTTCCCTCCCAATGCATTTTAATGCATTTATTAAATGAACATTATGTACACAAAGTAATTAATAATCACATTAACTTTAAACTATTAATATGATGGCAATTGTGTCTCAAAAGTGGTGTTCCTATCAACAAGGGATGCAGGGCCGGTGCAAGACGTTTTGCTGCCCCTTGCTGATCCTACCCTCAGGCATTTACACACACAGTAATACAGTGTCACAAACATATGCAGGCACATGTAATGTCAGATGCAGCCACACGTACACACACAGTAACACATGCACATGCAGCCACATATTCACAAACCATTCCCCACTCCCTCTGTCCCTCCCTCCCAATACCTGGTGCCTTTTTCTCCCCACTCCCTCCCTCCCAATGTCAGGTGCCTTCCCCCCCCCCCCCTCCTAATGTCAGGTGCCTTTTTCTCCCCCCCCCCCCCCCAATGTCAGGTGCCTTTTTCTCCCCCCCCCCTCCCAATGTCAGGTGCCTTTTTCTCCCCCCCCCCCTCCCAATGTCAGGTGCCTTTTTCTCTGCCCTCCCTCCCAATTTCAGGTGCCTTTTTCTCTGCCCTCCCTCCCAATTTCAGGTGCCTTTTTCTCCCCCCTCCCAATCTCAGGTGTCTTTTTGTCCCCCCTCCCTCCCAATGTCAGGTGCCTTTTTCTCCTCCCTCCCTCCCAATGTCAGGTGCCTTTTTTTCTCCTCCCTCCCTCCCAATGTCAGGTGCCTTTTTTTTCTCCTCCCTCCCAATGTCAGGTGCCTTTTTCTCCCCTCTCCCTCCCTCCCAATTTCAGGTGCCTTTTTCTCCTCCCTCCCAATGTCAGGTGCCTTTTTCTCCCCCCTCCCTCCCTCCCAATGTCAGGTGCCTCCCCCCCTCCCCTCCCAATCTCAGGTGCCTTTCCCCCCCCCTCCCAATCTCAGGTGTCTTTTTGTCCCCCCTCCCTCCTAATGTCAGCTGCCTTTTTCTCCCCCCTTCCTCCCAATGTCAGGTGCCTTTTTCTCCCCCCTCCCTCCCAATGTCAGACGCCTTTTTCTCCCGCCCCCTCCCTCCCAATGTCAGGTGCCTTTTTTTCTCCCCCCTCCCTTCCTCCCTCCCAATGTCAGGTGCCTTTTTCTCCCCCCTCCCTCCCAATGCCAGGTGCCTTTTTCTCCCCCCTCCCTCCCAATGTCAGGTGCCCTTTTCTCCCCCCTCCCTCCCATTGTCAGGTGCCTTTTTCTCCCCCCTCCCTCGCTCCCTCCCTCCCATTGTCAGGTGCCTTTTTCTCCCCCCCTCCCTCCCTCCCAATGTCAGGTGCCTTTTTCTCCAATTCCTGGTGCCTTTTTCTTCCTCCTCCCTTCCTCCCTCCCAATGCCTGGTGCCTTTTTCTTCCCCCTCCCAATGCCTGGTGCCTTTTTCTTCCCCCTCCCTCCCTCCCAATGCCTGGTGCCTTTTTCTTCCCCCTCCCTCCCTCCCAATGCCTGGTGCCTTTTTTCTTCCCCCTCCTTCCCTCCCAATGCCTGGTGCCTTTTTCTTCCGCCTCCCTCTCTCCCAATGCGTGGTGCCTTTTTTTCCCCCTTCCCTTCCTTCTCAATGCCTGGTGCCTTTTTTTCTCCCCCTTCCCTTCCCTCCCAATGCCTGGTGCCTTTTTTTCTCCCCCCTCCCTTCCCTCCCAATGCCTGGTGCCTTTTTCTTCCCCCTCCCTTCCCTCCCAATGCCTGGTGCCTTTTCCTTCCCCCTCCCTCCCTCCCAATGCCTGGTGCCTTTTTCTTCACCCTCCCTCCCTCCCAATGCCTGGTGCCTTTTTCTTCACCCTCCCTCCCTCCCAATGCCTGGTGCCTTTTTCTTCACCCTCCCTCCCTCCCAATGCCTGGTGCCTTTTTCTTCCCCCTCCCAATGCCTGGTGCCTTTTTTCTTCCCCCTCCTTCCCTCCCAATGCCTGACCCACAACTATGGTTTGTACACAGACATCCTCTCTGGCTACCTGAGTGTGCAAGGAGTCTGAATGGCTAGAGGTAATGTGACCCCCCTCCCCCCCCCCGATGCTCCAACGTCCAGAAATGCTCGGGGGGGGGGGGGGTTAAGAACAAGGTAGCCAGGGAGGATGTCTGTGCACTGGCTGAGCGCACCAAAATCCTTCTATTTAGAGCCAGGTCCCTACAGCTCTGCCAGGAACCTGGATCTCAACCGTGCTCTGAAAAAACCTTGCCATATATTTGAGCAGTTGGGTTTGTGTTTTTAAATCATAATACCGTATTTGCTTGAATATAAGACAAGGTCTTATATTCAAGGTCATCTAATAGTCAAATCGACTATAAGACTGGGATCCAGGTCCCCCGCAGAGCTGCAGGGGACCTGGATCCCCCTCGCTAACAGTCGGTGGATGTCTGCACGATGTGCGCAGACATCCTCCGCTGCTGCCTGGCATGACCGTCGGGACTTCTATGATGAAGCCATGACCTTCTGGCTTCATCATAAAAGTCCCGGCGGAAGTGCAGGGCAGCAACGGAGGATGATCGTGCAGACATTCTCCGGCTGCCCCCACTAGCCACCAGGGAGATTTGGGCAGCTGGGGGATGTCTGCACAATACGTGCAGACATCCTCCATGCTGCCCCCACTAGCCACCAGTGAGAGAGAGACAAGGGAGGGGGGGGAGAAGAAAACAAGGGGAGGGGGAGGGGGGAGAAGGAGACAAGCTGAGGGAGAGGGGGAGAGGAAGACAAGGGGAGGCGGGGGTGAGAGAGACAAGGGGAGGGAGGGGGTAGAAGGAGACAAGAGAATGGGGGGGAGAGAGAAAGGGGGGAGAGACAACGTGCAAGGGGGAGAGAGATAACACTGGGGGGATAGACCGACAACACTAAGGGGGGGAGAGAGAGACAAAGCTGGGGTTAAGGGGAGAGAGAGGCAGCATTGGCACATAAAAGGAAATAAAAACAAGAAATTATATCCTCATTTTTATTAAATATTAAAAAGCAATTTACATGTGGATATATACAAGTTAAACTTTTTTCCTATAGGGTAGTCTTGTATTCAGGCTTTTATTTTTTTTTCCTAAATGAATATCCAAAGTTTGGGGGGTCGTCTTATAATCTGGGTCGTCTTATATTCAAGCAAATACGGTATATTAAGCCCTTCATGATACAAGGCATGCATAGTCTGTTGTGATCAGGCAGTTGTGTCAGGATGCCTGTGAGGAGGCATTAGGCAACACTGCTACCCTGTTATTGGTAGTCAAGCAACAGTAACAGAATGATGAAAGTAATTTCTGATCTTGCCGGATAGATGGCAGACAGCATAATGGGGGAAGATCCTGCGCTCTAATATGGTGCTTGCAATCACCACGTGGGGTGATCACGATGCCCTGGGGTGCCTAATTTTGGTGTTGCATGATTCCTCAATGTCGAGGCATCATGCAATACAACCAGCACATTCAGATTCCCATTAAAAATAATAATTGCATAATTTGTGGATTGGTAACTTCCAGTTCATGACACTTTGAGGAGCTGGAGTTCCCCATTCAGGAAAGCTCTGCTTAGTCTGCATGGCACAATCCCAGAACAATAGAATTGATAAAGCAGGCCATGCACCATGGACTAATAAATAATAGCATCTCATAAAACACAGCCGCATCCACTCCAATATATTCAACATGTCAAAAAACATATTTGAAATCTGTCCCTTTCCCACAAGCTCTATCTGTACTGAACTATTTGAACTAACAACAATGACTCTTTAGGTGCTACATAGTTACGTAGAAGTTTAGGTTGAAAGAGAACTTGCAGCAATTTTAACCCTTTTCCTAATCATTGTTTATCGCTGTTGATCCATAAATTGCTCTGCTATTTAACCCCTTAGTGACATGACTTTTTTGGCTTTTCTTACGCTTGGTGACATGGGCTGTTCTGAGGTGTTTGTGTTTTACTGTAATTTATTTCTGTCTCATTTAATGTACTCACACCAACTATATATCGTTTTTATCGTTATAAGAAGGGCTTTCTTTGAATACCATTATTTTGATAATAGCATATAATTTGATGTAAAAAAAAAATGTTTATGATTTTTATTTGAAAAATCGTATACTCATGTACAAGAGACAACAAAAAAACACTGCTAACTAGTTTCTAATATATGTCCTGAGTTCAGAAATAGCCCATGTTTTATGTTTTTGTGCTTTTTTATTCATGTTACAGAGCCAGAACTCTAAGTAGTGCAAAGCTATTTTAAAATCCTTTTTTTTTTCAAAATTAGCTATAGTGACATTGTAACACTGATTTTTGTAATCATGTACATATTTTTGAAAACTATACCACTCAGGGCATTTAACTTGGGGTATTTTGACACATTTCATGTAGCCATTTTACCACCAATCTTTGCCAAAGTTTGCAGCAAAAAATCTTTTTTATTTTTTATTTTTCACATAGATTGCAATTTAGGTAAACATTACCTTAAAATGTGAAGGGGTATTTCCAAATAACACCTCAATATGTGTTCAGCAACATCTCCTGAGTACAGGGATACCACCCATGCATAGGTTTGTTGGTTTGTTTTTGGGGATAAAAGGCCACATTTAGGGGGTGCGTATTTTGGTTTTCCAACTTGGAATTCTGACATGCAGAAAACTTGCGCCCATGTCCCATTTGGCGACATTTTTGAAGCCAGAAAGTGTATTCTTCCCCACAAATCCATATATTTTTTTTAAACTAGACTCCCTAGGGTATTTCAAATGGTAGTATTTTAACACTTTCCATGCACTAATTATACTACCAGCCTATGTCAATGTTTTGGGTAGTAATTTTTTCCCCACATACATTGTACTTTGGGCATGAATTCACAGATCCTATTATGTGTCAGTGCCAAACAACACCTCAATATGTGTTCAGCAACATCTCCTGAGTACAGGGATACCACCCATGTATAGGTTGGTTAGGTTATTTTGGGGTTAAAAGGCCACATTTGAGAGGTGCGCTTTTTGGTTTTCCAACTTGGAATTCTGACGTGCAGAAAACCTGCGCCCATGTCCCATTTGGGACATTTTTGAAGCCAAAAAGTGTATTCTACCCCACAAATCCATATATTTTTTAAAACTAGACTCCCTAGGGTATTTCAAATGGTAGTATTTTAACACTTTCCATGCACTAATTCTACTACCAGCCTATGTCAATGTTATGGATAGTAATTTTTTTTCACATACATTGTACTTCGGGCATGATTTCACAGATCCTATTATGTGTCAGTGCCAAACAACACCTTAATATTTGTTCAGCAACATCTCCTGAGTACAGGGATACCCCCCATGCATAGGTTTGTTGGTTTGTTTTTGGGCTAAAAGGCCACATTTAGGGGGTGCGCAATTCCAACCTGGAATTTTGACATGTAGTCAGCCTGTGCCCATGTTCCATTTGGAACATTTTTGAAGCTGTCCAATGAATTTTACCCCATCAAACCATATATTTTTGGAAAATAGACATCCTAAGGTATTTCAAATGGTGGTATTTTAATACTGTATATGTACTAATTCTACCACCAGCCTTTGTAAAAGTTTGTGGTAGTACTTTTTTGGGAGTTTTTTTTTCCCACATGCATTGTATTTCAGGCATGAATTCACAGATTCTGGTATATGTCACTGCCAAACAACAACCCAATATGTGTTCAGCAACATCTCCCGAGTACAGGGATAGCACCCATGCATAGGTTTGTTGGTTTGTTTTTTGGCTAGAAGGGAACATTTGTGAGATGCGCATCTCAAAATTCCAACTTGGAATTTTGACATGTAGTCAACCTGTGTCCGTGTCCTATATGGGATATATCTTTGAAGCCAGCCAATGTAATTTACCCCCACCAAACCATATATTTTTTTAAAGGTAGACACCCATCACTCCTTGTGGCAAGGGCTCAGCAGCCACCGATACATCACTAGATGATGTATCAGAAAGCTGACCAGGGTCAAAATCGAACCCTGAGTAAGCAGTGATTTCGAGCAAAGAAGGGGGTAATAGCTCTTAGAAGAGCCTATCCAGTACTGTAATACATTACAGTACAAAGTAATTAATCCATAAAACAGTGCAGACAGCAAAACATACTGTTGCTGTGCAAGATTACTGCTTATAAAGTGATGAATGGCAGGGAAGGGGTTAATACACAGTGAAAGACTTTCATAAAACCTGACAATTTTATAAAATTTTATTTTATATCACTAATACTGATCTGTCTCTTTCCATCACAAAAAAATGTGAGGAGAGGGAGGCAGATCATAACTGGTCAGATCAATATAGGGTTAATATTGATCTGACCAGTCAGTGGGGATGCTCAGTGGGTACTTCCTGCCTCCTGTGCTCCTGCCCTTAGAAGGGCAGCGCCATCTTGGTCACACAGTGACCAAGATCGTGCATTTTTTTTTGTGTTCCTGATTGCCTCGACTTGCGAGGCAATCAGAAACACTTTCTGAGCATAGGAAGTGTACAAATTTGCTTCCTATGCTCGTTTTTGAAATGCCCGCGTTTTAAATGCGCTGTGCCTTTAAAACCGGCATTTCAATCGCTCTCCGGACCGATCGAAATGCCGACGGGCATTTTTTTCAGTATTGAACGATGCTTCCACCCGGAAGCATCGTTACAATACCATTAGAGCACTGAAAGCGGAAAAACTCCGCTTTCAGTGCTCGTTTTGACACAGGACGGACTAGGTCCGTCCTGTGTCACTAACGCCTCGGCACACAGGACGGACCTAGCACGCCCTGTGTTGCCAAGGGGTTAAATAGATGTTAATGTTAGGTGAAAACAAAATAATCTATAACTGCATTTTGACCAATCTACTAAATCTACTCCTTTTAAGAATTTCACTTGCATGGATTTCTGGGCCTTTTAATTTCTCTGGTTGTCCTGGAATTTAACCAATCTAAACTGGCAGTTGTCCAGTATTTAGATGTTTTGCCCCAATCCCCTAATTTGACACTGCAGCTGGGTCACAGCTGAAAATTCAGCTCATATTAGATGAAGCTGTCTTTTGTTGTGAACCGACAAACTAACCTGCATAACTGTATCCTGATTCATAAATAATGGTGGAAGAAATGTTAATTAGCACAACCAAGTGGGACCAAATCCATTTAATAATGGAGCAACTGATTTTCTGGCAGAAGAGTAATTGGGTTCGAAGTATTAGCACAGCACGTTTCCAAACTTGTCATTTTTGTCACTTTTCTGAATTGTTACTGCTTCATTACATTTGTACATAACTTTAGGTTGAGGAGTATCCTACAGGAGTTGTTCTATTTTTCAAGCACCAGCACAAGAACCACAGGAAGTTAATTGTTTGCTTTCCATAGTTGCCGATTGGTTTGGTATGGTGCCGCAATGACATAGATTGTGTGTATGTTCTGTTTGTGTATTTTGGCATCTACCTCTAACCCATCAGGACAGGGGCGTACCTAGAGCATTTGGCACCCGGGGCGGACCCCGAGTGTTGCACCCCCCCCCCCCCACAATAAAAATGCAAGAAAACACCCACAATTTTTTCAATGTTTGAAAATTGTACAATTATAGTTACCAGGAATAGTGTGCCAGTCAGATACCAGTAATATTGTGCCAGTCAGAGCCCAGTAATAGTGTGCCACTCAGAGCCCAGTAAGTGTGCCAGTCAGAGCCCAGTAGTAGTGTGCCACTCAGAGCCCAGTAATATAGTGCCACTCAGAACCCAGTAATATAGTGCCAGTCAGAGCCCAGTAATAGTGTGCCACTCAGAGCCCAGTAATAGCGTGCCAGTCAGAGCCCAGTTATATAGTGCCACTCAGAACCCAGTAATATTGTGCCAGTCAGATACCAGGAATATTGTGCCAGTCAGAGCCAGTATTATTGTTTGTGCTAGTCAGAGCCCAGTAATATAGTGCCAGTCAGTGCACAGTAATAGTGTGCCAGTCAGTGCCCAGTAATAGTGTGCCACTCAGAGCCCAGGAATATTGTGCCAGTCAGATGCCCAGTAAGATTGTGCCAATCAGTGCCCAGGAATATTATGCCAGTCAGATGCCAAGTAATTTTGTGCCAGTCAGTGCCCAGGAATATTATGCCAGTCAGATGCCCAGGAATATTGTGCCAGTCAGTGCCCAGGAATATTATGCCAGTCAGATGCCCAGGAATATTGTGCCAGTCAGTGCCCAGTAATAGTGTGCCAGTCAGAGCCCAGTAATAGTGTGCCAGTCAGATACCATGAATATTGTAACAGTCAGAGCCCAGTAATAGAGTGCCAGTCAGTGCCCAGGAATATTGTGTCAGTCAGTGCCCAGTAATAGTGTGCCACTCAGAGCCCAGGAATAGTGTGCCAGTCAAATGCCCAGTAATATTGTGCCAGTCAGTGCCCATGAATATTATGCCAGTCAGATGCCAAGTAATTTTGTGCCAGTCAGTGCCCAGGAATATTGTGCCAGTCAGTGCCCAGTAATAGTGTGCCAGTAAGAGCCCAGTAATAGTGTGCCAGTCAGAACCCAGTAATATAGTGCCAGCCAGAACCCAGTAATATAGTGCCAGCCAGAACCCAGTAATATAGTGCCAGCCAGAGCCCAGTAAGTGTGCCAGTCAGAGCCCAGTAATAGTGTGCCACTCAGAGCCCAGTAAGTGTGCCAGTCAGAGCCCAGTAATAGTGTGCCACTCAGAGCCCAGTAATATAGTGCCACTCAGAACCCAGTAATATAGTGCCAGCCAGAACCCAGTAATATAGTGCCAGCCAGAGCCCAGTAATATAGTGCCAGCCAGAACCCAGTAATATAGTGCCAGCCAGAGCCCAGTAAGTGTGCCAGTCAGAGCCCAGTAATAGTGTGCCACTCAGAACCCAGTAATATAGTGCCACTCAGAACCCAGTAATATAGTGCCAGTCAGAGCCCAGTAATAGTGTGCCACTCAGAGCCCAGTAATAGCGTGCCAGTCAGAGCCCAGTTATATAGTGCCACTCAGAACCCAGTAATGTGCCAGCCAGAGCCCAGTAATATAGTGCCAGTCAGAACCCAGTAATATAGTGCCAGTCAGAACCCAGTAATATAGTGCCAGCCAGAACCCAGTAATATAGTGCCAGCCAGAGCCCAGTAATATTGTGCCAGTCAGAGCCCAGTAATATAGCGCCAGCCAGAGCCCAGTAATATAGCGCCAGCCAGAGCCCAGTAATATTGTGCCAGTCAGAACCCAGTAATATAGCGCCAGCCAGAACCCAGTAATATAGCGCCAGCCAGAACCCAGTAATATAGTGCCAGCCAGAGCCCAGTAATATTGTGCCAGTCAGAGCCCAGTAATATAGCGCCAGCCAGAGCCCAGTAATATAGCGCCAGCCAGAGCCCAGTAATATTGTGCCAGTCAGAACCCAGTAATATAGCGCCAGCCAGAACCCAGTAATATAGCGCCAGCCAGAACCCAGTAATATAGTGCCAGTCAGAACCCAGTAATATAGTGCCAGCCAGAACCCAGTAATATAGTGCCAGCCAGAGCCCAGTAATATTATGCCAGTCAGAGCCCAGTAATATAGTGCCAGCCAGAGCCCAGTAATATAGTGCCAGCCAGAACCCAGTAATATAGTGCCAGCCAGAGCCCAGTAATATAGTGCCAGTCAGAACCCAGTAATATAGTGCCAGCCAGAACCCAGTAATATAGTGCCAGCCAGAGCCCAGTAATATAGTGCCAGCCAGAACCCAGTAATATAGTGCCAGTCAGAGCCCAGTAATATAGTGCCAGCCAGAGCCCAGTAATATAGTGCCAGCCAGAACCCAGTAATATAGCGCCAGCCAGAACCCAGTAATATAGTGCCAGTCAGAGCCCAGTAATATAGCGCCAGCCAGAACCCAGTAATATAGCGCCAGCCAGAGCCCAGTAATATTGTGCCAGTCAGAACCCAGTAATATAGTGCCAGCCAGAGCCCAGTAATATTGTGCCAGTCAGAACCCAGTAACATAGTGCCAGCCAGAACCCAGTAATATAGTGCCAGCCAGAGCCCAGTAATATTATGCCAGCCAGAGCCCAGTAATATTGTGCCAGTCAGAGCCCAGTAATATTGTGCCAGTCAGAACCCAGTAATATAGTGCCAGCCAGAGCCCAGTAATATTGTGCCAGTCAGAACCCAGTAATATAGTGCCAGCCAGAACCCAGTAATATTGTGTCAGTCAGAGTCCAGTAATATAGTGCCAGCCAGAACCCAGTAATATAGTGCCAGCCAGAACCCAGTAATATTGTGTCAGTCAGAGCCCAGTAATATAGCGCCAGCCAGAACCCAGTAATATAGTGCCAGCCAGAGCCCAGTAATATAGTGCCAATCCACCCCCCCCCCCCCCCCATCACTTACCAAATCGCTGCTTCTCCCGGACGGACGACTCCTCCGTGCAGTCTTCTCTTCTCCCTCCTGCACGGAGGAGGGAAACACAGTCGCCGGATGTGACGTATTGTCACATCCGGTCGCTGTGATTTTTTTTTTTTTTTTTTTCACCCGGCGGCCGCATCCAGAGGATTCGGCCGCCTGAAAAAAAAAAAAAAAAAAGGTAAGCAGCGCGGGGGGTGCCGGCAGCACCGGTGGCACCCCCCTAGTCAGTGGCACCCGGGGCGGGCCGCCCCCCCCGCCCCCCCCTCGGGACGCCACTGCATCAGGACAACAACATTCTTTCATTAAAGCATTTCTATATAACATGCCTACACTTGATGCAATCTTTGAATTAAATACAACTTCATCTTTTGCTACTAATCTATCTATTTTGTCTTTAATCTATCTATTAAATTAATTGAAACATTGTTTGAAACAGCAGTTGGTAGCAATGCTGCATCCCCTTAACTATGTGTACCTAAGCCTAATGCCACATTGGTATATAAACCATGAACATTAATGGATCACATGTAATAATCCAGAAACCCCACCATACTGCCTAATGTAAATCTGGAGTGTAACTTACTATGATGTAAATGTTGCCCATGTTGGTCATTTTTAAATTCTGTTCTGTAATCTCTATCTCAGCTATGGGAGGAGCATTGTTGTGTCTGCCCACTGTCCGATAGCAAAATGTCAACAAAAATATAACTAAATATAACCAAATTGTCAGGGTCTGAGCCCCGCTCAGCCACCAACCAGGGGGCCCTTACCTTCTACTGCAGCTCTCCAGTCCTTCTCTGCCCACCGTGTGGGTGTTCTGCAACGCGGTAGGATACATCCCCTGCCTCCCTAAACACTAGCACCACTAAATGCAAGTGCTTCCATGTTGAGACCATTGGGGGGGGGGGGGGGGGGGGGGACTTATCGCCGAGTTTCGCGACCGCATTGGTGGACAGGGGAGAAGACTGTAAACCTTCCTAATGGAATACTGGCAAGTAGGAGGGGGTCTGACTGGTTGGTCCTCCAGCCCTATATAAACCCAGCTCTGCTTTCAATCAGTGCTTGGTTGTCAAGCTGTTCATAGCTTTTCTATGCTCAGTCCTTGTTACCTGCTTGTATTTATATCTTGAGTATTTTGATTTTCCTGGCTTATTGACCTCGGCTCTGTCTACAAAAATAAACATTTTGCATGTAAAGGCACTCCTTCAAATGCTCTCTCTATATACTGTAGCATTTGAGCGTGTAGCTCCACCCCTGTTGTGACAGTATACATCCCACCTTCTTGCTTCCTCAGCAAAGCAATGTTATACATGTTGATGTACTTACTGTACTTCCCTGGTGTCAATAGTGCTCTTGGGTAAAACTTTCTAATTATTTTCTGTGTTAGCATTTCGTAACACAGAGAAAAATAAGATCTCATAACTACAGAAATATTGTAATATTAATGCAATTCACAAGGCAGCACGTATCTGCATACAATTTGGACCACTAAAATGAAAGTTAATTTTGTATGAGTCGAATTATTAATAGAGTATCTTCTTAGTGTTTGAACTCTATATGCCTTTTCATTAACGTCATGCTATGCAAGTTTATATCAAAGCAAAATAACTATTTATTTAGCGCTCATGAATTCATTTTTAATGAAATGCTTGTGTTGTTGTGTATTCTGTTAATTAGCTCCTACACTATTACATACATTTTTAATGTTTAAAATATTATTGCTTTTAAACTATGTACATAAATATATAATGTGTATTGAATACCATTACTACTGAGACATTAAAAATCTGTACTTCTCCCTCACAGTGATTGCTTAAATTATTTTACTCAACGTGGAGTAACAGTTATAAAACATGTACTTTACAGAGCCATCGAAGTTACCTCACTGTCATTCTTGAATATTCCTTTAATAGAATAACATTGCATGATAAACTATACACATAAGAGACATTTCCTCTTTTAATTCTGTACTTGGGACAAGGAGATCTTTGGGAAAACTGCAAAAGTTGTTTGTGTCACCATGGCTCACTAAACATGTTATCTTATTGTCTCATCCTGGGAACATCCAGTTCTATTAATGCATCTGCATGGATTTCACCTTTCCATGGTAATTCAGCAGCTCCTTGGGTTGCTGCACCTCTCTGCTGGTGTGGAATGTTGTGTGTTCTTGGTGAGTTTGATTTCAGTCAAGTCGTTTTAGGCTTGAAGTAAATGGGGGTTAAAAATAAAGTGTCCAGCTCATGAAAGTGTTAAGAAGTTACTCAAAAAAAAAAAAAAAATATCTAGTCAACCTTATTTGTATGATGGCAAATGTGTCTTTTTTTTATGGCTACATCCCAAAACTTTCAGGTGCAGGATAACTCCTTTACCAATCATTGCAAAGCACATCTGAGCAACCCAGAAGTGCAGTACTAAGCACATAGCGCAGACTAGTTAGCGCTATATAGTGGCGCACTTGCCGATGGCACTAACATTATGTACTCTTTTATACATATTATTTTATGGAAAGTGACCCCTGCATTTATCCCACTTGTAAAATCCCTGATTGTGTATTTTATTGGATGGGTTTTATCTTGGGAAAGAGTAATGCTGGTCTCTATTTGATTGCTCATTATCAATTTTTTTTAAATCCATTTTTAAATGGGATTTCTCTAGAGAAAGTAACATGAAAAATGGTGAGTTAGTGATCGGCGCTACAAAACTGAACAAATATGAGTGTATATACAGAGCAAAATAAGCCGCTGCTCAACCTTTCTGTGAAAATACTTCTGTTCCCACTAAAATAACACACAGAAAAAAGAGAGGATGAAGGGATCGCAATGTAGAAGATCTTATATGAGTATGACCATATATACATCCATATAGGAGTCCCCTCTTTTTACTTTGTAACACGAGTTGGGCCTTTTCAGTACAACTGACTCTCAAAACATGGTCAGGATTAACCAACAGTGACTATGACTAAGCGTGGTGACTCACGAAACGCGTTAGGTGGCTTTCCTTTTTTACTTCATCATCCGTGGATTGTACCTTACCCTGTTTGTTTGGACTTTTGAAACTATTAAAGCACTTTTATTCACTCATTGTCTGGCGAGTGGAGTGCACACTTCTTTCTATTTGATGATTAACCAACAGTGAGCCTAGTTGAACCAAGATATAAAATTGCACAGAAGCATAAATAAATATATAGCTAAAACCTTTATTACAATTTAGTATACTTCTAGAATAGTCATTAGTGCTCCCATTCTTCTATTTCCAATCATTATTATTGTAATGTTGTGTTGGCAACAGTTAATGTTGTTATAATAGGAGTGTATTGAAAATAAAGGCATATCAAGACTTTTGTTATGGTAAACTAAGCTACTTTATCTAACCATCATAATCTCTGCTGTCATATGACTGCGGAATCTATTTTGCAAATCAACCATTCTAATCTCTGAATATCGGTTGCATATATATTGTTTTGTATTTTTGTCATTTTTATTTTATTGAGAAAGTTGCTTTGTTCTCGCCATAATTCGGACCTATGCGTTTGTTATGCAAATCCATGGCATGTAGTATAAATCTAAGCTATAATAATAGAGAAACTGTTCAGTCAAGTGAGCTGCTTTATGCTCCCTGTCCAAATTAACAGAAACAAAGCATATGCCTTCAGCTGAATATCCAGCTATCTTTTCTTGGATGCTGCGAGAGGATGCCTCTGGATTTTAAGGTTGGATTCTGAGCTCTGAAAATGGAAGCGCTTTCAACAGCATCATCAGAATCAGTTAGCTAAAACGGTTTCCACTTCACTTGCTTGGTTTGGATGTCTTGTTCTGTTTGTAGACTTCTGCAGCCGAGAGGCATTTAAGGAAGGGGAGGAGGCAGCAATGGAGTAAAATATAATTTATAGGGACTTGGATGCAAGGGAAGTGCTTGGTACAGGATATATTCCACACAATAGTCTGAGATGATCCTGTTTAATTATACTGAGTGAATGAAATCCATCAGTCAGCATCCAAGAACACTAAATGCTATTGTGCACATTTATTGTGTCTGTAATTCAGTTATTCCAAGGATTTGCAATTTTGTAATTTCACAGAGAGACTAATTTGTATATTCCGGCCATGTTTCTCTCTCTCTCTCCGTTTCTGGTATATGTATATATTCACATTAAACAATGCCTGCACATTTTCTGTTCCCTTCTGCATTTTGATGTGCAGCTGAGCCTAATTCATGTTAATTCATGTTAGAATGCAGACCTTCCTTCCTACTGGGATGCTCTGTGATGACAGTGATACTTTAATTGCTGAATACTGCAGGATTATTATGCAGCAAGTGAATTATGGACATGTTTTCAGGAAGACAAAACCTTTCTCAGGTAGAAAAGAAAAAACCCACAGCTGGTTTTTGAAACAGAATAATACCTATCTTACTTCCATCCTTTGCTGTTGGTGTAATAGCCTGCAATGCAGATGCAAATAGCTATGGTGAGTGACTGGAATGATTACTTTAGTCTATGATAACTGCATTTAGGTAATAAATTACCTAAGTGTTTGGAACTATAAACTATGCATTCTATTGAGGGCAAGCCTAATACATGCTACTTGGTAGTAGAAATACAGTTAATTATTGCACTTATATTTTCAAACCCAAGCTACTATTGATTGCCATTCTGGGTTACCCTGACACTCCACATTCTCACAGAGTTGATAACACGTTCAACTATTCTACAGGGAGATAAAAATGCATAGCACATCTAAGCTATTTAATAGTTACCATATATAATGACTTCATATTGGACAGTACATTCCAAAAAAAATCACAGAATGGACACAAAAGTAAAAAAAAAAGTAAATTTTGGACATGATATGAGTACATTGAGAGAGAGAGAATATTAAGTAGAACTATGCTAGTAGAGTTATTTTCTTACATTCTTTATTTAGACATTTACACCTCTACTTCCCTTTATGGAAGCGTAGATGAGTACCAAACCTTCTTTACCTTCAAAAGGGGGGAGGGGCGGACCATTGCGGCTGCATGGATGCAGCTGCTCCACAGTCCCCTCGCACACGATGACCAGTTCATTGTGCGAGAGGTCATCGCTGGAGCTTTCTTAGCGGGACAGTTCATCGCAGGATTGCTGAAGGGGATTATTAGGGGTTAGTGTTCGTATTGGGTTTGGGGGGTTAGTGTTAGTATTGGTTTCAGGGGGTTAGGTATTAGTATTGGGGTTTGGGTGGGTAGTATTGGTATTAAGTTTGGAGAGACTTTTTTTTGGAGGGGGGGGGGGGTTGATTTATTAGGGGGGGTGTATGTTTTGTAAGCCCTGACAGTTCAGCGCTTACATTGCCGCGACGAAGCATTCAAGCTGTCTCTAACTTTAATGAGAGCTACTTATGATCTATAAAAAATACTATGAGCTGAGGACAAAATGGAATGGTCTTGAGTCAAATATTTTGTTTTTGAACCTAAAACTAGTTAAATACTAGTTACACCTTAGAAGCACTGCCAAATAAAGGGGGACAAGGAGGCTGTTAATAAACTTGTGGTCCCTGTGTTGGAGATCTCAGGTATAAACAGACAGTAAAAGTAACAAGAAGACAGAGGGGGCAAGTTGAGACTGCACATGCTACATTAAAAAATAAAAATAAAGGCTATCTATTCAAGTGCCTTGTCTGCCTAATGGGAAACCCAGTCCTTGTCAGGACTGTCAGGTCTAATGACCCCATTAGAAATGGCTCTTAACCTCTTGAGAAGGATTGATGACCTATGTTGTCATAACAATCTGATCCTTAAAGCTAACATTCAGATCATTAATTTAGTAAACCTCTTTAGTCCCCTATCTAGAGCTCTTATAGTTCTGTTTCTGCTGTTTCTTTGCTGTTCGTGTGACCCACACTCTGTACTGTGTCACCGTCCATGTCAGAGGTGGCTAGAAGAAAGAGCTCCTACCCAGCACCACACATTCTTGCCGCCTTGGTGTGGTGAACCCCATGCATATGCCTCGGCATGGCTCTGGGGCTAACTATATAAGCTCATCCTCATATACTGTATCTTGTGAAACCATATGTTGGTGCTGCTATGTGGTAAACAATACATATTGTGTGCCTACTCCCCAAACATAAATAGTTAGTAAATTCTACTCTGTTGGGACTCACATGGACTATTGTGGATAAGCATGTACAGCTGTATGTTTAAATTGATCCTCTGTGTTTTACAGCTGGTGATACAGAGGACAGGAAGGGAAGGGAAGGTGAATTAAACAGGACCAGACGAAATTCAAAACACAAGGGTAAACTGAGCAAATATATAGTGTTGTGCACATCAATAATACGCCAGTAATATATTTTAGTATTTAATACTAAAATATTTGATGTATTCTTTGTTCTCTTTAATTGGTAAATTTTAAAAGTGGGTAAAACGCTATTCTACAATCAGCAGTAAATAAAGTTTATTTATTTATTTGTTTAGTTCTAAATCAATGTGTAAATTAAAGAAAGGAATATACTATATCTTGTTTTGTTTAAAAAAAAAAAAATCTTTTACTTGGAGTAGCTGTTACAAATCCTGAAGATAGCTGGCTTGTAACAGTTTTATGTAATGAGTACCTGTGTCCGTTTTGTGCCAAACGTTACATATTGTTACCAGACTAGCTCACTGGTTCATGAGGTCCCATAAGTGGTGCCTTCCCTCCCTACAGCAGCAGATGTGAATTAAGAGTTAATTGCAGTTCTTAACAAATATTTGTTAGGAGCCAAATGAAGCAAATCAGGAGCCAGGCTAGTGCTTTTTATGAACCAGGGAATTGGCATCCTTTAATTGTAATTTTAGAAGTCAGTGCTTGCTGGTTCCTAAGATTAATCAAGCCATGTTTTAAGGTGAGAACAGTTGTCCTTTTAGGTGCTAACATGGTGATGGACACTGCATTACATGCACCCCAGTCACACACTAGTACACACTCACTAATACACATACTAATACTCACTAATAGACACACACACACACACACACACCACTCGTGAACACTCAGTAATTCACACTCATGACTGACATTAAACTTTTCCCTTACTAGGGTGGCAAATGGGCTGCAGTCCCACTCCAGTTTGCCTTTGAGTGCTCCGTTGTCACCTGTCACCCGACGCTCCAACAGCCTATTTCTGTGGCTTTATGGACACTAATGAAAGCAATGCTTAATACACACCTCTGTAGTGACATGGAACACCAAGCCACGTGTAGGGCTGGGCCCGGTCACTGTGGCAAGTGCTGAGACCACGGTAGTTATGCCACTGGCAGAGCAAAATGTCCTCCTCACACTTCCCCTCTCCCACCACAATACCTCCTTACCTGCCCATTGCCTAACTTTGTGCCTACCTTTGTTGGGAAGCCCGAGGTTTCCTGGTGGGAGGCAAATGTTTGTAATGTAAATGACCATCGTAGTGCTAGCTAACAGACCAGCATGTAACTTTAGTTTGCAATAGCTGGATTGGTGAATATTGGCCACAACTACCCCAGTAATGGCTGACTGTGTATCATGGGAGCTGGAGTCAACAGCAAAAAGTTGTAGATTATTGTTGACCACCACAATACCAGTGTATAACTACAATTCCCACGAAGTTCAGCTAGCAATATGGCTGACTGAATATTATTGTAGATGCAGTCAACCAAGGTCAGTGTTTGTCGTGTAGACTTAAGGCTCTGTTCATGAAAGAATTGACAGGGCTGTTTCAAACAAAGTGACACTAAACGTTTAACCATCACTTTTTTTAATTAATTCTATATAGGGTTGCCACCTTTTCCACAAAAAGATACCAGCCTTGCTATTGCCTCTATAGACTTAACATTGGCAGCAAGCCATTTTTGTTTAACCGGCCTGCCGGTAAAATACCGGCTGGGTGACAACCCTAATTCTATCTATATTAGAAGTACAGATGAAAAAAGGTGTAGTGGCTCTTTAAAGCCAAAGTAGCAGAGTTGCTTTTACAAGCTTGAAATTCCCTTGTCAATTCCCTGCAACTCCATCTTTCAAGAGTTGCGTCCTTACTGTAGCTCAGGGTAGCTTCAGGAATAACAGAGCAAGTAGATCCGCTTAATCTAGACTCCTCCAAATCCATGAAACAGATCTCCATCCTCTTATAGGTGAAAACAAATTTGCACCCATATAAAAATGGGTCTAGGACACTTCATCGCCGCGGCTTCATCGCTGACAGTTAAGCGCGGCAGTTAGAACGCTGAACTGTCAGCAATGAAGATTAACGCGGCCGCTTCATCGCGGACGCGGCTATGTAAGGGCTGACAGTTCAGCGCTGAACTGTCAGCTCTTACAAATGTACAAGTAAAAAGAAAATACCCCGCCTAATAAATGATCCCCCCCCCAAAGTGCCCCCCCAAACCCCACTACTAAAATTAACCCCAAAACCCCAATACTAAAATTAACCACAAAACCCCAATACTAATACTACCCCCTAAACCCTAATACTACCCCCCTAAACCCTAATACTAACACCTGAACCCTAATACTAAAATTAACCCCCAAACCCTAATACTAAAATTAACCCCCGAATCCTAAAAACTAATTCTAACCCCCTAAACCCTAATTCTAACCACCCTTAACCCCAATACTAAAATTCTAATTCTAAAACTCTATCTTCTAACTCTAACACATTAAAACTTACCTTTAGCGGTGAAATGTCCCGCATGTGCCCTCCTGTTAGTTCAACACATGACATCACAGGTGGTACTAGTGACTAGACATGCCTACATGCTTAGCCCTTATCTTGCTGCTTAGTATGTCCTGTAGAAGGAGATCCCCCAAATGTTACTCACCTCCCCATGTCGTCAGCTTCAGCTATGGCCAACACGTACTTATATTCTGCAAATCACACACTTATATTTATAGTAATACATATATGTATAATCATATACATAAATGTCATGCATTCAGTCATACATACAATCATCCAGATACCTACATATCTGATATTTACAGATATCTATGTACCTACATGTCACATATAAAGTGTCATTTACACAATCACAGTGTCACATAGAATGTATACAGTACACATAGCCACACAAACACACAAGCATAGTGTAAAACATATAGAAAGAGCAACACAAGTACAGTCTCTCACATATATGATACATATGTTTAAGCACCTCCAGTCTGTCTTACATCTTTTTATAAGCGCTGTTTAAGTCAGAACATATGGGATGTCACGTGATAACTGACACTCTAATTTTCTCTGCAAAGAATACTGCGCGAGGGGGCAGAGCAATGCCTTCAACTTGACTTGGCAATTCACGGTCTCACCAGGGGTCACTGAGCCACCTGGCATTACGTGCCTGGTTGTGATCCCTGTGATGGCGGTAATTACACCATTGGTACTAGCACAAGTACAATTCCAATGGGGAGCTGTGGTCGCATAAGCACTTTCTTGTACAGTCACAGATTTGTTTCGGTCTGATTTCCTCTTGTTTTTAAATGTATGTATGCTGAAATAAGCCGCACAAAGATTTCAGAATGTTTAGATAAGGTTTCTCTCTCATGTTCATGCCATTTACATATTGATATACACCCGCCATGTATTGCAAGGCTTTGAAAAAGTTAAATAAACTGAAGCAGAGAGAAACATTTGTCTCCAAACAATACAGGCTTTTGAAAAATGAAATGTTTAATAGATTAATCTGTCCTTGCTGTCTGCCTATATTCATTGTTCATTCTTTTTCACATCTGCAGTGGGTGGTATTATTTATTACGCACTGGTTAATGCCTCCCATAAGTAATGTAAATTAGGTTTTAGTGAATTGCATTTTATATGTCCTTCCTGGCAAGACTGTGCATTTCTTCCCCTGTTTATTTGATAAATATATAGCACTGGAATGTATGCCATGGGAATTTGAAAGGCACTTTTTGCCTGAGTGCATTTGGGATTTCACATGGTACAATGCAAACATTGTTAGTTTAAAATAAAAATCATACTTCTGTTTGAAAGTTTTTTGTTTTTCTTTTTCTCCAAAGAAAGCAGACTCAAAACTATGTATTTGTAAAGGTTCCTAGCCGCTTCCTCCCGGGAAGGTTCGGTTGCTTAGAAGTGCTAGTATAGCCGAGAGGAAGTGGAGTTCTTTGCCTGAATTGCACCAACATGTGACGTCAGAATGCCTTCATCTGGCATGTTTGCATTATAAATGCTCTTTGTACATCACCAGTGCACTGGCAGCGGTGTGCGTCCGTACATACATAGATGTATTTTTTCCCTCACCATTTAAAAAATACTAAAAATCTCTAGTTTGCTTAGCTTTGTTTATCTAATTTAAAATGTTCATTTTTATTTGCCACCCTATTGCAGTTACTGTGCTGCACCCTTGACATCAGAAGGAATGATCCCTAAATTGTTGGTTTACTGAGGCCACTTCTGCCTCATTAACCCCTTTGTGACCTGACTTCCATAATATTTTTGGCAGTTCTGGACTATGGCTGTTTTTACGCTTTTGCAGTGTTTGTGTTTAGCTTTAATTGTCCGCTTTCTAATTTACTGTACCCACGCAAACCAAATATTGTTTTTTTTATAAGAAATGCTAACCCTGGCTGTTCTAGAAAAACATTTTTTTTTTTCCAATTGCAATGTTGCTGACTTCGTCTGGGGGTAGTCTAACAATACTTACTGAGCGACGGAAGTGATCCCTGTGTGTTCAGCATCACAGATACCGTACATCAGTCACTGCTTCTAGGTCACTGAGATCCATCTCGAAACATGGTTGCTTTGAAGTCTATGACTCCTCAAATAAATGTGAATCACTTCTGAATGATACATAGTTCAAATACAATGTTAATCAGTGTTCTGTCTGATCTAAATTTATCTGGAGTTTATCTTTAAGTGATACCATATTCATTGATGGCCCTGCGTGTGAATATTTACTTGTTACTAAAATAAACTTTTTTTTCCCCTAAATAATTAATACCGGCACAAGTTGAAAACATTTTGGCTGCAGTAGTCTCATAATATTTTAACAATCCCGGTGCTTCCTATTTGTCTATAGTTGCTAGCAAAAAAATGTCATATGGTTATTGTTATAGGACCTCAGATTAACTATGCAGCAAGCAACAGTATCAGTGCTTGTTATAGTATACTAAAATATTGACACAGCATTGCGTCTACAAAGAAATTTTATGTTTAGTCACTGATAAATATTTATTAAAAAAATGTATCTTTTTGTTGGTTTTTTAGTTTCAAATACTTTAGTGCATGTTTTACCCTCAAATAATTAAGCACAAAGGGATTTGATCATAATCAGAAATTTGTGTTTCAAATCAGATGTTACCAAGGTTCCTGAAAGTTAGGATTCATTTTCATGGGCATGAGTTTTTCATCTGTGCTTGTAATATTTTTACATTCCTCTAAATGGTTTGTTCCTATACTTGGTCAGACATATACTGGTAATAGTGAGGAGAAGTATGTAAGTAATGTGAATTGGCTAGATACCTGGTATCTGGTAATTTTGTTTATTTACTTCAGAGCAAATTCAGCTCTCCATCATTTGTGGAGGTATCACTCCCAGTAAGCTCTGTTGGTTAATCATTTTCCATTACTCATCTATAGTTGGGAGTTGTGTCTAAGCCTGTCAAAGCTTAAAGTGGTGCCGTCCCTACTTTCATTTATTGTATTGCCGTGGTTTAAATGGCCATATCTTTCCCCCACCATAATATATGTTGTGTGTGTTTCTTATACTTCCTCAAGAGAAAGTCAGTAGCCTCCTCATGACTGTGAGTTTCCACTAAGCACAAAACAGCTGTCCTTGAATGGTTATCTGGCTCTGCACCTATCATAAACAATGTTTAAAGGCTATCTTGAATAGTGTGCAAATGATCCAAGGAATCCATGTACATGCCTCCCAACTGTCCAAGTTGTGCAGGGTAGGGCCAATTTAGAGGCTGGATTTGGGACTGCAATACTGCAATTCCGATCTCATAATCCAGTGTCCTGGACACCAATGAATGCAAAAGGGCATTCGCACGAGTGCCGCCAGTTTGTGCCGTAGCAAGGCCACTCGACCTCCCAAGCACTGCATCCGATTCACAGACATTGGGAGGTATGCTGTATAAAGTGGATATAGAGGCAAAAAGTGATCATTGTTGACTCTATTTGCTTACCCAGAATCCCTTGTAGTGGTAGCAACTTGGGATTTCTGTGGAAAAAAACAAGTATTTTCTGGTTTGCTAGTGTCTATAGATTTGTGTTCAAACAATAACATCTTGAGTAGGAACAGACCGGTTTCAAAGATTCTCCACCTCCTGTGTCTGTTAGCAGACACAAACCACAATCTACAAAAAATAATACCATCTAATTGTTTAAGTGGGGATCATTGTGTGAATAATGGAAGTAAGTTATAACTAACTTTCACTTGTTTTGACTCATTTATAATTTTCATAATCATTTTAGCTAGTTCTAATATATGCCGCTAGACAGCTCCTTAAAGTACCCCTGTCATGCAAAAATGACTTGATAAGTTCATCTATACATATGTGCTGAATAAATAGCCAATGTGGGTATGAAAGGTTATTCAGATTTTAACTTGCATATATAGTGGCCTCTCAGATTAAAACTTCGCAGTAAGTGTGATTATCCACCATATGCACTCTCTGACTACAGTAGTCAGGGCCGCCATCAGGGGGTGACGGGCCCCGGCCCTTTAAAAAATAAAAAATTTCTTCTAAAAAAACAACAACAAAAAACGGGGCATCTGCCCAGGGCCCACTAATTCCTGGGCGCCCCATGGCAGCTGCCCCGTGCGCCCCCGCCAGGCCGTCCCTTTAATAGGGTTCAGAAGCCTCCCGTGATTGGCTGAGACCTCCTTCACACAAAGAGTTCAAAGAACAGAGAGGTAAATTAAAACGGACAGTGTGTGTGTATGTGAGTGTGAGTGTGTATGTCAGTGTGAGTGTGTATGTCAGTGTGAGTGTGTGTGCGCGTATGTCAGTGTGTGTGCGCGTATGTCAGTGTGTGTGCGCGTATGTCAGTGTGTGTGCGCGTATGTCAGTGTGTGTGTGCGTATGTCAGTGTGTGTGTGCAGATGTCGGTGTGTGTGCGGATGTCAGTGTGAGTGAGTGTGTGCGGATGTCAGTGTGAGTGAGTGCGTGTTTATGTCAGTGTGAGTGAGTGCGTGTTTATGTCAGTGTGAGTGAGTGCGTGTTTATGTCAGTGTGAGCGAGAGCGTGCGTATGTCAGTGTGAGCGGGGCCGTGCGCATGTCAGTGTGAGCCTGCGCATGTCAGTGTGAGCGAGAGCGTGTGCATGTCCGTGTGAGTGAGTGTGCATGTCCGTGTGAGTGAGTGTGCATGTCCGTGTGAGTGAGTGTGCATGTCCGTGTGAGTGAGTGTGCGTGTCAGGGTGAGTGAGTGTGCGTGTCAGTGTGAGTGAGTGTGTGTGTCAGTGTGAGTGAGTGTGTGTGTCAGTGTGAGTGAGTGTGTGTGTCAGTGTGAGTGAGTGTGTGTGTCAGTGTGAGTGAGTGTGTGTGTCAGTGTGAGTGAGTGTGTATGTCAGTGTGAGTGAGTGTGTATGTCAGTGTGAGTGTGTGTGAGTGTGTGTATGTCAGTGTGAGTGTGTGTATGTCAGTGTGTGTGTTTATGTGTGTATGTCAGTGTGTGTGTTTATGTCAGTGTGAGTGTGTGTATATCAGTGCGAGTGTGTATGTCAGTGTGAGTGTGTGTGTGTGTGTGTGTGTGTGTGTGTATGTCAGTGTGAGTGTGAGTGTATGTCAGTGTGAGTGTGTGTATGTCAGTGTGTGTGTTTATGTGTGTATGTCAGTGTGTGTGTTTATGTCAGTGTGAGTGTGTGTATATCAGTGCGAGTGAGTTTGTGTGTGAGTGACAGACTGTCTGTATATGTGTGTGAGGGAGTGTGTGGATAAAGGGGTTAACTTCTCTGACACTGCCTAGACTGATTTGTCTAGCCATCCTGGAGTTAACTTTCATTACAGGTCACATTAATATGTGACATCCAGCGGAAGCGGACCCCAGCTTTTAGTCAAATATTAATTCTATCAGGGGGGGGGCAGAATATTTTTCCAGTAAGGGGCCCTGAAATTTCTGATGGCGGCCCTGACAGTAGTGACAACTAGGAAGCATAATATAATAATATATTTGCTGGTGATTTTGCTAGCTTATGTGTTAATCAGTTTACATAACCTCTGCTGTCATCCTAACCTCTGTAAAACCCATTTCTACTTTAGATTTGTAAAAATATCAGCCTGGTGGACCGACTTATTACACTGGCATTTAACACCTGTATAAATGAGAACTGTAACAGTTATTGTAAATGGTACATGTCTCCCTTCCTTTTTCCCCTGTTTGTGCTGGTCACCGAATCCAGGTCACTGCATCCACAAACTCTATCAAGTGAAAGCACTCCTTGAAAAAAAACTTTTGACTTGTATGGTAACAGATGGAACAATAAATCACTGAAGGGGAAACATGCTTTTAATTGTCATACTGGTATCTCTTCCCTGGCGTGTAGTATAACGGAACAAAATTCCGCCAAAGCCACACAGATGTGATTTTGAATTACATTTAGAAAGTAATTTACAATATGTTATATATGCACATGTTGGGCACAGTTTTAAAAGTAAAGCAATCCCATTTATAGAACGTTTCTCACGAATGACTCTCACTCTAAGGACCTTTCTTCTTTTACTTGATGCTCTACCTTTTTTTCCTACAGAAATGCATATAAAGATTTGGAGTTCCTGCCAAACGATGATAGAATTGCGTTAAAAAGATCTGGATGCGTGCTTTGCAAAGCAGCATCTACAAGAATCATACTAAGAACTGGTAAATTATTGGTTAAGGGAGAAATTTGTCACAGGTATTTTTTTGACAAATCACTGTAATTTTGCAGTCACCCCAGGTGTTGATGACCTACATCTCCAATAGTGGTCATTTATAGTATACAGATCTGCAGCACACATCACTGTAAATCTGAAAAAATATATCTACTGAGTTACTTTCTAGATGGTAATAGAATAAAAAGATAGATATACACTGTAGTATCAAATATTATCAAAGCATGTAGTTTTATGCTTTGTTGAGACCTAGAACTTATAAGCATTTTGGTAAAAAAAAAAAAAAAAAAAAAAAAGTACAGCTCTGGCAACTCACTGCTAAGCACTCTGGGATGATGACCTCCATGTTTGAGGGCAAGCAGATGCACCACATCCGTGCCCCACACCATGAATGCAGGTGCAAACATGCTGCAGGTGGTGGAAGGTTCATTCACATTAGTAAATGTCTTGATTGGTGTCCATTTCGCAAGAAAACTTGGAAACTCAAGTATATAAGCGGAAGTTTATAGCCTTATTACATAATGACTGATCCCAAATCATCTCCTTTCTTTTAGCAGATGGAGTTAGCATTGCTTTATTTCATAAAAATATTATTAATGAACGATGGTACAAACTAGTTACTTGAACATCATTAACACCACTCACCACCATCATATTAGGTAGGGAATAGCAAGCATACGTTGTTGGTACAAAGTAAACAAACATATTAAACAAACATATGAAATGAATGGAAATAGTTATAGCCAGGATACCTACAAATAAAAAGGTTTAAAACTCCCTAGGCCTAGATGCTAAAAAGCAGATTTTTCTTTTGTGTGTTAATGTAATCTTACTTCTGTTTTATTATTTCTACTGTACAGAGAAAGAAAGATGTTCAGGCATGAAAACTTAAAAGCACACTAAGAATGACTAAGCGTTGGCTTTGCAGCCTTTGTGGGCTACATTTCCCAGAATGCACATTCGGTCTTTGGCAGGTTGCACCTCCAATATTGCCCAAAACAGCTGCAGTGCCAAAGGTTACTCCATTCCTGGCCTACACCATCACCTTCAAATGATTATGTTAACTATTCACAACGAATACCACATTTGGTATATTGTGGTCTCATCATGCTCTCCATCAAGGGAATACAGGTGTTGCTGCTGGAGCCAAGACATCCAAATAGGACTGGGTCCCGCAACTTCTGATGGCAGATAATATATTGCAACTGTTCTTGCAGTGATTTCATTGTGGGTAAAAAAAAAAAAATATATAGTTTTATGAGTTTTGTCTCTTGTTTATGAGCATTGCACTTCATTTTTCTATTGTGGCTCCAAATATATTCAAGCTAACGCTGCTTTTGACTTTACACCAGTGGATTTGGTACATGTTACAGCATTGTTTATACAAGTATAGCACAGCTCCAATGTTCTTCCTCATTAGTGTAAAAAAATCCAAAGTGAAATGTCTGCCCTGGTAGCAGCACTAGAAGCTCCTTCACAGTACTTCTGTTGGACTGCCCCCATGGCACCTTGGATTCCAGAACAACCGACTGCTTTTTTTAATCAGTTAAACCTTTTCTTCATGTCCTATTGCTACCATGTAGGTTGAAACCTGGCATGCACTAAGTAGTCATTTACTGGGACTGCAATTATTAGCAAGATTGAATTATTTTATTTAGGCCACCCCCTGCAGACTAAACGGCTCTGTGAAGTATCAAAGGCACACAGAACTTTTAAAAACATGTTCTGCAAAGTTTCTAGCTAATACCTTGGGAGATGGTGACTCTTTTGTAGCTAGGATTAGGAAATTCTGGATTTCTTTCCTAAAGGAACTGTGTCATGAAATTGAACAATTTGGGTAATGGTACTTTTGAATATAATACAATATATGCATAGGTATGAATCAATTTACTTTGATTTGAAATATACTTTGTTATTTATTCATTTATTAATGTTATAACATGAAAGTTGGATTGTAGAAAACAAATGACATTAAATAATATCCTACATAAGTTAAATAGCAATTACATTTAATTACTCTTAATAAGTTATTGGTCATAGTTAGTTACACAGACACTTTACATGCCAGGCACGGATTAATCAACCATATTGCTCATGCATGCCAACCAGTCTGTTTTCACACACAGTGTCTCTGCAGGTTAGTAGAACCAAAGGATATTGGCAAGCTGTCTATACTGTAAATAGTCTCTCTTTGCCCACAATTGCTGTGGGCAAAGGTAGGGAAAGACGGCTAAACTTATCCGGTGGCTGTGATTGGGTGTCTCAGCGATCAGATGTGACGAAGGGGCCTCCGCAGACATGGCACACAACCATTGCACTCCGCCATGTCTGTTTTAGCCCGATTGCGGTATGCCATTAAGGATGGAGCTTAAACCAGGGCTTGACAAATTTATTTTATTCTAGGAGCCAGCAAAAATTTTTAGGAGCCAGACAATCACGCAAACATACACGCAATTCATAAACACACACACCAACCCACGTCACATATACAGCCCACACACACCAACCCACGTCACATATACAAACCCCACACACCAACCCACTTCACATATACACACACACACTTCACATATACACCTCCCCCCACACCTCACATATATACCCCCCCTTCACATATACACCTCCCCCCACACTTCACATTTATACCCCCCCCTTCACATATACACCTCCCCCCACACTTCACATTTATACCCCCCCCTTCACATATACACCTCCCCCTTCACACTTCACACATATACCCCCCTTCACATATACACCTCCCCCCACACTTCACACATATATACCCGCCCTTCACATATGCACCTCCCCCCACACTTCACACATATATACCCCCCCTTCACATATACACCTCCCCCCACACTTCACATATATACCCCCCCACACTTCACATATATACCCCCCCTTCACATATACATCCCTCCCCCCTTCACATATACACCTGCCCCCACACTTCACACATATATACCTCCCCTTCACATATACACCTCCCCCCCACACTTCACATATATACCCCCCCTTCACATATACATCCCTCCCCCCCACTTCACATATACATCCCTCCCCCCCACTTCACATATACAACTCAAACATACACAAGTTTTTTTTTTTTCCCTTCTTAACTTCTGAGTGCTGGGTTGACAACCCAGCACTTAGCCGAAAGAGCCATGAAGATCGGCTGCGGCACGAATGTTTCCCCCCCTGCTGCCTTACCTCATTGCTGGGGAGGGGGAACATTCGTGCCGCAGCCGATCCTCATGGCTCTTTCGGCTGAACACTAACACATGTGTTGCGCGAGGGGGCGGAGCTTGCCGTCTGTCCCCTCGCGCTGCAAAAGACAGATGGCAGCGGCAAGGGGAACATTAGGGCAACGGCACCCGGGCGCCAGGCTCCATTTCCAGGTCGCCATGGCGACCTGGCGCCCGGGGTTTGTCGAGCCCTGGCTTAAACTACTAGCAACAACACTTTAAATATACAGTATCTGCATAATACAGAAAGCTTTCATATGCATTTTTAAAAAATGCATGGTTATACGGTCTCATTATGGCCATGCTGTTACTTACAATACTTTGTTTTATCAGATTAGTGATCTGTACAAAGTTTTTAAGGGAGAAATGGGGGATAACTATTAATTCAATACAACTTGTTCTATTTATTGTTCCCCCTTTTATGTGAACTATGTGGGATTCAAATGAAAGCATATTTTCTGTCTGTACATAATCTTCTGTGTACTCTGCTCAACACAACAGTTTTATAACTAAATATAGCATTAAAATATCAACTCAATATCAGTCTCTTGACCCTATTTTTCAAATATTTGATTGAGCACTGCTTCATGGCAACAGAGTGAACCAGTCGAACAATATTCAAGACAAGGAGCAATATGCAATATCTGTTTTAATCGGCCTGTTTAATCCCTTCTGAGGGGGATGGGACACTTCAAGACAGCTCGTCGCTGGAGATTTCATCGCGGGACATTTCATCGCTAAAGGTAAGTTTATTTCAGTATTTTAGCTATTTTAGTTTATTTTAGTAAGGGTGGTTAGAATTAGGGTTTAGGGGGTTAGAATTAGGGTTTAGGGGGTTAATTTTAGTATTAGGGTTCGGGGGTTAGTATTAGGGTTTAGGAGGTTAATTTTAGTATTAGGGTTCGGGGGTTAGTATTAGGGTTTAGGGGGTTAGTATTAGGTTTTAGGGGGTTAGTATTAGGGTTTGGGGGTTAATTTTAGTATTGGGGTTTGGGGGGGGGGGAATCATTTATTGGGGGGGTATTTTCTTTTTACTTTTACATTTGTAAGAGCTGACAGTTCAGCGCTAAACTGTCAGCTCTTACATAGCCGCGGCCGCGTTCTAACTGCTGCGCTGAACTGCCGCGCTGAACTGCCAGCAATGAAGATGCGGCGAAGAAGTGTCCTAGACCACTTCTGAATGTGTAAAGAATATTGAGGTAAGAATAAAATGACAGATCTGTCAGTCAGTATTTTCTTGAGGTAGAATGGAAATTCACCCTTTTCAGCCTTCAAGGGTTTTTGCTTTACAAACAGATATAGGTTTGCACTACTCAAAAAAGGTAGTTTGTGAATTTCTTCATAAGTTATGACACTACAGTACCGGTAAAATATTTCTTAGGATAAAAGTTGAATGTTTAATGCATTTAGTTTGAAATACTAACTCATTTTAAGAACTTAAATAATGATTTTATTAACAGCAAATACATTAAATTGCTTTTGCATTTTCAGTGCAAAACATTTTGTGACCTTTTCCAGAAGATCCCAAGTGATTACTGTATTTTACCGAACTGTGATATTTTATTGAATATTCACAATCCCTCTGGCTAATCTAAAGATGACCCTTCTGGGTACCGAAATGTTTGTGATGTTTTAAAGTAAACTGCTTTTTACAATTACTTACATTTTTATTCTCCTTTTACAAACAAACTATTTTTCAGTCCAATTAAACTTGCTTTGTAACATATATCCTAGCCATCTTTCCAGTCCTCTAAACATTACATGCTTATATTAGTTTTGCATTAGCCGAATTACCACTCCTACTGGTGTATGCTCAGAACAACTACCCTGTCCTAGATGTTGCATCTCTGACTTGGATGACATGGAGAGATATATATGCAACTCATGCAGACCAGGACCAACCTGCCCTAAATAAAGACAGAAGACATGGTTTCAAGCAAATGGGGTAGTGCTTCAACCACAGCTTTGATGGATATTATCTTCAGACATTAAACATTATAGACAGACCGCCAGCTTCAGTGGTGTAGACTTTAAATAAGTAATAGTTTGAGTCCCTGCAGCACCATGGACCACTAAAGGGAACTCCCTCTTCTATTTTCTGTAGAGTGATGTTGAATACGACTGATGTTGGAAGTTACTTTCAAACGCTGGCCATGATTCAGAACTGTCAAACTGTGACAGTAACAAACAAGAGACAAAAGGAGGCAGCACTCAAGAACAGTGAAAGAGAGGGACATGGTTAGACATATATTATAACATTTTATGCTTGATCTAAACTAGTGTGATTTATTGAGGTTTTTTAATGCAGGCAATGAGAGTAAGTATGCGCTCCAGGTTGGAATAAATAGGTATCCATGTCTGTGCAGGATACAACACATTTCAGAACAAACCACATTCAAAGATCAGTATATAAAAGTAATGCCTGCTGCAACGATAAGTTTATAAAGCTTGGTAATTAACGTTGCTACTCTGAGGAATCGGGTTGGTGAAATCAGATGAAGGCAGCATATATTTAACACTTGTAAAGAAATTTGAAGCATGTCTTAAATCCAATTTCATAATGCAATGTTTTTTCAAACAAAACAAAAATGTGTTCTCTACACAGGAAACTGACAGAACTCGCAGTTGCCATAAAACAACTGAACATTTTCTTCCATATATGTCAAATAAATCAAATAAAAAAAAATGCTATGTTGAGAATCTCAGCCAGTGGGTTGTGCTGGAGGCTGGTCTTCTATGAAAAGTTCCACAATGCCAAAGCACTTAAAGGGACACTAAAGACACTAACATAGAAGCACAAGTGAAATGTCTGTTGTCCCTAGTATGAGGATGAACTGGCTTGTACTTTTTATAGTACACGCCAGTATGTTGCTATGCTTCCATAGGAAGAAGGCAGTCGTCTGGTCAGTGACGGGCTCTCTCTGCCAGCGGGCCCCACTGCTGATTCCATGCAAAAACGAGGGCCTCTCTCTGTGTCTGTAGCGAGAGACCCCCAATTACGGATGTCAAAGTAGGAGAAGCCCCCGCTCTGATTGGCTGTGCGCGTGCTGACGTTGATCAGCACGCAACAACCAGGAACTGCTGTGTCACAGCAGTTAGTGAACCCGCGTGTATCCATTAAGATATATGTCTGGTTTACTTAAATGTCCCAGGATATGTTTTGTTTAACCCTTGCTTCCTTCAAGGAAGCAAGGGTTAAACAATGTTTAATGCTCCTTTAAAAGACAACAGTCGGCAAAAAATAACTTATGTTTAACTGAGAGAGTGTTGAAAATGCTTTACTAATAGAATACAGCTAAAGTGCCTTATTGCTGGATTTGACAAATCACAGGCTCTAGGGAGCCATAGCTATAGAGCTGGCGAATTTGACCCAAGATGTCCTTTCCTATACAAGCAAAAAGGGCTCAGTATGCTGCCTTATTTAAATTATTTAATTATAGAATTTTTATTTAAAATGTCTACACTTTATGCAATCTTTAATGACAGTTGTCCTTTAATAATCAAGCTGTCCCTGGCTCTTATTCAATATTTTATCGATGCGTTGCAAGGAGTTAGGGTTTCCTACCAATTCTCGGGTTTCCTACCAATTCTCGGGTTTCCTACTTGTTTTCAATGTTTGATACACTATGATCATTTTTGATTTCTACACTTCTGCTGCAGCAAAATAATTTTAATGGTGGAGGAGAAACGGGAAATGGTCAATGCTAGGGGCTCTTATTCATGGTTAAGTGTATTCCCTAATCTGCCCATGATGACAATAAACCAAATGTTGCTTCTTCAGATGTTATTTTAACAAGCAGTAATTATGAGGTGGCTAGAATAAAAGACAGGCCTCCTGCTCTCTCTGCTGTATTAAAGATTACTTAACGTTTATCGCCTGCAAGCACTGGAAGTTAGGGGACTAACAAAATAAGGTAACGCATCCAGCTGTGAAACATTTCAAGGTCACAGCTCGCTTGGCCACAAGATTTCTAGCTAAAAAGATAGAAGGTGACAGTGCTTGGAGTTTAGTAGTGTTTGCTGGTGGAGCGTGAAATGAAATTTAACAGTGCTCTGTAAATTTGTTTCTTAATTTATTATGGTGGTTTAGATTTCTTCAAAAATAAAATGCCAGTTTGTCTTTCCAAAGCTACACACATAATAGAAGTGTATAGGAAAATAATACATACTTATGGATATATATGGACACACATCTATGGATAGTAGATAAACAAAAGTGCCTATAACTATACATTGTACTAGCCAATTTACTATCACACGTGTAGAAATCTTTTTATCACGGTATGTATGTATATATATATATATATATATATATATATATATATATAGATAGATAGATATATATAGCCTTTAGTGATTATTTAAAGGATGACAATATCTGTTCTAAACAATTCCTTTGACAAGGTGTCTTTTTAAGAAGATGTAAAGCGCCAGTGTGTTTACTCACATTATTTAATAAACATGCCCATCAGAAACAACCCACGTATTTTTGTCTCTGCTATCAATGTACATACGGAAATAGACACAGCAATCACAACATATGAGCAAACTACTTGCTGATCAGAAAAAACAGTAAAGATCTATGTATCAGTATGAACATTTTCCAACACTTTGATTTACCTCCTTTACTGTCTTTTTATCATTGCTGACAAAATACAGGGAATGGGCTTCCTATTGTGTATGCAAATATTGATATAACCATGAAGTACCTGGTGTTCTAATAATAATGTCTCCCGAGACTCTTCCTGTTTATGCTGTGCACATCATAATTGTTTACTAGGAGTCAGGGAATCACATACTACAGCTATGACTTTCAATAATCTGCCATGTCAGGACAAAGCTATCTATCTTTTTTTTTTTTTTTTTTTTTCTGTATAGGACTTTCCCTGTTCTGATTAATCATGCAGTAATTAGAATCCTGTGTACAATGCAAGAGTCTGTAATGGGGGCTGGATGTGTATTAATATATACATAGTAGAAGACCGTGGCAGAATAAGATCACTATGGGATCAGGTGCATAAACAATTCCTGGGGCCCCATTACGCTAATATCCTTCTCTCTTTTTAGATTAATGAGATGAGCTTAGGTTAATTGCTGCTTCCTAGATGTAGGTTAACTATTGCACATGCAATGCATGTTGGTTACTTAGTCTGTACATGTGCAGAATGCTTCCCTTTGGGACAGTAGGGGATGAATTTATGACTGCAGGAGAGTTGTCCAAATCATGATATCCTGTGTATAGTGGGGGCAAGAAAATATCACCCCTCTTTATCTTCACAAGCATATGGAGATGGGGGTTATTATTATCTGGGGCAAACAAATCCTTTGATGTTTTATATAGATGTATCAAATATTATATGTCTAAATAAATGAGCTCTAATTTCTTATTAACAAAAATAAGCCAAGTAGACTAAGTAAATGCAAGTTCTGATTACTCTCTGGTTTATTTGTTCTGCTACAATAAGTGTTTAATATTCATGCCACTCGAGGCCATTTGTGACATTTTGCCATACTCTGTGGCTGCTGCTAGCACAGCATGTGCAGTATGGTAATGTCTTCATGACAGCTACCTGAAGATCCAGCACTGCACAATGGGTGTACATTATTACGGTTTGCTAACATGTCTTCATGATGAGTTGTATTTCTGCAACTAAAAACTATTGTGACAATTAATTGAACACCTCCTATATTACTATATCAGCCAACTTAAATGTTAACTGAACTTCTATATAAATCAAAATAAGATTCCGAGGTATGTCAATTTTCAGGGTACCATCTAATTATTCTGAGTAAAGTACCAGATAGTCCTTGGCTCCTACATTTCTGTCTAGCAGACCTGATATGATATGTCCTTATCATAGATGGGAGCCCTCACTAATTAGCTGGCTGGAAACTGTATTAACCATGCTACTTACAGAGCTCTACCGGATTCTGCCCCATATATTGCCCATCTATGCTACACTCGGAAGATTTGTCTCTATTTCCTCTGCGTGAAAAAGTTGAAGAGAATATCAGCTATTAGAAAGTATCCCCATTAATGTACAATGTGTGATTTTTTTTTTTTTTTATTATACTGATTTTGGGTTTATGGTGAAAATGTGCTTATTGTTTGGAAAACTAATATTATTATTTTTTTGGTTATAACACTTAAATGACAAGTGATTCCACCAGATCTTGAGCTTAATAACACATTAATAACATGCCTTTCATTCAAGCTGTAGTTAAAATGCCAAGAGATTAGCTGTTTCTGAAATGTTTACCACAGTTCTCATCTGATTCATCTTCTGCATTTAACATTTTGGTCAAACCGCTAAACCTCCTGTCCATGTCTGCATCATCCATGCTTCTTTTATACTGAGTTACAGACACACGATTTTGTGTTGGGCTATGTGTGTTGGGCTACGAGTATCTAATAAGGTGGCAATGAGAGAGTATAAAGAAATGCTGCACATATCACAAAATCTGGGCATTAAAGAAGATCATGATAACCTTACTGGTCCCAACAGTAAGAATCTAGTTTACTAACCTTTTTACTCAGTAAAGAGAGCATTGAGGGGAAAGATGGGATATTTCAAACTTTAGGCCTTAAGTTTGAAATTCCCATCTCGGTTCCTTGTATTTCTCTCTTCATTGAGTAGACCCTCTAGTGGAACTCATGTGACAGATACATGTGTACTTTCCCTTAAAGTGCTTTTATGCCAAGGACCTTAATCAAGGTGGAGTTGTAAGAAAAAAAAAATACAATAAAATCCCTCATTAGTAATGCTATTTTAAACCTTGAACATATGGTTCCATATTTGCCTTTTTTGCTGAAATCTTTTACCTCACATTCATGTATTGTAAGCTGCAAATATAGTTGCATACTTGGCTGGAAACAGATATTGCTCACGTCCTGTGCCAAAATAAAACAAGCCAACATGCATTGAAGCAGAGCAGATTAATTTACAGCCCTAGGCATAGAAGCCATATTTAAACACCACATGCCTTATCACTTATTGTTCGGTTGCACCATGGTAATTTAGTATAACATAACATTTTCCAGTAGCAGATTTTAGTACTTTCCCTACTGTGAGTTGAGAACACTAGTTATTTGGGTTCAACTCACTATATTCTACTGGCTGTATAGTGCCAGCCAGGGGCGTTGCTAGGTCTCCAAAAGATCCGGGGCTGGAGCCCATGATAGATTTTATAGAAGTAGAGTAAATAAAATCACATGGTTAGGCAGCATACAGACTGATATAATTGACGCCAATGAACAATAGGTATATATGGGTATATATCGGGGCTCAACAAATCCCGGACACCAGGAAATTATTCCTGGCGCCCAGTTATTGTTGTCCCTGCATGGTGCCCTCGCCGCTGGGATCATTTTATTTATCCAGCTGAGCGCGGGGGAGCAGTGTGTGCACCGGCTGCACAGTCTTCCTGCTCCATCCCCACATGCACCGCACTATAGTGTCCGAGCGCTGAGTGTGCTCAGCAGGGCTAGAAACAACAGCAGGGCACAGACCAGGCTAGAATGAGGTATAGCAGCCAGGAGGGGGGCATATTGATTGATGCACTTTTTTTTTCGTCAACAACAACAAAATTGCTGACTTGTGTGTATGTGACTGACAGAGTGTGTGTATGACTGACCGAATGTATGTGTGTGTGTCTGTGACTGACTGTATGTGTGTGTTTCTATCTGTGACTGACTGTATGTGTGTGTCTGTCTGTTACTGACTATATGTGTGTGTCTGTCTGTGACTGACTGTGTGTGTAACTGACTGTATGTCTGCCTGTGACCGACTGTTTGTGTGTATCTGTCTACCTCCACAGCAATAAAACTCACAGTAATGTGCAGTGTGTGAGTGTATCACACACTCATGCTGCACATTACTGTACCACAATACACAATAAGACTCGCAGCACACAAAAAACTCACATTACTCAAAGTTACACTTATACACAAAAATACACAGCCACAAATACACACACATTCACACTTGCAGTCACACATACATACACACAGAGAGACACAATCCCACTTACACACACCAACTTACATCACACACACACACACACACACACTTGTATGGGAGCAAATTCCCATGATTTCAAAATAACTGAGCATACAAAAATTTGTGTACGTTGCATATAACATTTACCAGTCTCATAATATGCCATAATATAGGGGATATCACAGACAACCACCCTGACACCCCCCCCCCCCCCATGTGGGGGGGCCACATAGATACCCTTACATAGACAACCTTACACTCTCACACGCACATCATAAATATTTATTTTTTTAATAAAAAAGGGGTCAAAAACCTGGGGAGAATAGGCTGAGGTATGAAGGTATGCTCCTTCTACCCTGGGGAGAATAGGCTGAGGTATGAAGGTATGCTCCTTCTACCCTGGGGAGAATAGGCTGAGGTATGAAGGTATGCTCCTTCTACCCTGGGGAGAATAGGCTGAGGTATGAAGGTATGCTCCTTCTACCCTGGGGAGAATAGGCTGAGGTATGAAGGTATGCTCCTTCTACCTTGGGGAGAATAGGCTGAGGTATGAAGGTATGCTCCTGGTACCCTGGGGAGAATAGGCTGGGGTATGAAGGTATGCTCCTTCTACCCTGGGGAGAATAGGCTGAGGTATGAAGGTGTGCTCCTTCTACCCTGGGGAGAATAGGCTGAGGTATAGGTATGCTCCTTCTACCCTGGGGAGAATAGGCTGAGGTATGAAAGTATTCTCCTTCTACCTTGGGGAGAATAGGCTGAGGTATGAAGGTATGCTCCTTCTACCCTGGGGAGAATAGGCTGAGGTATGAAGGTATGCTCCTTCTACCCTGGGGAGAATACGCTGGGGTATGAAGGTATGCTCCTTCTACCCTGGGGAGAATAGGCTGAGGTATGAAGGTATGCTCCTTCTACCAACCTCATAAAAGAGAGAAGTGCAGGGAATTGAGATGGGAATTCAACTGAATGGGAGAATTTCTCCAACTCTGCTACTTTAGCCTTCAGTTTGAAATTCTCATCTCACTTCCCTGCAATTCTCTCTTTCATGAGTAAAGCCCATAATATAATGAGCAGCACATTCACTCATAATGTATGGGTTTAATACTATAACCAGGTACATGGGATGTTTAATGCCATGTGTATGGACTTTTATTGCCATCAATATAAAGACTATATATAAAGATGAATCACTATTATTCATATTGAATGCAATAATCGAGTGTGAAAATAAAAATGGTATGAGGACTGTTTCACACTTGATTATCACATTCAATATGAATAATAGTAATTAATCACATTTTCTCCTAGTAATCTCACTGCCACTCAAAAACACTCATAACTCTGCCACTCACGCTTTCACTCTCACACACTTAGTCTGCCACTCACACACACTCATAACTCTGCTGCTCACGCTTACACTCACATACTCTGCTACTCACACATATACACACGCACAGTCATAACTCTGCCACTCACGCTTACACTCACTCACACGTACACTCATATCTCTGCTGCTCACACTTATACTCTCCAATACTCTGCCACTCACACACACTTACACTCTGCCACACACATACACGCACACTCATAACTCACGCTTACACTCTTCCAAACACTCACACTCTGCCACACTCACTCATACTCTGCCACTTACACACACTTACATTCTGCCACTCACACACATACACACTCATAACTCTTCCACTCATGCTTACACTCACTCACACCCACCTACACTCTGCCACTCACATACATGCACATGCACACTAATAACTCTGCCACTCACACCCACTTACACTCTGCCACTCACATACATACACATGCACACTCATAACTCTGCCACTCACACTCTGCACTTACACTCTGCCACTCACATACATACACATGCACACTAATAACTCTGCCACTCACTCCCACTTACACTCTGCCACTCACATACATACACATGCACACTCATAACTCTGCCACTCACACTCTGCACTTACACTCTGCCACTCACATACATACACATGCACACTCATAACTCTGCCACTCACACTCTGACAAACACTCACGTGCAAAGCTTGAGGGCGCGGAGTTAAGCACGAGGGGCGGAGCCGATCGTGAGCGGGCAGAGTCTGGTGCTGTTCAGCATACAGAGGCGGGGTCGAGCATGAGGGGGCGGAGTCAAGCATGAGGGGGCGTGGTCAGTCTTCATTCGGGGCTATGGAAGGGAGATCCGGGGCTTCAGCCCCAGTAGCCACCCCCTAGCGACGCCTCTGGTGCCAGCCACTCTTGGAATAAAAGCAGCCCGGAAACAACTATGGAAAGAATCCGCTTTGGACGCACCTATATCATTGGAAACTAGGATTAACTGCAAACATGAACTCATCCAGCATTGTGTTTTATAGTAAAATCACTAACAGCCAGTGCAAAGGCTTTGGGCTGTGTGCCCTTTGCTATCTTCCTACTATATCCCTGACCTCTGCTACTTTCAATGTACACTTATAAATAAATAAAAAAGCTAGACAGATTGAACAGTTTTTAGACAATAGTCCACTGACACAAGTGATTTTAAAGCATTATGCTACACTATGAATGGAATGACAAATAAAGATGGGAAGAAGACAACCAATGTCTAGAATTGCACAAATAGCAATAAAAATGATATAATAAAAAGTGAAAAATTGCAGATATAAAATATAGTCTCTGTGTCAGATATAGATGCATAAATGAACTCCCTGTTGGTTCTCAAATTGATCCTCACTATTGTCACAGTTCAACCTCATTTCCATGACCTCTGTACATTGTTTTCAGGTTTTGTGGCTGTTTCCTCTTCAGCCTCTGGTGCCCGCTATTCTAGCATTTGCATCTGTCAGCTGCCTTGTTAACCTGAGCCCAACCCTATTTAAACCTGCAGCTAATTGCAAACAGCGCATGTGCATTACTTCGGTTACAACCTGTACTATGCCTCTGTCCCTGTACTAGCGTTCCTGATTATTTGGTTTGATTATCTTGTTGCTGAATTTTGCCTGTCCTCGATCAAGCCTGTTTGCCACATAGAAACATTCGGTCCATCTAGTCTGCCCAATTTTCTAAATACTTTTATTAGTCCCCAGTTTCCTATCTTATATCTAGGATAGCCTTGTGCCTATCCCACTCATGCTTAAAATCCTTGACTGTGTTTACCTCTACCACTTCTGCTGGAAGGCTATTCCATACATCCACTACCCTCTTAGTAAAGTAATACTTCCTGATATTACTTTTAAATCATTGCCCCTCTAATTTAAGACTATGTCCTCTAGTTGTGGTAGTTTTTCTTCTTTTAAATACTGTGTTGATTCCCTTTATGTATTTAAATGTTTCATATCCTATCCCCCCCGTTACGTCTTTCCTCCAAGTTATACATGTTAAGATACTTCCTGGTAAGTTTTATCCTTCAACCCATGAACCAGTTTAGTAGCCCTTCTCTGAACTCTCTCCAAAGTATCAATATCCTTCTGGAGATATGGTCTCCAGTACTGCGTACAATACTCCAAGTGAGGTCTCACCAGTGCTCTGTACAATGGCATGAGCACTTCCCTCTCCCTACTGCTAATACCTCTCCCTATGCAACCAAGCATTCTGCTAACATTTCCTGCTGCTCTATTACATTGCCTACCTACCTTTAAGTCCTATGACATTATTACTCGTAAATCCCTTTCCTCAGATGTTTAGGTTAGGCCATTACCAAATATTCTACATTCTACTTTTGGGTTTTTACGCCCAAGGTGCATAATATTGCACTTGTCCACCTTAAATGTCAGTTGCCACAGCTCTTTTTTTTCTAGTTTAGCTAAATCATTTGCCATTTGGCTTATCCTTCCATGAACATCAACCGTGCTGCAAATCTTAATATCATCAGCACAAAGACATACTTTGCCAACAAGACCTTCTGCAATATCTCTTATAAAAATATTAAAGAGAATGGGTCCAAGTACAGATCATTGAGGTACCCCACTACCCATTTGCCTGACTTGTGATTTTGTTTAGTGTTTTTCCTCTGTTGTACCTCGTTCTATCCGTGTATGACCTGGCTTGCTGACTATTCTATTTTTGTTTCTTTTCCTGTGTATTTTTGCCTGCTTCTGTGTGTGGTCAGTGTGTTAAAGTCCTGGGTGGCCATTTGCCTGAGGCTCAACTATAGGGTATAATACCAGGTGAAAAAGCACTGCCTGTTGCAGCTGCTTCTAGCCCAGTCTCAGTTATCAGTCCAGTGCCTTGCTCAAAGGGCTGCTGGTCCTGTCTCAGCTGTCAGTCTTCACTACCAGTCTTGTCTAAGGTTCCATCAAGTCCATAGTAATGCATCATAGGGTGCAGACAGACCCCATATTCTGCCCTGTAACGAGGATCCTCCCAGGTCTATTATCCCAGGTTGTGAGAATTTTGCCATTTGAATGGTTAAACGCTTAGCCAAGGTCTGTAAGCATATCTGTCTGCTGCCTTCTGGAAGTCCACATTTGAGTTTTTACAAATGAAGACATGAAAGAAGAAAATGAAAGAGAAGTAGAATCAAGTTTTCTCAAAAAAATATATATATAAAAACAAGGAAAATATTAAGTGTAGGAATAGCAGAGCTTTCTAAATCGAAATATACATGTTTTTGTCATCTATCAAATAAAAAAACATGATGATTTGATTTGAAAATTCCTGAAAACTTAAATTCTAAGATGTTGCAAACAATGAAAAAAACTATGTAAGTATTAAAACTGTATTTAAAAGCCATCAAAGATACAATTCAACAATGCTTGTTTTTATTTTTTAAACTAACTTTATATTCAGGTATCAGATCACTTCCTTGCTGAAATGCTAGTCTTTCTTAGACAGTCTTCAACAAAGTAGTAGAGTTAAAAAAAAAAAAAAAAAGGAAAAACTTATCTGGGATATATCACTTAAGCATTACAATATGGGGTTATTTCCTAAAAGGTGAGTTGTACATTTCAGCTAACAAATTTAGCTATACATTGTGCAGGGACAACCTGGTGAGTTCACTTAGTGGGGGAAACTCACCAGAACTGTCCCTGCACAATGTATAGCTAAATTCATGAGATGAAATGTTTATCTCACCTGAACTTACCTGCAACCTTGTGTCTATTAATGAAAACCTATAACATTTTTGTAGAGCTGCTTTTGAACATGTAATTGATTAGAATGTTTCCATATATGTTTATATAGAATTAGATTTGCCAATTTATTGCATTATTCTGAAATGTTCTATTTGCAAGAACGTCTTCTGCTTATTACTGACTGAAATTGGGGGGAAAAGGAGTTGCTGATGCGGAAAGGGATGCTGTCAGGGCAGACATTCTGAATGTGTCTTACTGGATTTGACAGTGTTATGCTTTAAGTTTACTGAGTCTTTCCTGAGTTGGAAAGCAGTACAACTGTAATGTGAAATAAATAGATTGTTACTTTGAATGAGAGCATTGTGACCTTGATTAAGAATGGAAAAATCTTCATATGACAGTATTGCCTAAAAATGTAAACAGTTTATTCAATGTCAAATGCCCTGTACCACAAGTTCATTGCTATATACTGACTTTCCATAAACCATAATCCATATAATATGGAACAAACCCTGTTCTTTCCACCAGAAAATAAACAAAATCATAAAAACAAATTAATGGCAGATAACTGTTTTGAAGTTACTGGCTATGTTTAATGGTCTAAGTACCTGGATGGATACCCTTAAACCATACTAGGTGTCACAGGGCTTGTGACCACCGCCACAAGCCTCACTTTCCGCAGATAAACGTAAACCTATTTCAATCACAAAAATATTTACATACTATTATAATATATTAATGTTTATATATTATAATATATTTGCATTTAATAAATATTATTACATTTTAATTTAAAAAATGTATTTTATGTTAATTTTATTTATGTATTTAATGAGTCATTTATTTATTTTTCAGATATTTTTGTTTTTAATTTTGGGGCCATTTTGGGAGGACTTTTCACAATTGCCAATGTTCTCCAATTTGACTTCTATGGGAGGACTTGGGTTATTTCTGTAATAACCCTAGTCCTCCTGAAATGGCCGCGAAATAAGCCATAGTGTTACCCATATAACGCTATGGGGAACAAAGGCTACTATTTCAGCAGCCAAACTACAGGAGGAGTTCAGCTTCTGAAATGTTGTCAATTTGTGCCGGTTGAAGGTCACTTCGGTGGTCTCTAAGTAGCCTGAATTTGAGGGCTACTCAGATCACCGAAGTGATCAGTTTTGGGAGAAAAGCATAGCTACCCAAGTCGGCCTTTTAACCTGTAACCTTAATTTTCTGACTTCCGGGATCATCTATACTACATAATATGAACTGTACATAGTACTTAACCTGGATCTGTGCAATTGCTTATAAACTGCATCTGTGCAATTGCCTATAACCTGCATAAGTACTTAACTCGCTCCTCTGTATTTATTGTGCATACTGAAACTATCTTATGCTACTAGGGTTGCCACTTTTTTTTGCAGAAAAATACCGGCCATGCGGTCACCTCCATAGACTTAACATTGGCCTCATGCTATTTTTTACCGGCCAGGTGGCAAACCTATATGCTACACAGAGTATTAGAATCTGGATACTTAAAATTCCTATTCCAATTCCTATGTTTGACCATTTGGTTTCAGAAATCAATTTATTGGCCCATTTTTTAATTTCATTAACCCACCCGTTATTATTAGAGACAGACACAAATAGACAGGCAGTACAGATATACTGAGCGATAAGAGATTGACAGACGGGAGAGATAAGCAGGCAGTAAGATGTACAGATATACTGACGGCGAGGGCAGCCCCGGGCTGGAGGGGGTCCTGCAGCCGTCATACTGGCTCAGAGTTACAGTGGATGATCCCAGTTACTATACCCTTGTCCACCTTTTTAAAAATATTATTTCCCACGCGCAGCTAATCTCACGCGGGGTGAGAGTCCCAGCACTTAAGGGTAGGTATGCCTCCCTCCAGTTCCGGCCCTACATTTTCTTACCCCTAGCGTGTGGACCACACTCTGCACTCTTGAGTCAGAGTGCGCGGCGCTCAAACAGAGCCAGGTGACACGTGGTGCAGCACTGTGTAGAGTGCTATGAACCAGGAAAGCAAGCTGACAGACCACGCAGCACACCATGGCTGACCCCCGTACCCAGCCTGCACACAGAACATCAGACCATTATCTACAGTCTTAACAAGAAGAAAAAGAAAAATATTTTTTATATACACACACACACACACACACACACACACACACACACACACACACGCGCGCACACACACACACACATGCGGCATAATATTTCAGTTATATGAACTGAACTGAAGATATTCAAACAGTCAATAAAAAACAAATAGTTTTTTTCCAAAAATTCAGTTTTTTTTTCCTACTGCTTTCTCCCTATTGCAGTCATGTCCAAAGTCCGGCCCGCGGGCCAGTTGCGGCCCGTCCTTTACTTCCATACGGCCCCAGAGACACGGCTGATCAATGTCTCTCTCTGAAAAAAAAAAAAAGCTTGCAGGCAGAGACGGAGGTGAGAAGGGATCGGAAGATCCCCCCCCACCATCGCTCTGCCTGCCAGGCTGCACGGGGAGCCGAACAGGCAGCACGGAGAAACCTCCGTGCTGCCTGTTCGGCTCCCCGTGCAGTGTGCCGACACGGAAGTGCCGACAGGTCACGTGACCGGCGTGCTGACGTCATACGCGCGCCGGGTCACGTGACCTATCGGCACAACCACCTGTGAGACGAACAGGCAGCATGGAGAAGACCATGCTGCCTGCCACTAGCCACCAGGGAAAGGTAAGTGCTGGGGACTGGGGAGATTGGGGGAAAGTACTGGGGAAAGAGGCAGGGGCTTATTAATGATAAGGTAACACTGACATATTATTGGGCAAATTAGCTGGGGAATATTAATGGCAACTAACACTGGTATATTACTGGGCAAATTGGCTGGGGCATATAAAATGGCAAATAACTGGCATATTACTGGGCAAATTGGCAGGGGCATATAAAATGGCAAATAACTGGCATATTACTGAGCAAATTAGCTGGGGCATATAAAATGGCAAATAACTGGCATACTACTGGGCAAATTGGCAGGGGATATTAAATGGCAAATAACTGGCATATTACTGGGCAAATTGGCAGGGGATATTAAATGGCAAATAACTGGTATATTACTGGGCAAATTGGCAGGGGATATTAAATGGCAAATAACTGGTATATTACTGGGCAAATTGGCTGGGGCATATAAAATGGCAAATAACACTGGCATATTACTGGGCAAATTGGCAGGGGCATATTAAATAGCAAATAACACTGGCATATTACTGGGAAAATTGGCAGGGGCATATTAAATGGCAAATAACATTGGCATATTATTGGGAATATTGGAAGGGGCAAATTAAATGGCAAAAAACACTGGCATATTACTGGGAAAATTGGCAGGGGCATATTAAATGGCAAATAACATTGGCATATTATTGGGAAAATTGGCAGGGACATATTAAATGGCAAATAACACTGGCATATTACTGGGAAAATTGGCAGGGACATATTAAATGGCAAATAACATTGGCATATTATTGGGAATATTGGCAGGGGCAAATTAAATGGCAAAAAACACTGGCATATTACTGGGAAAATTGGCAGGGGCATATTAAATGGCAAATAACATTGGCATATTATTGGGAAAATTGGCAGGGACATATTAAATGGCAAATAACACTGGCATATTACTGGGAAAATTGGTAGGGGCATATTAAATGGCAAATAACACTGGAATATTATTGGGCAAATTGGCTGGGGCATATTAAATGGCATATAACACTGGCATATTATTGGGCAAATTGGCCGAGAGAACCATGCATGGGAAGGGAGAAGAGAGAGACATAAATGGAATGGTAGAGGAGAGACAGACAGACATGGGTTCGCAGAGGAGAGACAGACAAATATGGGATGGCAGAGGAGAGACAGACAAACATGGGATGGCAGAGGAGAGACAGACAGATATGGGATGGCAGTGGAGAGACAGACAGATATGGGAAGGGTTAGTTGTGTTCCTGACATATATTTCAGCATCTTGTGTTGTTGTTTTTTTTCATCTGGCCTTCAGATATGAAAGGCAGAGTGATTTTACTACTGTTTAGAATTGTCATTCAAATCGTTTGCAATAAAGTTTGCATAAAATAGTTCATTTGTACTTAATTTTAACTGTCAGGCAAAATGGTCGGCCCTCACGCATGTTCACTTCATCAAGTCTGGCCCTCTTTGAAAAAAGTTTGGACACCACTGCCCTATTGTAATTTTTCCATGGGCCCTTATTTTTTTCTTTCTGTAAACTGCTTTTGCAGAAAGTTTAAAAAAAAATTGTGATCTAAAAATAGCAAATATAGAAACATGAATCTTCCTCTTTATGACTGATTGATGGCTCATACTAAATAACTAATGATTCAATATGGTGGCATCCATTACTTGCTCAGTCATGAGGTGTTTGCTCATTTTATGTCCTGTGCTGCTTGCTATCAGACAAAACTACACATCAATAGTGTTTACTGAAATGAACACGCTATTAAATCTCAAATATAAAAAAAGTGACCACATCGATAGTGTCAGCCAGGACAACAGCTCCTACTGAAGTGTGTCAAAGCATCCTATTTTATTTGACAGGCTGTCATAAAATATATTTAGTAATATTTCCGTATAGGAGGGCAGACACCGCCACTGTGGGATAGGAGGGCAGACACCGCCACTCTTGGATAGGAGGGCAGGCACCGCCACTCTTGGATAGGAGGGCAGGCACCGCCACTCTGGGATAGGAGGGCAGACTTCGCCACTCTGTGATTGGAGGGCAGGCGCCACTTTGAAGTTTGTTTGTTTTTAAGCATTGAAAACTGCATATGTTTTAGAGCTATAAAAGCGATGAAGGATTTTAAGGTTAAAGTCCATTTGACAGTATTGGCATCTTGTGGGTTACTATATTGTACTCATTTTAGGTCGTTTGCTGTATTTGAATATGCAGAGATGGGGCTAAATTGTTTTTTCCAACATTAGGATATATTTCAGCAACAACAGAACATTGGTAGCCCCAATAATTGTTACGGGTTTTAGTGCTATTGCAGTTAAATGTGTTTTCATAAGATTTGATATGATTTTAGAAATAATTATGGAAAAATATCTAAATTTTAACACATAACTTTTTGGAAAGGCCACAAGAAAATGGAAAGCTTCCACACATGATCCACACAATTCCCGCTTAAACCCATCAAACCCATCACTGTACTGCTGTAACTATGGACATCACTGGATTCAGAGCTGGGGCATGGTAGACGTAGGACATGCTGTAAAATGTTGAAACCATTAAGTACTACTTTAAAACCTGGCTTAATTTCTGCATGGATGTAATAAGAAACACAACGCCAGTTACTGCAGAAAGAAATACAAGATAGAGGATCCCACAGCTGCACCGTCCTGTATATTAATGGCTCACAAATAAAGGTAGATGTTAATTTTTAAGCACTTTTATGTTTTCATACATGTTTATTCTTTATTGATACTAGCAGCAATCACTTAAGTTTAACTACATGCAACATAGTGTTTCGCTTAACTCAATCAGGTATAGATATGATAAAACAGGTAAGAACCTATTTCAAGACATAAATATCAAGTGTTGTGGTGACAATTTTAAAGGGAATTAATGTAAGGGAATAAAATACAAATGTTTCAGACACCCCAGTCATTTCAGTGGTTAGCCTGTTAGAAGACACTAGGTGGCAATCATGTTCTAACACAACATAATTGTGCACTTAAAGGGAAACAATGTTTAAAATAGTTCATCACCTTCTAGCAAAATATAATTAGTGTCGTCATTATTTGATTATTAGATTCATATGTGCATGCATGTGCATGACGTAACTGGAACTGATGTGGAGACACTGTGGGTGGAGATTAGCTTAGACACTAAAAAGAATCGCACATTACTTGTAGGTGTATGCTACAAGCCACCAAATATTAGCATTGATGGAGAAGATCAGCTTTTATTACAAATTGAAAAGGCTGCAAATCTGGATGAAGTTCTAATCATGGGAGATTTAAATTACCCAGATATAGATTGGAATTGTGGCACAACTAGTTCCGCTTAGGGCAGCAAGTTTCTGAACCTGCTTAATAACACATTTATGGCATAATTAGTAGACACCCCAACTAGAATGGATGCCTGTCTGGATTTAGTAATAACAAACAATGAGCAGCTTATCTCAAACATCAAAGTAAGGGAACACTTGGGCAATAGTGACCATAACATGGTTTCGTTTGAGATTAATGCAAAAAAGCAAATTGGTAACTACGCCACCAAAACACTTAATTTTAGAAGGGCCAACTTTGATGGACTAAGGGCATCAATGGAACATTTAGACTGGGAACGATTGTTTTCTGGACTAAACACAGAAGACAAGTGGAATGCCTTTAAGCACACATTACAAAAGTACACATCCCAATATATACCTTTGGGAAACAAATACAAAAGACACAAATCAAAACCAATGTGGCTTACCTGTACCGTGAAACAGGAAATGCAAAACAAAAAAATGGCATTCAAACATTATAAAAGCAAGGGATCAACATTATCATTTATAAAATACAAAGATGCCAACAAAGCCTGCAAAAAGGCAATTAAAATGGCTAAATTGGAAAACGAGAAAAGGATTGCTAAGGAGAGTAAAATTAACCCCAACATTTTTTATAGGTATATAAATGGAAAAAAGCTAAAGAGGGAAAATGTTGGGCCCTTGTTATCCCAAAAGGGAAATTTGGTAAGTGAGGACAGAGAAAAAGCAGACATTTTAAATACTTTTTTTTCTTCTGTTTATACTAAGGAAGAACAGATGGATGAGCCCCTGCTACCGGAAGTTACGGAACAGTCACCACAAACATGGGATTGGCTGACACAGGAAAAAGTGTTTATGCAATTAAACTCTGTTAAGATAGACAAGGCCCCAGGGCCAGATGGTATACACCCAAGGGTCCTTAGAGAGTTAAGCATAATTCTGGCCAGACCAATATTTATGATCTTTAGGGATTCGTTCAGTTCAGGTATAGTGCCAACAGACTGGCGAAAGGCGGATGTCATTCCAATATTTAAAAAGGGATCAAAATCTCTGCCTGGTAATTATAGGCCAGTGAGCTTGACATCTGTAGTGGGGAAATTATTCGAAGGATTGCTAAAGGTGTACACTCAAGAATACATCTTGAATCAGAATATAATTAGTAAAAGTCAACATGGTTTTGTGAAAGACAGGTCTTGTCAAACAAACTTAATAACATTCTATGAAGAGGTCAGTAAAAATATAGATCTAGGTGTGGCAGTTGATGTGATCTATTTGGATTTTGCTAAAGCATTTGATACAGTTCCACACAAAAGGTTACTCTACAAATTGAGAGAAATAGGATTGGGGGCAAATGTATGTATTTGGATTGAAAATTGGCTAAAAGATAGAACACAGAGGGTTGTTGTAAATGGTAAAGCTTCAAATTGGACCAGGGTAGTGAGCGGAGTACCTCAGGGGTCTGTTTTGGGACCTCTTCTTTTTAATCTGTTTATTAATGATCTCCCACGTTGTGCTGAGTGCCATGTCTCAGTGTTTGCCGATGACACAAAATTAGGTAAGGTAATAAAGACTAATCTTGATGTTTTTTCTTTACAGGAAGATTTGGACAGAGTAGGGAACTGGGCAAGAAAGTGGCAAATGAGGTTCAATATAGACAAATGTAAAGTTATGCATTATGGGAAAAATAATAACAAAGCAACATATACGTTAAATGGTATTTCCCTGGGAAAAACTACTAACGAAAAGGATTTAGGAATCATTGTAGATAACAAACTTGGCAACAGTGCCCAATGCCAGTCAGCAGCTGCAAGGGCCAATAAGATATTGGCATGTATAAAACGAGGTATAGATTCACGGGAGGAGGACATCATCTTGCCTCTTTACAAATCAATGGTAAGACCTCACCTTGAATATACAGTACAATTCTGGGCACCAGTCCTTAAAAAGGATATTAAGGAACTAGAAAAAGTGCAAAGGAGAGCTACAAAATTAATAAGGGGATTGGAGGATCTTAGTTATGAAGAGAGACTTAAAAAATTGCATTTATTTACTTTAGAAAAAAGGCGTCTTAGAGGGGATATGATAACATTATATAAATATGTGCAGGGCCAATATAAGGAGCTCTCCAGGGACCTGTTCATTAATAGAAATGTACAAAGAACAAGAGGTCACCCCCTGAGACTGGAAGAGCAAAGATTTCATAGGCAGCAAAGGAAGGGATTCTTTACGGTAAGGACAATAAAATTATGGAACTCACTGCCAAGAGAGGTAGTGCTATCAACCACAATAGATGCATTTAAAAATGGTCTGGATGTTTTTTTTAGAAAAGCAGAACATACAGGGGTATTAATAATAGAATGAGCATTAATAATAGAGCTTTTTGATCCAAGGAGAAATCTGATTGCCCTTTTGGAGTCAAGAAGGAATTTTTTTCCCCCTAGGAGGCAACATTCGAAAAAGCTTCCTTAGGGGGTTTTTTTGCCTTCTTTTGGATCAAAACGCTGAAATGATAGGTAGAAGGGTTGAACTTGATGGACTTGTGTCTTTTTTCAACCTAAATTACTATGTTACTATATCTGGGAAATAAATTGATTTAAATACAAAAGACGATCATTTAATGGACAATAAAGAAAAGTAGATTGCATTAATTAGCTTATGTCCAAATACCCCAAAATAAGATTTAATGGAAAGTATGCAAAATGAAAATTGAGAGTTTCTCATGGCAGTGATAATCCTAATATAAGAATGATTTGAATTAGAATGATGTGAAATCTGATCAGACTATCTATTAATAAGTACAGAAGCCAAATTATTAAGTCCCTTTACAATAATACTTTTCAACTGGAATGTACCTATTAAGGTAGCAATTTTAGAACTGTGTAGCATAAATCCAAGAAACTGTAAAACACTTGGCCAACAGTATAAAACTGTAAACTATTAGACAGAAAATAAATAAAGAAAATACATGCAACTGGCGAACTGTTAAAAGTGGAAGAGGAATAACTTTAGAGCACCATAAAGTATACACTGCAAGTGCATTGTACTGTATTATTTTAGGCATTTGGTAAAAAATTTTTTACCCCTGGAATACATTGTTGAACATAGATATTGAACTGACACGGAGAGGTGAGGCATGAATGTAGGCTATCAGTTGCTAAGGCATGAAATTCCAAAAAAGGGGTATTTTTCTTGTTTTTAAATACAACAAAAACAATTACATATCTGCTGGGCATGACCACTTATTTAAACTTTTCCTGCCAAGAAGAGCAAACACGTAGAAAAGGTTGTTACTAATATATTGTGATGTCAGCCAACAGGCTAGACAATGGATCTCATAATATAACAAGTCATGTACAATTATAAATAATAATAATAAAGATAATTAGCTAAATGAAGATGATGAAAAATAGTATTTTCTTTGCTGTACCAATAGTTGGTCATTATTTCAGCTTGTTTTGCCTGTTATTCATCAACGATGCTGCACTGTTTACAATTCTGATGTTTTAGATGTTACAGAAAGTGTTTATAAAGTCAGGCATTTAGTGCAAATATATACACTGTACACTAGAGCTGGCTGTGGTTTCTTCAACAATAAAGTGGTTTGGAAATGTAGCCATGTAAATATTGCAGTGTATGTCCTGTTCAGTGTTAAAATCATTTGATCTAATTTGATGGCGAAGCATTATCCGATATCTGGTGTTAATGAGCTTATCCAGTACCCCCAAGGAGCAGAATGCAAAACAATCACTGTGGATACTCCCCCCCCCCGCCCCCCCACAGCACACACTACTCATTAAATCTGGCTTGCTAGAGATGGTTGTTTCGGCTATTGTAAAAGAAAACTATGTTGTGTATTTCAATGTTTTGCGTTGCTTAGAAGTGTACAGTATATTTGTCATCTGCCACACTTGGGTCTGGTGTTGGTGTTATTAATTTAGTGCTAATATAAGTGGTATTAACATACCTGAATGTAAAGTCATAGGTGCTTTACCTTCTTTGCTGTTGGTAGTTATGACCAAAGCTGCTCAAATGGTAGATATAAGTGGATAGACGTGATGTAGTAAATAACCTGATGAGGTAGATCTAAGTGTATAGTTAGATTGTCTGCTGCTTCATGGACTGACTACAAGCTCTGTAGTTATACGGAAAAGGTAATACTTATAATGGGCAATTGTGGGCAATATTTCTGTTGAGGCGTACATAAAGTCTGTTTCCTCTAGATACCTGGAAAAGTAGGACAATATAAGCAATCCTGCATGGCACGATATGGTATAAAATTGGGCAACAAGACTGCCATATTATTTCATTCTTAGTAAAAGGGATATTTTTTACCTTTAGATTTTGGCCTAGTATGCAAGGTCTTATGCTGGGTTAAAAAAAAACTACTCCTCTCCCTGCCCATATACACTAAGCAGTAGTGGGATAGTCCACACAGATCAATACTGGATATCATGGTCTTTTTTAAGCACCCAGTGAAACAGGCAGTTCCGATAATAGCTCAACCTAGTGTTTTAATACACTTCTTTTTGGCTTATTAAAGGACTGTAGCTAAAAATTAACTTAAGGTTTAACTGAAAGATTGTATCAAGTGTAGATGATTTATAAAGAAATTCTTTAATGAAAGAATACAAATCAAGTGCTTATTAACCCCTTAGTGACAAGACATTTTTACCTTTACTTTCCCTTGTTGCTGTTTTGACATTTCTGGGGTGTTTGTGTTTGCTGTAATTTTCTTCTCTCTCACATTCACCTACACAAATGATATGTTGTTTTTATCCTCATAAGAAGGGCTTTCATTAGATATCATTATGTTCATCATATCTTATAATTTAATACAAAAAAAATCATAAAATATGATGAAAAGATTAAAAAAAAAAACACATTTTCTAACTTTGACCTAAAATATAATTTACACAAATACAATCATTAAAAAAGACCCCATCTAAATAGATTCTAAATGTTGTCCCGAGTTCAGAAATATGCATGTTTACATATTTTTCTGTATTTTTTTTGCGAGTTATGGGGCAAAAAACTAAAATAGTGTTTTTGACCCCAACCCGAACCCTAAATTTAACCCTAACACTAAATTTAACCCCAACTCTAACCCTTATGCTATCCCTTAATATATTTTAATTTTAATTTAATTTTCACCCTATCCGTTGTGCTAAAAATGATTTAATTTTAACCCTATACGCTAATTTAACATAATACTAGTTTTAAGCTAATTAAATCTTTTTTTTTTTTTTTTTTTTTTAACATTGAAATGTTGCTTGGCTGCCTCTAGGGGCAGTCAAGCAGCATATTCAAAGCGACGGAAGTGAATTAACTTTCACTTCCGAAGCTCAGACCACTAGAGGGCATAGCCATATAGCTCCGTGGGGCGATTGTGGGTGCCCCAGATAGGAAATTTTGGTGCTGGCTATTGCCTCGACATCGAGGCAATAGACCAGCACCGTTAAAGTGGTTTTCGTGATCGTTGATCGCGAAACATTGATCGCGAAAACCGCTTGTTTCACCACAGGGCGTGCCAGGCACGCCCATTGTCGGGAATGGAGTTCCAGGCAGGACTTGCCTGACACGTCCATTGTCACGAAGGGGTTAAGCCTTCTTTACTCCATATAGTTCTCTCAGGGGGCTGAGATGTTGTTTAGAATCTTGGGATCAGATCTTTACTCTCCTTGGTCCAGATGAACAAAGATCTGACCAAAAGATTCTAAACAAAATGTCTGCCTCCTGATAGAGCTATACGGAGTAAAGAGGGCTCTATAGAGTACTACATTTGTATTCTTTCATTAAAGCATTTCTATATAAAATACATACACTTGATGCCATCTTTCAATTAAATAGAACTACATTTTTTTTTACAGTTGTCCTTTAATCTGACCCATTGATCAATGCTTTATCATAAGATGATGGTATTAAATTATCAACAAAATTTTAAAAACTCCTCTGTTAAAAAGGAGTTAAGCCTTCTTTACTCCATATAGTTCTCTCTTCGCTTTACTTCAGAGCGACTGATATATAGCACGGGTTAATGCTTTGACAGTAAAACATTTAGATATCCCATTACTCTAACAAAAACAGCACCAAGTGACTTTGTACAGATGAACACAATTACAGTTATTGCAGCATGCAAAATAAAGAACATTATGTATGGGTTTTTTTTTTCCCACATGGATACAATGGCTGAATCTAGAATCTGAATCACAGCACTCCTGTGACTCATTTCTACTAAAGAAATCCTTGACCCCCCCAGTCAATGCTGGAAAGCACATCTCCCACCAGCAGGAACCAAGGAGATGCAAGTTTCATGACCATGGGTGACATAATTCTAGGATTCTATTCTACAGAGTGAAAGGATATAATGCACTCAGCAGACTGCCTTCTGACTGTTCTAATTCATTGTGGCTACAGGAGGTTTCCCTGTGCTCTTGTCTGTTCCTGAAGCAAACTGTTCTTTGTAGTTTGTATGACTGCATTCACCTAAACGCATCTCACTTGCAGTACTGTACTGTTCTTTGAAAGTATACATGGGGAGTTCAGTTTGTGAAATTCTTCGCTTATCTTAAAATGGAAAAGAATGTAAAGGCAAGCAGGGGCCTAGAGTCCCACTCTAACCCTGATGAATAATACCGTATTTGCTCGATTATAAGACGAGGTTTTTTTCAGAAAAAAAATCATAAAAATCCCCCTCATCTTATAATCGAGGTCGTCTTATAATCTGACCTCAAATTGAGGTCAGACTATAAGACATGGATCCAGGTCCCCAGCAGAGCTGCAGGGGACCTGGAACCCCCTCTCTAACAGCAGGATCCCCTGCTGCCGCCCGGCACGACCGCCGGGGCTTCTATGAAGAAGTCCCGGCGGTCGTGCCGGGCGGCAGCAGGGGAGGTCTGGGCTCGTCGCGCAGACATCCTCTGCTGCCCCACTAGCCACCAGGGAGAATTGGGCAGCTGGGGGATGTCTGCACGATACGTGCAGACATCCTCCATGCTGCCCGACACGGCAGTCTATTATGACGGAGGAGGAGGAGAGAGAAAAATGGGGGCAAGGGAAAGAGAAAGGCAGCATTGGCACATAAAAAGAAATAAAAACTAGAAATAAATTTTTTGATATCATAATTTTTTTATTAAAAAAGCAATTTACATGTGAATATATACAAGTTGAACTTTTTTCCTATAGGGTAGTCTTATATTCAGGCTTTTAGTTTTTTTCCTAATGGAATATCCAAAGTTTGGGGGGTCGTCTTATAATCAGGGTCGTCTTATAATCGAGCAAATACGGTATGCTTCCAAATAAATACTGCATACTTCACTGTGGTGCATCTATGCAAAACATATCTCATAAAATATTTGAGTTGAAAAAATGGAAACCCATTTACATTTAGCTATATCATGCTTAGCCTTCCTCTCTATCAAAGTACACAAATTTATATTTGAAAAATGATGATATAAAAAAATACATTTTCTAATGAAATAATTAGAAAATAAATATATTATTTTAACTTATCTATTTGTGTTGTTCAGGTAAATCCACACTTCCACAGATCATGATACCCTTTTATTTCCACAGTGTTGAATCATTCTACATGGGTACACTTTCTTTTTCATTGTGGTGACATACTGGTGTCTGTCCTGGACATGTATTTTGCTGCTTGAAACTTTTTTTATATCATTTTTTCCCAAATTTGGACCATGTTTGTGGGGGATCGGCACATATTTGGTAGCTGAGTATATATGGTTTACATGTCAAAAATGTGTATATCAGAAATCCTCTTATGCTCCAGTTTCCGCATTTTGTGAAATTTGGCTTACGTGCCCAATGTGAATCCATTTTGGGTCAAATAGGTGTGTACGGAGTTGACCCTTTTATGTTTCAATTTAATGGGCCCTTCAGCACTTTGTAAACAGAGGTGAAGTTAGTAACAGAAACATTTTGTCTTAAAACTGCATAACTAATCTTTTTTTAAACTTCCTTTACAACAAAACCTACAGGAATCCTCCTTGCAGTCAGTGGTTTGGTCCGCTCTTTTCCTTCTTTCTTTCCCCCCATTCACTCTGGCTGCTGCTACTTCACATGCATAGAGTTCCCATCTGGGCAGAGATACAGCTTGATACAGCTTGCATGCTGCAGACTCGAGGCAGTTTATTTCAAACAAATATTGCAGCTAGAGTTATTTAATACTCCATCTGTTGAGACTAAATTTCCCATGACTGTCAGCCAATCTGGTATGTTAAACATAATGGGAACATGAGTACTCAAATAAAGTGCAAAATGTTAGCTTTTATATCATTATGGATATTTGGTACTGCTGTGGAATGCACATCTCATAATTCTCAGCCATCCATTTGGTTGGCTGAACATCATGAGAATTGGAGTGACAGCGCTTGTAGTTCCAAATGTTAACCACAACTGCTGCAAAGTGTCCTATTTTGGTTCTAAACCTTTATGTCTACAGTATAAACACTAACATTTGTTGACTGCATCACAATTAAATTTAGTCAGCCATACTGCTGAACTTCATGGGAATTGTAGTTATAGCCTGAGGTTTTAGTGGCCTACACTACACACTAATTTGTTTGTTGTTGACTGCAGCTCCCATGATTTACAGTCATTGTCAAGAGTATTATGTTGGCCATTACTGGCTGATCATCATAGATATTGTAGACTGGGCTAGTCGTGGTTAATAGTTACCACCACAGCTATTTTAAACTAAAGTTCTCATGTTGTGAAGGTACATGCTGATCTGTTAGCTAGTCATTTTTCCTTTTAATGGGTAACACTTTGCCTTTCCCTAGCAAACCCCTCTTTTGAGCCAACAAAGGTAGACCACAAGGAGGAGGTAAGGCGGTATTCGGGTGTGAGAGGGGGAAGGTGGGGAGGATACTTTGCCACGACTTCCCCTTGGGAAACAAATCCTGCGGAAACCATGTACATATTGTGTGTACACATTGCAATGGAAAATATTATACTGCAATACGCTGGTAACAATAAAGTTAAGAATATAGTAGAAAAAGACAGAATCGTAATCCTTTTCCCATCTTATATTCTATTAAAAAGGAAACTAAAATTATAGATAAGATGTAGATCTTTACTGAATCACTGGATTATATTCCCAAAACTGTGAACTGATAACTGAATAGCAAAAGCTGAACTGGGAAAGGTTTTTGATGTTTAAAAATCTTTGTTTTTTGATAGCATTTCAGTTGTGGCTGCTGCAGTGTTGTGAAAATGTTGTACCCAACATAATACTCTTGACAATAAAAATAGTGGCTTCCAGTAGCAAATAAATTATTGACCTAGCTGAAATGAGCACAGGTTTATTCGAGCAGTATCCTTATTGCCTCCTAGTTTTGTATATCTGCTGGCAGGCAGTGGTGAGGGAAAAAATTCTGCCTGTACTATTTAGGTGTGCTAGGATCTTCAGCCTCTATAACCGTGATTCTCCAACCTTTTTTTTAGCTTGCGGTACATTGTTTCGATGTGTGGTATAATTATGAATACACATCTCAGATCCCACAGTGTCAACATGCAGAATGAGTAATAAATAGACAAATTAACAAAATAAACATTATTATTAGTTACACAGATAGCAGATGTCTTCCTTCTTTAAGTTATGAATGACCAATAACTGGTAGGGGATGGCATTACCACAGCTGCTGTAGTCTCCTCCTCTGTCAATGAGCTTCATCAAACTGTGTAATTACATGTTCCATGGATGTATACTTTTCTTTTACTCATTTGTTCTTTTATGTAAGCTTTATAAGGGTCAAGGGGTTGACAATGTTTTAGATATTCTGATTTCGCTGTGTAGGTGTAGGCTATTGGTAATTATTAGAAGACGTTTAGTCAGGCCATGGCCTTCAGATAACTTCTCCGTTCCAGACTGTACTATTCTTTACAAGGTTAAATTATGAATGTGAACCTGCCATAAGTCTATGAAAATAAGCTAAACAAAGACATGTTTTGCTTGTTTTTCCTCTCCATTTGATTTTAGGATTTAGGTCTTCAGGAAATGTCTCACACTGCGACTTTGTTTCTAAAAATTGACTTTATCCCAGAGAGTGTTAATATGCACATTGTATTCCTGTAAAGGATCTAGTTTAGAAAATTGAATTATTTTGGTTCATAGCAATAAGCAATGGCCTTGTAAATACAATATTATCACAATTTATATACGCTGAATTTAATTTTGTCCAATTATTAAACTAGTAAAACATACAAAAGACACTCCTTTTGAGTTCATTAATCCCATAAATTCCAGTGAGAGAGAGAAATTTTTTTATTAAAATAGGACTGAGTGGGTGTCCAGCAGGGGCAGTGGGTGTTCAGTAAGTTGTGTCCAGTTATACTATTTTGTTTACCAAGAACACAACTCTTCGAGAGTATGATTGGTGGACTTGTGAAAAGAAAGTCATACAAAATGTTTCCATTCAAATATTCTAAAGCGACTGAGATGTAGACTTGGGGATGGGGTTCAATTTCTCTAATACAGTGTTTTTTTTTTGGTCCAAGTTAAGGTTCAAAAAGCAATTAAAGTCCCTGTCACAAAAAAGATTACCATAAGCTATAGTCTCTGGTTTCTTAATCGTGTCCCTTAGGAATTTAACGGGTGACTGTTTTGGGGCATAGATGTAAGCAAATGTATAAGGAATGTCATTGATTTTAGAAACTGGTATATGGTATCCTGTTATGATGGGAAATTTCATGGATTAATTCAAATCTACATTTTCTTGAGACATCCATTGTCACTCCTCTTGTTTTTCTTGTTTCTGACCATAATAAATGCAAATACTATTGGGTCAGGGCCGCTTTAACCCACTGGTTAAGGGGGCCCCCCCCCTGGCCACGGGTCCTGGCATCCCCCTTGCAGCGCTGCTGACCTTTTGTTGGGGGGGCACCGCAAAAAAAACAAAAAACATAACACAGGCTATTATTTTATACAAAAAGTGGAGAAAGTAAGTGATTCTAGTGCTGAGTCTGTGTTGCTGCAGGCTAAACAGTGATACCCCAATCACAAATAGTGTAGTCTCTGAGGCCGCAATAACAATATAGTGTGCCTCGAATATGGACACATTTCGCCTGTACACAGCAGGATTCCTCCAAGCAGAATTCATTGTACTTTTCTTTTCTCGTTTGACAAAGAATGGTATTTTAATTTACAGAACACTCGTAAAGTGTAGCATTTATTAGAGAGATTTATCAAACCAATGTGTGATACATTTTGTTGAATATATGTGCTGGAAGTAAAACATTTCCAGACTTTCATGGTGCCTGTAGATACCAAACTTGGTTTCCAGGTGTTTCACATTCATTCTCAGGCACATAGAAGTGCACATTACCATGGCAATGCAGCAGTTTCACACAGAGGCAACTGAAAATGATATAGTGCTGCTCACTGCAAGTTACCAATATAGCCCAGGCATGTCTATATCCCACCTCTTATAACCTCCGATCCAGTACCAGCACATCCAGTCTTCCCCAGTTTAAAATCTCTTGAGAGCTGACAGTATATCAGTATAGAATTCACCTGTAATCATGGTTGATATTTATTACCTGTTCATGTTCTCTGTTCAATTTGTATATGTGTATTTTAATATTATTTTGAATATTATATTGTACTCTATTGTAACAATGCAATGTTTGTGGACCCACTTGAAAATGATATCTCAGTGGTTCCTTCCTGCTACTTTATAAATAAATAAATATGGATGTCTATATTACTTAGGAGTGAATGGGAAACTTCTGGAAATGAAGTTTGACACATACAAGCAGCAAATTGGCTGAGACATTTTCTTTATCCATTTTCACATAGTGCTAGAAATGTGTCACTAAATGTAAAAAAGTACATGTTGGCAGATCCAGGCTCAAATGAATACAATTAATGAAATGTGTTTGGAATCCTCTAGTGTACAGTTAGCAAGATGACATATTCCTTGTGTTTTACTGTTTTCATTTTTCAGTATGTGTATTTCAGTCTATTGGGGGAAAGTAGTACGGAGAGTTCACATTGCAGTTCACAACTCAGTTTCCCATTTGCATTGAAGTCATCATGTATAAGAGGATTTCAGCATTGTTCATGCAAAACAGGCATCTACAAATGCATCGGGGAAAACCAGTTGTATGACACTCAAATGAGCATTTTGCAATTTTAGTTTATTTTAAACTCTGACGTCCTGCTACCAAGAAATATCTCCTTTCACAGTTGTAAGCATCATCAAATGTGTCAGTCGTCTACCCGGGAATGCAGAAAAGTAAATATGGCTCCATCTTAGTGTACAGAACTGTGATTGTATGTAGTGTAATTGTTATATTGGTTGTAATATAGCACTCTGACCCACAAAAGAAATCTATAGAAGTCTTACAGAACGTAATGGTGTAACAACAGAGGGTGGTTACATCACTAATTAGCCTGATATAGGAGACTTACCAAGGGACTGATTGCAACAGTTTCACCATTACATGTGTTATTTTGTTTGAAGAAAAAAAGGAGTGCCTACATGCAGTAGTGTGAAAATTTTACATTGTACATTTCTTCTCAGGATTCCCATCTGATGTAAAACTAACCATGCCAGACATCCTTAGCAAGCCCTCATGAGTTTCTCAATAAAGATGTTTAGTTACCACCCATTAACTCTTTTAGAGTTTTCAGCTCTGAGCGAGATCTGCTACAGCAATCGATGTTGGGAGATTAGAAATGCAGGTTTAGAGTAATGTCAGGCCATCGGACCTAGGACGAAGTAACAGAAACCTGGTGAGACCAGAGACCATGGTCTCGGTTTGTGAAAATTTTAATTATTTAGGAAATGTTTTTTCTTTAATAGTGTTGTAGAGTACAGTGGTGCAGGGTAGCTTTGCCTTTTCGAAATAAAAGGGTCTACACAATAATGAGAGAATAGCAGGTTGAACCGGGACATTCCAACATAAGGCCAAAGTAGCGAAACTGCATTGGAGAATTTTTTCAACTGCTACATTGGCCTGAAGCTTGAAATTCCCATCTCCATTCCCTGCATCTGTTAAAATGCTAATACAACTCAAGCTGAATCAGATATTAGGAAGTTAAATATACTTTTCAAGCAATAAGAATAATGAGGGCAGATATAGGTGAAGTACCATTACCTTGCTTTTTTTCAACTTGCTTAGGTTTGACTTAGTTTCTTAAATGCCTGTCACTTGAAACGTGTTGTATGAATTACTTCTTGAAGCAGATGTCAGCGTTGCTGAAACATGTAATTTAGCAAAAATCCTGAATTGTACAAATTATTTTTCTCACAGAAATATTTATTTCTAAAGATTGGTGGGATATGCTGGGCTAGGCCTAATCGTAGCATTTTAAATCAGTAACATGCATATCATGGGATGTCACCTCACTAGGCCTAAACTGTTTATTACTGGTGGTGACTGATTTGAGTGTCCTTCTCTGCTTCAAGAGGTCCACTAATTTGTTATTCTCTGCACATTTTTCTCTGTCAGTGTCAACTAATGTGAATAGAAAATCAAATTCACAGTTCAATTTGGGAAATTTGCTGTCACCATATTTCCATTAATTGGCTATTTGAAGAAACTAAAAAAACGTTGTGGCAATCTATGCAGGAAACCTGCAAATTTTCTTTGAATAGGACTCTGCTACATTCCAGATTCTTAATAACTGTGGGTAGTACCTGAGATTATTTATTTTGTGAATGCAAGATGTTTTGATTCTCAGCTTGTAAACTGAGAATGATTAACATTTGGGCCTACTTGAACCAACAATAGGTTTAGCGAATCAGCCCCTAGCAGTGGCGCTCATGGAATAATTAGGCAAAGATTCAAAGATCCATATTAATAATGCTGGAATTCTGCATACATTCATCTTTACTGTATGATTGGATATTGAATCAATACTTCAAGTGTGCAAATTCAGTACAGTTTCAGATCTATGTATGTTCTTGTTGAATAGTAATTGATGTCAAGCTGATACTGGAAAGCTTTGAAGCTTTGAAACTTCTCATTAATAGTGTCCATGAGAATCAAACTTGTATCTATGATTCTCAAAACAGAAGTGACTGTAATAGCCAGTCTGTACTGTAACATGCAATTTGTAAACAGCTGCAATTCTTGCCTTCCATTTTCATTAGCTCATAAAAGCTGCTTGTGATATGCTGCAGACTGTGAGAGAAACACTACAGATTTTAATGAGCTTAACGATGGGCCGCATATAATTATTGCAGAATAAAGAACAGTACCTGAAATGTTTGCACAACTGGTTGTTTATTTTTATTGCAGAGTTATAAAGAAACCGAATCCACTTTATATATATAAATCAGTTATATAGAAACATTAGCCATACTGAATGCACATCAGTGAGCTTTGGCTGTGATGTTTGGGTGACTGAGAAACCTGAAGATAAAAGGAAGTGACTCGCCTGAGGAAGTATGAAGAAGCTGTGACTGGTCTGGGCTTCAACACTTTTAAAATTTACATTACTACTTTCTATCACTATATATGCGAGAAAGAATTCTAAAGGAGACTAGACTAAAGTTTCAATCCCATAGCTTGGGTTCAAATGAAACTGACAGAAATGACAATGGATCTGTAACTTCAAGGGTAACTGACAAAAATGAGTGTGTTGACTTGACAGTATGTGGTACCATGTTGATGCCCTCTCCATAAGTATCCAAGTCTTCTGCATACAAAGTGCGATGGGAATACCAAGTGTCTCGAGATTACCAAATAAATCCCAGTCCTTTATAAAAGTTAAATAAACAAAGGCATTACATGCATGGTATAAGTGAGAAGTGCGTGCAATATGTCAAATGGTCAAAACCAGACCAGAGTGGCCAAAAATTACATTTACAAATGAAGAAATGGTAATTTTAGGTGGAGTATAGAGAACTTTCTGTAAAACATTGGGGGATATTCAATAAACTGAACTGCAAATATCAAGGATTAAAAAGATTCTACAACTTGATGGTCTTTCCTGTGCAGCTATATATACACACATACATTTAATGTCCATAGACTGTATAATATACAGTATGTCTCCTATTTGGTGTGGGTTCTATACATTTAATTTTCAAATACTGTGCAATATTGGTAATGGGAGGGTTAATGCACAGTATGGCTGTTCTTAGTGTGGAGGAGATTCGAGTACACTTTCGGTGGTCTCTGAGTAGCTTGAATTTGAGGAAATGTTTAAATTTAGGTATTTACATTCCAAACATATATGATTTAGATGTATATACAAAATTAAGACATTTAAAAGGAATAATGGGTCCGATGATCAGAGTTTTTATTGTTTCAGGAAAATCTTTTGTTTTAAGTTGGATTGATCAATCTAACTCCCCTCCATTATTTAAAAAAAAAAAAAGGGTCACTAACTCCAGTACTGGTGAGAGACCACTTATCACGCTGTCTGGCTCTCTGGCTCTCTCTCTACTTTGCCAATAACCAAAGCTGATTAGCTGCAGAGAGAACACTGACATTTTCTGCATGAGCCCATGGCTGATTAGCTGAAATGTGCACACAGAGGTCTGTACCTCCTAAAGTGCAAGTAGCTTCACCTTAGGAGTAGAGACCATGAGACATTAAAGTTTATTGGTTCTGTAATGATGGTGTTTGAGAGTTTTGATGACACAATCAAAATAAACATCTGCTGTTTTCCTTTTATTACGGACTAATTAGTTAAAACAACAAAACACCGTCTATTTGGTTAGAGTGCAAGACAACACAAATAGACGGTGCTGAAATATTTGAAGTGCAAAAATAGGAATTTGGTGCAAGTTTACTTCAAACTGTGTAGACTTGTTTACTGGTCTGCTTTAAGACAGTTTTTTAGGCATTCTAAAAAACTGTACGTAAATGTAAACTTTTTAATATATGCAAATATTTTCATATCACATTCAACTATTTGTATATGTAGTAAAATGTTATTGAAAAATTGCCCTTCTTGTTTTTATTCCCTTTTTCTGCACCCACATTGCACCTAAAGGACTTAACACAGCACCATACATTACCCAAAGCACTTGGCATGTACCTATATTATACCCACAGCACTTGACTTGCACTCATATTGCACCCACACGATTTGGCATGCCACAGTGTCAATTTGCCCCACAGAACATATCACAGTGTCAATACAATAGACAAGAATACACTGCTCCTAGTGACTGGCCCAGGAATATTGTGCCAGTCAGATGCCCAGGAATATTATACCAGTCAGATGCCCAGGAATATTGTGCCAGTCAGATGCCCAGGAATATTATGCCAGTCAGATGCCCAGGAATATTATGCCAGTCAGATGCCCAGGAATATTGTGCCAGTCAGATGCCCAGGAATATTATGCCAGTCAGATGCCCAGGAATATTATGCCAGTCAGATGCCCAGGAAAAGTGTGCCATTCCAGTGCTCGTTATACCTCCCTCGTTCCCCCCTTCCCCATCACTTACCTCCAGCTGCTGTGTCCCCGGCCGGACGTCTTGCGCAGTGTTCCCTACTGCACGGAGGAGGGAAACAGAGTCGCCGGATCTGGATGTGACGTAACGTATAGGTACATCTTAGAGGTATATCTTAAGTACAAATACGTTTATTGCACATAGTAAAAAACATAAAATCTTACATAAAAAAATGCAGATTCCAGCAAGAAGTGCTTATCTTACATTATCTCTTAATATGTCAGTATTACTTTTTCCATTAATTTGCCAGTATTACTTTTGCCATCACTATGCCAGTGTTATTTTGCAATTAATAAACCACAGCCAATTTGCCCAATAATATGCCAGTGTTATTTTTCCATTAATAAGCCGCAGCCAATTTGCCAAATAATATGCCAGTGTTATTTTGCCATTTAATATACCCCAGCCAATTTGCCCAATAATATGCTAGTGTTGTTTTGCCATTTAATATGCCCCAGCCAATTTGCCCAATAAAATGCCAGGATTATGCTACCATTAAAAAGCCAATTTTCCACCCCCCCTTCCCAAGTACTTACCTCCTGGCTGCACCGTGTCACTGGGCATCTCCTCTGTGCAGTACAGTTACCGGATATGACGCACTGTCATATCCGGTAGCAAATATTTATTTAAACTTTTTTTGGGGGGGTGTCCCTCCAAAAAGTTTACAAGCGCGTTTCGCTGCGGGGATGCCGGCACCACGGGTGTCACCCCCCGTTGGGTTTACCCAAAGCTTGATTTGATAAAGAAAAAACAAAGTGGCACACATCTACGTGAGAGTAGAAAGATACTTCCCAGTATTGTGGACCCTACTCTGATACACACACTTGTCCCAGAGTCTGTGACTCTGCTGGTCTGATGCACATTCAGTCCTACGGCGGTAACTTTGCGTGGATCCGAGTACTTCTGTGTCTGCCCTCGATGATGTATTTAAACACAGTGCGTGTTTATAAATAGAGCAAAAATAGAACGAGCACCAGACACATTACTCATGGTGGACATTTACTGGGGTTTGTGGCAGACGATTTAATTATGTTCTATAGACCTTCCTAAACCTTGCCACAGACACTTTGCCTATCCTGAGAATAACTCACCATTTCAATCATAGGTTCCAATATACTGTGTGTATCCTGTATATGATCACAATGATTGACAATGTGTTAGTAACTGCCTTGATGATGCATACCTTTTGCCATCCTTTGGAATATACAATGTGGCACTGGCTCTGCAGGGTTTTTCTCCTGATGTGTGCCTGTAAAATAATGATTTCCTATAGCTACATAGCATGACTCAGATATATCTGTGTAGGAGTTACTGGACTAACAGATTACATTCCATCTTTATTCCCTGTGTTGTCACAGGTGGTTGCAGTGAAGCGCTTGTAATGTTCATTGATTATTTACTAAAAACAGCTTCCTCAAGGGGGTGACAAAAAAAAGCTGTACAACTTGTTTATTAAACGTTAATGCTGAACCACTTGCCTGCCAGCCCCTGTGACAGTGATGACCAACCTTTTTCACTCCAGCTGCTATCCATCACAGTCTGGCAGATCATTATGGGGAATGTAGTATACAACAGCTGGAGTGAAAAAGGTAACCCATCCCTGTGCAGTGCTGTCAGGGACAAATCCTGTTGTGAGACTGCAACGCATTCAGCTGTAGTAGTAGTATTGTGCAGAGTGGGCTACACCACTTCAAGGCTCCCTGTCTGGCAGGGAGGAGGGGGCTAACCTTGAGTATCTCCATCCAGTCCCCAACAAATGGCAGGAGGAGTCTGTCACTCCTTTGCAGTACAATGGTTCGGCCCTGGCAGCAAGGCGTCTCCCTCCACACACCCCCTCTCCCAATGATGGAAAGCCGGCAGCAGAGGGAGGGAGGTGGGAGACATGTCAATGCAGGGACACCTCTCACTCCCGCACAGACTCTCACAGCCAGGGAACTTTACTACACTGTGTGCGCCGGGATCAGCTGCATGTGCCTGGCTTATTGCTCCCTTGTGTCACGCAATCAGTGAGTGTGAGCTGGGTGTGCAGCACACCTTGTAGCGAGGAGCCAGGTACTCACAGAGGAGCAGCATTATTCGTTATATGCACATACATATGTAGACTTACACACACACACTGCCATAGTCACAGTTACCGTGCCAGCTTATCAGTGGATGGTCAGACGCACCGCCCTGCACCCAGTCTGCCTGCTCTGCTCTCACTGCCCGGGCACCAGGGGTAGTAGGAGGTATGGAGAGGTTCCTAGGCTTCGTCAGGCAGATCCGGAGATCCAGGAGGAGGAAAGGCAAAAAGTACCGACCCGAGGAGGATTACCATGAAGGCTATGAGGATGTGTATTACTATGCATCGGAGCATTTCCCAAGTAAGTGCCTCATCCAGGTGTATTCAGAGCATCGCATAGGTTAAACCGCACAGCTGGAGTTATGTTGCTTTGGCTTTGTGTGACTATGTAAACAATGAAGCCCGTGTCTCTTTCTATAATGTTAGTTTCTACTGAAAATAACTATACTTGTGCAGCTCCTTATCCTTACCCATCCAGTGACGCATCGATCCATAATGTCCCTGAATATCTGCTGCTGGGATGGTACTGTGCACCAAGGGAACTTCCTGAGGATGCTAAAAAAAAAAACCATTCATGTGCACCTATAACGGATGAGAATATTAGACATATACCTGTTCAGTCAAATTCACTAATTTGTCAGATTTGTACAATAACTCTAAATCAATCTGAGTATTGTATTATAGTAGAAAAACTCCTGAACTCTAGACATTTATTTCTACTGAGGCCAGATTTTTGGTGGAAAATTCCGTCTAGGTAAGTTAGGTAGGCATTTATCATTGCTTCATTGAATTTGGGAGCAATTTTGTTGCCTGTCCCAGTTGAAGAAAATACTCAGAAACTAGTGTAAAGTACTCTATACCATCTGGTGTCTGTTTTGTACACTGTACTTATTTTGATTTTGTGTCTGTTGAGAAGTTTTTTAATCTGTAGGACAACAAGGTGTTATCCGTTTTAAATTTGTGGGCATCACTTTGCCGCAATAATGATGTAAATCTATGAGTTATTTTGTGGCAGTATAGGTGATCCTAAAATTTCTGAAGGCCACATCTGGTCTATGGGCCCATAAGTAAAACATAAAGGAATTTTTGAGGTACTAATTTTGTAGCCATTCCTCTTTCTAAATACAGGTTGTCTGGAATAGTGTGTTGTAAAAAAATGAATGAGGGGTATATGTTATGTGCAAATCATGAATTGTATAATTACACAATCTGTGTAAAAACATGTAAAAAAAAAGAAGAAGAGGTAAACACTTAAAGTGTGTTTTCGTAATATTTTTGAAACCTTAATTGTTCACTTTATCCTTGCCTAGTGTGGAAATCACACATGTGCCATGCTTTCTTATTACAGATCTAGTTGTGCCATCACAGAGGCAGACAGGGGAACAGTTTGCACTTGGGTTATTCTGTATATCTGTCACTGCTATGTTTTTTCAGCAAATCTCAGACTTGTCCCTTTGGTTTACAAATGTCCTGATCTGCCTGAGGAGATAATGACAGGAAAACTACAACCCAGGCAGCATGCACTGAGCTCGAGTTGTCACATTGCATTATGTGTCCAGTGAAGACAGTAATCTTTTCTGTACACACTGTATGATTTCAAGAAAAAATGTCAGCGCCTGATTACTACAATAACCAAAGGCATTTCAAAAATATTTTTGGACACTTTTATTTTATAAAAAGAAACCTGTAACTTAGAGCAGACTTCTGTGGAATTGGAGTAATGGTTAACTACAGATAAAGAATGCAAACAATGTTGTCTGAAGTACTCTTTTCCAAGTTATACTCTTAGAGATTTTTTGATAGAGTTGTAACAGAACAGTCAATGATCGGTAGCAATGTTTTTTTGCTGTATATTATCTATGGGTTTTTTTTTCCAATTAAAGGGGACATTGGGTGATCCTAGTGTAAACATGACTGACTAAACATTTAGGATTTCAGAATTGTGTTCTTTGCATATCTCTTGGATCTGCCACTTAAAAAATGTTACATTTCAATTTTAAATGTGTCCATTTTGTTGCCTGTTCATGACATCGGCCATGTGATGTAATATTACATTGATATGTAAATGACTGTCAATAGGAAAATGTTAAATGTATATATCAAGCCACACAATAATGTCATAAACAGGAGACCGCACAGACAAATGTATACCTTTAGGGTCTACTCAATATGTGATCTCAGGGGAGAACTGAGGCTACCTTTTTGGCAGCCAAACTGCAGGGGAGTTCAGCTTCCATATATAGGAATAAAAATCAGGCACCTTGGCTGATTTTTCGTGCTGATTCAAGATCATTTCGGTTGTCTCGGAGTAGCCAGAATTTGAGGTGATCTGATTGGTCCAAAACTTGGCTCTCTTAAAAAACTCGTCGCTACCTCAGTTGACTTTTTTTTTCTTCTTAAACATATGAGTTTGCTTATAATTCTGCTAACATAATGTATAATTCGTTTTTATAATTGTTATGCTCTACATTCACAATAGAAACAATAGTTAATTGACAGAGGCCCTTTAACTACATGTTCAGCCAGTGAAATCTGTAAGAATAGCACTGAAATTACTTTTACACCCTGGACTATTTGACCTTTGGCCCAGCTTATAGTGTTTGTCATGTGATCTCTTCTTCTTACTGGGGTCTCAGCTGTTCTTTGTGTATCTGAATTTCTTCAACACATTTTGGAAAGTGCTTGGAAGTGGTGGTTGAATTTTAGGTTGGTTTTCATGTTTTGTGATGGTTTGTAGACGTCTCTGTGATATCACACGTGATGACAGGAGGTCTTGCAATTTTTTGGCAGGAACCCCTTATCAGGTCTCTGCAACTGTGTCACTGGCCTTGTGATCGGGGCCAGGAACAAAAAATGGCATTTTGGTGCTTGGTTCTTCTGGGACGCAAACACTATGCATCACAAATGGGTTAATTTAATATGATATGCCAGTGGGGCATGGGCTATGTGTATTTTGAATTTCAATAACTTTCTTTCAATAACAATTTTGATGTCATAATTTTAGTTTATTTTCAGAAATAAGAAAGGGATGCAAAATGCCACCTCACAGGCACCCTGGTGGCACAGGTGGCACCTGTGCCATAGATTTGCCATTACTGATTTAGAGGAAAGAATAGTAGTGTGATTAAAAACGGATTAGCTAGATATACAACTGTTAAAATGGCAACTATATTCAAGAGTTAACAGTATGATTTTTAGATTGAAAGTCTGCAAAATATACTATGAACCAGTTGTTCATATTCGCCATTATATGGTATTGTGTCATCTATTTTTTTGTATTGTAACTGGAATATTCATGTTTGAATATTGTTGTTGTAAATACAAAACTAAAAATATTGCTGTTGATGTATTTGGGATGGGAATGAAACTAATTGTTATGAAAGTAGTTTAAAACATGAAGGATGAATCCAATATATATATATATATATATATATATATATATAAACACACACACATATGTAAATACATAACGATTTCTTGAAATCGTTGATTTCGAGCTCTGTAAATATTTTAGATTAGGTCTATGTGCAGAATGCAATGGCACAAGTTGTATTGATTAGACCACTGTGGGCCTCTAATTACAACTATCCTTCAGTGCATTTGCTATATCCACTCCATGTGTAAAGTAAAGACTGGACTGACCTAAAAATGGTTTGAGTATGTTTGGAAACTTTTAGCATCATTTGTTTGAAGCAGTAGAGTGTAGTGATACTGAAATGTGTGAAATTAAACCATGTGAGCAAATATGTACACCCAGTGCTATTGTAAAATAAGGATAATCTATCCAGAACTTATTTGTGAGGCACTGTCCCTTTAAGATTCAGTGCATGTCCATAACTTGAATCACTTCACCAGGTCAGGGTTAATCTTAAGAAGTGCTCTGACTAGATTGCTTTAAATTTACATTGCAGAGGTTGTCAATCACATTGGTCCATGTGGTAAATGAACTGGGCAATAATATACAGTGAAAACACGGGCATCCAAAAAAAAAAGCATTCATTGAAAACTAATTATAAACAACACAATATAAAGCATTTATTCACAGCAATTTAGGATTTGTTTAAAGATCACTTTTTAGGTGCAGTAGCCTTTTAATGAAAGGTTTCCAATAAAAAAAACTCATTTTTTTGTTATGTGGACTGTAGAAATGCATGTGCTTGTCATATTAATTTTCTTTATTTACAGTAATGGTGAAGAACAGCTCGGTAGCCATAGCAAAGTGTTTGCTTATTTAGCAGTAATAAAACATCAGTTCAAAATAAGATTAAAGTAACTGTATTCAAACAAGTATACATTGATAGGGATAATGAGAATGTGATCAGGTGGGTCGCTCCTCACTATGAAACAGGCCATACATTTCACGCCACTGCATTAGTATGTGGACAAGCGCTCTCGTGTATATGAATACTAATGATGTATCTGTCAGTCAGTGGGTCATCCCTACAATATTTTCACTATTCATACACAACTCTACAATTTAACACAACATACTTAAACAACATACTTACATAGAGTTTTGCCAAGAGATGGACAATATGAGGGACCTTGTGTTTTATATCCCCCGCTCGACTGCTCCAAAAGGTAATAACAAACAAATAACATAAGCAGTTAGGTGACATCTCACCAGTTTCTGGACGTGCACCCCGGGGCGTACCCTGCCCCTGAGTAGAAGGTGTGCGGCGAACTGGCACCACACCTACCTGACATATATCCTAGAGGCCGACGGCTGCAGCGAATTTCTCATCAGAGTGAGTGATTCGCTGCTGCCGCCGGCCTCTAGGATATATTTAGTGTATTTCCGGGACCCGTAAAATTCATAGCGTGGTCACGCACACCTAGCACACACAAAGGTTATGCCACTGCGTGCACCCCACTCCCTCACATGTGCTCTGCATGTTGTGTCCATTGAAATTGTAGAAATGTCTACAAACTATACAAAAACTATAAATAGTCCAAGACTGATTGTCTGAGAGATTCAGTTCAATGTAAGTAAGATATAGAGTATTTTAGCAAAATGGTGGGCCAAATTATAATATGGCCTTATAATGTGACTAAATCTCCAATATTTTCATCTAAGGTGCCTTTAAATTAATTTAAAAATAACTTTAAGATAACATGTTGTATGGTTGCGCACTGACTTCCTTACTTATTCCATTGTGTGTCAATTTTCGTCACCTCAGTAACGCACTATATTACATATACTCCTTCTAGGTGTGATGTCCAATTTCAAGTTTTTTTTTTATAGCCGTTAGGTGGCACAAATAATTTAGAGAAATGAAAATAAATGTTGAAGTAGTTTTGTATGTTTGTCACAATACCATGTAATTTAATTTACTCTCTAGACAAGTCATTCTTGTGTCTCCCAGTTACTGCACTACATTTGCGTGCTGACATCATATATTTCTTTCTCTTTCATGCAGCTGTCAATGAAAGATGCTTTCAGCAATGTATCGGATACGATTGTTTTAGCAGTTTGTTATGGATTGCAAGTTCTACTCTATTATCACTTTAAAGCAATCCTAGTTAATCCTCCAATAAATGATTGTAGTACAGTGCCCTGCAAATGAGTGCAAGATAAACAGGCGCAAATGATGTGAGCACGTCAGTGATTTTATAGATACAGAAAATGGAAAAAAAAAATTGTTTATACTTTGACTGTAAAATGCTTAAGATCCTCAAACATACTCTGTTATTTTGCACAAGTCCAAACACGTAAAATAATTATTTTATACAAAAATGATAATCTAGCTGATTATATATTTTATACACCTCTCAGTAATTAGCTTTAATATGTACAACATAACATTCTTGGTCCTTGGATGCCTACTAAATGAGAAGAAGTATTACCAGTCATCAACTTATAACATTTCTTTCTTGAGTGACCTAGAACACATCCAATAATTGGTGTAGCACTGCATCTAATAAATGCTCAGTGGCAAATATTTGTATATCGGCATTTAATCTCCTTTTTTTTTTAATGTAAACATTTGAGGTGAATTAGCTTTACACCCCTAGAGTGCATCAAGCACATAATAAGATGCAGGTTGACTTTAACTTCAAAGAACTACTTAATAAACTGAGCTTATCACAGAAGGACCCATGCTTCAGGGATCTGGCTGTACATCAATCACCTCATCACAAAGAGACTTCTATCAAGCAATGACATAGAGTTTGGCCTCTGAATGCAGCTTGTGTCCGTTGTTTTGGTGCATGGGCTCATTGGGGAAGGTATGATAGCCATTTGAATTATGGCCCTGTTATTATTGACACTTTTTCAAGCAATTTTTCATCTGTCAATCCATTGAAATGAAAATCTGTCTGAAATTACTACGTTGAGGCAAAGCAGTATTTTGGTGCAGAATGTGTCATGTAATGGAACAGAATGACTGCTTTTAAAACTCATGCAGTGTTTAGAAATTTGAGCCTTATATAAAGTGCTTCGTTTTGACAGGCAAAGTTCCATTGTTAACAAGTTCCATACTGTTCATGTTAAATCTTTTTTTAAATTTTTTTAATTAATTTAATTTTTCTTTAGCAGCAGATTTCTATGTCTGCTACACATTTAAAATAGGCCTTTTAAAAAAATACTTGTTAAACGATAGTAAAACTTTTTAACAAATCCTCTATTTCAAATCTGTGATGTTATAGATCATTTATAAAGCACACAATCCGTAGCTAAAGAACAATAAAACAAACAAACATTTGCATTAAACAGATCCCATCATAAATGTTTTATTCTCTTTTATAATTGTAAGCACAGCTTTTTGCAAAATAGTTTTTCGGCAGATTATTTGCCAGATTTCATAAGAGTTAAAATATATATATAATTAATGGCCTTAGAAGTTGCTAATGTTTTAGATAATTTTTATCTCCGGGCAAAAGAGCAGACTTAGATGGACTGGATCACCCACACATTGTTTTGACTGTGAATGTAGAGAATAAAAAAAAAAATAATTGAAAATGATTTATAGATTGTGTTGGCAAAATTGCAAGTAAATACAAATTATACATTTCTCATTGAAATCCTGTTCATTTACATATCAAACCACAGGTGATGTTATAAATAGAAGACTCCACAGATGCATTTAAATCACATTTCCCTCCTAATTTAGGCATTTACTTCAGGGGCGCATCTTGCCCCTGAGTGACAGGCGTGCTGCCAGCCCAGATCACGCCTGTCACTTGGAGAACAGCCAGCACACAAACCCCCGGAAATACATGAGAGACGTTGTTGCATCCGAAAGACGACACTGTACTGAATTCGGCAACAGAGTCACTCAAAATTCGTATACTTTACCTAGCACCAGGGCCGGACTGGCCCACCGAGATACCGGGAAAAATCCCGGTGGGCCGCCTGCCCCGGGGCTGCCTTGGCCACTTAAAGTGAATCGGCGGCGGCCGCCACTTTAAGAGTTCGGCTGCTGCAACAACCGGCGGCAGCAGGCGAATTTCTTAAAGCGGCGACGGCCGGCGAATTGCTTAAAGTGGCACCGCCACTTTAAGCAATTCGGCGGCCGTCGCCGCTTTAAGAAGTTCGCCTGCTGCCGCCGGATGCTGCAGCAGCAGTTCCGGCGGCGGGATGGGAAGCAGAGAAAGCAAGGTGAGTGAGACATACAGGGGAAAGGTGGAGGGGGGGTTTGAAAGACACTACAGGGGGGGGGGGGGGTGAAAGACAGTACAGGGGGGGGTGAAAGACACTACAGGGGGGGGTGAAAGACACTACAGGGGGGGGTGAAAGACACTACAGGGGGGGTGAAAGACACTACAGGGGGGGTGAAAGACACTACAGGGGGAGGGGTGAAAGACACTACAGGGGGAAGGGGGGGGGTGAAAGACTCTACAGGGGGAGAGGAGGGTGTGAAAGACTACAGGGCGAAGGGGTGAAAGACTACAGGGGGAAAGGGGACACCACAGAAAGGACAGAGAGAGAGAGAGACATCACAGAAAGGAGAGAGAGACGCCACAGAAAGGACAGAGAGAGAGACGCCACAGGAAGGACAGAGAGAGAGACGCCACAGAAAAGACAGAGAGAGAGAGACGCCACAGAAAGGACAGAGAGAGAGAGAGACATCACAGAAAGGAGAGAGAGACGCCACAGAAAGGACAGAGAGAGAGACGCCACAGGAAGGACAGAGAGAGAGACGCCACAGAAAAGACAGAGAGAGAGAGACGCCACAGAAAGGACAGAGAGAGAGAGACGCCACAGAAAGGACACAGAGAGAGAGAGAGAGAGACGCCACAGAATGGACAGAGAGAGAGAGACGCCACAGAAAGGACACAGAGAGACGCCACAGAAAGGACACAGAGAGACGCCACAGAAAGGACACAGAGAGACGCCACAGAGAGAGACGCCACAGAAAGGACAGAGAGAGAGAGAGACGCCACAGAAAGGACAGAGAGAGAGACGCCACAGAAAGGACAGAGAGAGAGACGCCACAGAAAGGACAGAGAGAGAGACGCCACAGAAAGGACAGAGAGAGAGACGCCACAGAAAAGACAGAGAGAGAGACGCCACAGAAAAGACAGAGAGAGAGACGCCACAGAAAAGACAGAGAGAGAGACGCCACAGAAAGGACAGAGAGAGAGACGCCACAGAAAGGACAGAGAGAGAGACGCCACAGAAAGGACAGAGGGAGAGACGCCACAGAAAGGACAGAGGGAGAGACGCCACAGAAAGGACAGAGAGAGAGACGCCACAGAAAGGACAGAGAGAGAGACGCCACAGAAAGGACAGAGAGAGACAGGCTACAGATATGCGAGAGACAGGATATGTCTCACACACTGCCCTGATATATACCTCTGCACAGGGCAATTCATATAACTCTGTGTACATACTGGAGGTATATATATTGCACTAGACAGGCTTATATATCAGTCTTATCTATAAATAATACACTGTTCAGATGTGCTTTTTAAAATGCATGATTTTCCCTTCTATGAACAAAAAAATGATATTATGCTATGGGCTGGTTTAAAAATCTTATGCGATGGGGCTGGTATATAAATTTTTTCCAGGGCTGGTTTTTGTTCCCAGTCCGGCCCTGCCTAGCACATATGGAGCATCCGCCACTGATTTACTTGCAATTTTGCAACACAATGTATAGATAATTTTCAATGATTTTTTTTATTCTCTAGATTCACAGTAAAAACAATGTTAGATGATACAGTCCCTTTAATATTGTGCTTATTATTCTGCAAAAGGTAATGCAAATCATGTTCCAGTTTTATAAAATGTGGCATATTTTGCTTCAAAAACATTTTCACCTTCATTTCGAATATATTTCATGTTGAATATAACAAATTAAGACAATGTAATGAGTATCCTTTAAGTAAATTATCACTTGCCTACCCTGACACTTTTTTTAGGGGCATCTTGAATGCCAACCCCACGACGGTTTGGTAGTATTGAACTTGTTTAGATATATAGTTGGATTATTTAAAAAAAAAAAAAAAAACACAAAGCATGCCTTCCACCACAACTGCAACTCTGATGTTACTGTTTGCACATGCGCAGAGTATATTACCTTCCGCATCCCAAAGAACATGGAGAAGCAAATGGGGACAGTCCCAGTCGGAGTATGACACTTGAACATAAGTCGCAAGTTTATTAGCCATTGGAAAGTGAAACATTTTGTCGCTAAAAAATGCTCCTCTCTTCCCGCTGCACAGAGTGCCAAATATAAATGATACGTGTTGAGTGCCTACACTCCCTTGAATCTACAGGTTGATTTATGTCACACAGATATGAATAGAATATAAGCTGAGCATTATCGCTAAACAGGTGTTTATCAGTTTTCATTGTTCTGCTCGTAAGCAGATAAGTGTAATTGTGCTGGGCTGGTGAGACAAATAGTATGCCAATGAATGGCAAATATACTGTTATTTAAATAGCTTACAATAAACTATTGATTATACAGCAGTATTGTCTACAATGACTTTCCATACAAGGACACCAATGTCTGACATAAGGTCTGTGAAGGTCTATAGATCATCATTTCTGTCATGAAGTCCAGTAGATGTCCACCATTTCCTTGACTTGATTATCAAGCAGTACTTAGAAGTAATATCTGATCAGTACATAGGCATCTTAGTCTGCTATAGAATATTGCTACAATGTGGAAATAGATTAGACAGAATTATTTTTCTTCATATTTTTCTGCGCAGATACTAGGAAAAAATAATAAATGATGGGAGCCTGCTACTAATCCTCTGTAAGTCTGTAACATCAGAAAATACTTTAACAAACTGAATAAACAACTAATCTTGGTTTAAAAAAAATATATTAAACGCATGTCTTTGAGACTTTTGTTTAAACAATCAAAAAATGATGCTATCGAATATTTGTTCTATTTTGCTGCAGCAACACATTGCTTAAATATCCCTGAATCTGCAAAGCGATGCTAATAGAGTGTCTACTAGATGCACAAGGCTACTGACAGGTTTGCAGGCCATTGGACAATATATCTATTTTGAAAAGCCTAAATCTTTGGTAAAGTAGTATGCCCTTGGGATATAAATAGACAGCTCAGCGCTAGATTCTGTTTCTTTAACCGTAAGACATGCAATGCAACAAAACTCTTGGATGTAATTGCACACAGTCTTCCAAAATTATATAGGAGCAGAAGACCTACTGTTGACTGTCCTGCGTTAACATTGCTTGGGAATCAACATCCTGAGGTTGTGTCAAGTTCTGAGAATAGACTGGTATAAAATATACCAGTTAAACAAAGAATAATAATGTGTTGGGTGTAAAAAAAAAACATTTATATATATTTTTTAAATATTCTGTAAACACCTGCATGCTTTTCTAGACCCCCCATTTCAATATCAGAACACAGTTTATGCAATGTTTTATGGTGTCTTTAATCAGTAGCCATTTGCCATGGAATAATTGCAGAGGCAAGCTGTTTGCCAATGAAACCTTTTTGGTTATTTGTTTGATAGCTCTGTTACTTAGAACAGGAAGGAGGGCTCCAAGCTGTTTAAGAGCTTGGTGTGTGCAGCATGAGGAAAATGAGGGATACAAAATGAAATCAATTAGTTTTATTGCAGTGGACACAATAAATGATCCAGACAATTTCACTTACCGTAATCCTGCCAATGGGAAAACACACATACTGCAATTGAGTCTTATTCATTGGAGTTAGAAGAATTACTGTTCATTACTCAGTTCACGGATAGATTGCTTGCGTTAAATAACCTTGCTAGCTTCCTGGCTGGTGTTTTCACACTCTTATTTAGTCTATTAAACAATGTTACATATATCACTACTATTGAAAATGTCCCAGGTTCTCTCCAAGTTACTGCCTCTTTCCACTACAGGGGCTTTCTTGCTAATTAATGTGTCTACTATAGTTTTTTAGATGTCAATGTCTCCTGAGCCATAAATTGCCACCAGAGAGGCTGCTAATTCTGACACGCTGGTCCGTAGTGTGTTGTTTTATGTCATGTTTGTGTATGGATGTGGCTTACACATGTTTGTCGCAGAATATAATTTGAGTTTATCTTCATGGATCTAGTTGTTATCTATTATTTGTAAGATACCAATATTTCTTTGCAGCACAGGATAGTGGAAAACAATTGTACACCAAGGCATTACATGTATAAGACATGCATTAATACATACCAGTACAGAAATGACTGAAGGCTATAAATATACCCTTAAAGGACACCTGTCAACAAAAAAGTTAAGTTGTGTTTAATGGAAAGATTTCATTCAAGTGTAGTAATTTAAATAGAAATGCTTTAATGAACAAATACAAATAAAGTATCTTACTGAGCCCTCTTTGCTTGTATAGCTCTATTAGTGGGCTGACATCTTGGGTCAGATGAGTCAGATCTTAATTCATCTTACCCAAGGTTCTAAACAAAATGTCTGCACACTTATAGAGCAATGCAAGCAAAGAGGGCTCAATAAGATTTTTTGTGTTTCAATAAAGCATTTATTTTTAAAATTATTACTCTTGACTGAATGTTTCAATTAAACTTAGCTTTTGCGGACAGTTGTTGTTTAAAGTGTCACTAAAGTTTTTACGCTCTCCCAGAACTCATCATGCCAATCATAGAGTTTACTTGCTGATCATTTCTCTCAGGAATATCAAGTACAGACTTGACAAAACATTAAAAATATTGTGCCTCTTCTCCATGACTTATATCTTTACAGATACACACAGATTTACACATCATTCTGCCTTCCAGAAAACCCTTGGTTTTTCTTGTAATTCATGGGGGATGAATGAATTAGTAATAAACATTCCATTTTAAATGTATAACTAACATATTTTATTGCTATTCTAGAACCACTGTCCTGTTTTGTAATGATTCTTTTATAATGTTTATGAATTTGGATTCTGTAAAATTTAGGCCTATTTATTCATCTGTATTCTTGTTTTTTTTTTTTTTTGTTTTTTTTTTTTACTGTCCATAAAGCTGTAATTTCATATTAACACTGCTTTAAAGCCACTTTATTTTGAATCTTTGAAAAAGACCATGTAGGTCCATGGCCAACCACCTACTACAGCTGTTGATCTACATTTCTGAAAATAGCATAACACACATTTGCTGTTTGGTACTTACGGCTTTTTTTTTTTTTTACATGTTAAAAGCCACAGACCTCTTCTGAGTCATGACATAGATATGTGAGAGGGAGCATTGCTTCAGTTGAAAACACCAATCGAAAACTGATGCATCCTGTAAAAGCATTTTGTATAAAGAAGAAAATAGCAGATGCAACAAGCAGATAATTAAAATATTTATTGCTATATGTTAAGAATAAAGTTGAAAAGTCTGTCTCTACTTTTATTAGCACTTTATAGTAAATAGAAACCGGTTTTTGGCATACTGCTCATTAAAAACATGTTCAATTAAGTTCAGAAACTACGTTAACTAAGGAGGGGAGTTACTATGTGAATCACGTTTATTCAAATTAAAAATGGGATTCTCAAAGAAAGGAGCGTGGAGGACATAATAGTACAGACCATTTGTTATATATAAAGAATTAACACTCACAAAACAAATTGCATTTCCTAACAGAATGCTTAAAAGCAAAGTTAAAATATGTTAAGATGTCTGGTAGTATCTTGAACATCCAATCCATCTGTGAGCATAGAAGATGCTGATGTAAGCGAGAGAGGTAGGGAAAGCTACTCATCAGCAAATGTATTGATCTTTCATTTTGACGATCGAAGTCCCTTAGTAAAATTGATAATGGTAAACAGCATGACACATCTGACAAAATCACAAGGCCCAACACAACATAGACAGATTCTACAAACAAACCAATAAAATACAAAATGATCACAATATAAAGCTCTCACTTCAAATATATAATCCTCCAATTGTCGGCAGTCCAAAGTTCATATGGTTTGACTGCGAGTCTCTCCAATGTAAACAGCAGCCTTGATATTTAATTAACTTTGTTTCAAGAGTTTGTTTGGTATTACAGTCCCATACTGCGCAATGTTACCCTTGTTGCTTAGTTCTGTATAGGCCTAAAAAAAGGCATATAAACACAAAACAACTGTACAGCCTTACAGGTTATAACTATATAATTTGTAATTATTCAGTATGGTAGAATAGAAGATTTGCAAGGTCTGTTTATGTAAAATAAAACTATACAAAATTAATATGTATGACCATAAGTGTGGATGTGTGTTTATATCAGGTTAAATCAAAAATATAAAAAATAATATGGACTGCAATGCAAAAAGGGGTACCACGTTAACTTTTTATAACTAAAAATAAATCCACATTTTTTTGAAGATTTATACTAACAACAATCAAAAGCAAACATTTTTGCCTTAGAAAAGAAGAGGAAAATAAATAAATAAATAAATAAATAAATGTACTGTGTGTGATATTCCTTATATTTTTGCTTCCCATACTTCCAACACTATCCCTTTTGCTAGAATTCTTCCAGAAATGCAGACAGACACATGAAATAATAATCACGCTATGATTTGCTCATGCATCATGCATGTACATAACATTCGCCGGCCAAAGCCAGTGATGGATTAATTTGTGAGGCACGTACGATTCCAGAGATGTTTTTAATGTCAATCTTATTTCTAGATTTTATTGGCTATTATACTTTGGTTTTATTATTGATGTTAGATTTTATTGGTTAATATACTTTGATTTTATTATTGATGTTAGATTTTATTGGCTAATATACTTTGATTTTATTATTGATGTTAGAACATGTATTTTTTTTTCCAGTAAATTGTTCAGCCATTTTTTTGTCTGCCCTGCAGAATGTATAATACATATGAATTCCCAGGGAAATCCATCGATTAATCCTTGATTAATTAACTGGTTTGTTTTGGAAGCTCTTGCACTGTCCATTCTGTTGGTGAGCATGTAAATAACATGGCTGATCTAGCAACCCTACCCAATTAGGTAGGGTTTGATAGCAGTTTTTTCTCCAGGCTCCTGTTAAATACTGTGTAGGGAGTGCCAGAAACGAAATCAGCAACCCTTATAATAAATTAAAGTAAATGACTGAGTTAGTAAATTAAATATCCTCTAAAAGTGTTAAATGGACACACAGTGTGATACTGTATAAAAAGATTTTTTTAATACTCAAATTTTTAAAAAGGAGAGAGAGTGACGTCACTTCTGTAATCCCGAACTTTCTGCTACGCATTTCGGTGCCGCTCAACACCATTTCTGATCTAAATCACAGACCTTTTATTGCCCCACACACTGGTTCTATTGTTATCTGGCCCACATGGAGAAGCTCCTTTTTCAGCCACTTGTCAACTGTTCTTATGTACCTTCAGAGCAGGGGATTTCTCCAACATCCATTTTTAACTGTTTATGAATACTTTTTATTAATTTATGAGTATTAAAAAAATCTTATTATACAGTATCACACTGTGTCCATTTTGTGCTTTTTCTTCTCTACAGGTAAGGAGGTCAGACACTTACTAACAAGAACTGCACTTGAATGTCTGTGTTATTTATATATGTCTATATTCCTATTTTTAGCACATATAGTCATTTCTATTTATTCTATGCATATGCTGTATATTGTAGATGATTATAAGAATATAAATAGCTAGTTTTCTTAAAGCGCTGATGATTTGTGATATTTCTTTTTTTGTAAATGAAACAAGTTAAGAATACAGGCAAGTCATTTTCAAGTAAGAGTGGCCATTTCACATGCTTTTAGCATATATATTTTCCCATCTTGATTATCCTCGATACGTGATTCTCTATGACAAAAACAAAATAAACAAGAGCATATCTAAACAATAAATATATTTTTTAAAATCCGACTTTACAAGAAAAAAAATCAATTGTGGTCAAGGAATAAGCATGTTTTCCAAGTTTATCCACTGTACATCTACATAGAGCGTGTTATTATTCCTAAATAAATTCATTATTAAAGCTGTTATCTGGATTCGTGAAGGTAAAGTATTTTGTATGTATTTATTTGGCGTGAGGTGACTTTCCTTTGTTATTGTCTGGATGGAACTAGCAGAGTATTCTCAGCACATGTGTTATCTCTGGAATCCAGGCAGCACGTCTGAACAGGTTTCCAGAGACCTCCAAAGCCTTGAAAGGATGTCTGTCTTTTTCTTCATTTTTTTTTTTTTTGCTACGTCTTTTTGTGAGTATGAACTCTTACCAATTCAAAGTATACATTTTGGTTAGAAAAGGGTAAAGTAATTAAACTCATTCCTACCGTGTCAGAAATTAGATGGAGCTGGGAGCTTTGATGGAAGTAGAGATGAAGGAATGAAGGAAACGTTTGAGGTAAATGAGAAGAAGCTGTAAGTGGGCATGCTGAGAGGGAATGTGATGATACTAAGCAGTTTATTTATTAGAAGAGGTTCTAGGCAAGTGGAGAATTCTAAAGAAGTGGTTCTAAACACTTGGGGCAGAAATAAGGTTCTTTTCAGCGACCCTGTAAGGCTTGATTCTAGGGAAACTCTGTATCTTTCTTTCTTTTTTTTTTTATTATAGCACAAGATCTGTGTGTAAAGGAGACTTAAAAAGTGCCTGAACATCTTTACCAGTTATCATTAAATATTAATAACTACAAGAAAAATGGATTTGTTTGCATTGAGCAATTTCTTTTCTTAGCATAGTGTAAGTTTTAGTCAATGACAGCTGATGGGCCCACCCTCTATTTTCCGGTTACCCTAACCCGACTATAACTTATGTGTTGTGTACTTCTCATACTATTCCAAGGTGGTCTACCATGAGGAATTTGGGAAATGTATCTTCTGTTGAAATGCTATATTAAGGACAAAGGGAAAACAAGGAATTTGGGGTGAGAGCTGCTTGATCGATTGACATGAAGGTCTATTTAGAGGTGCTTGCAATGATGCCGCTATTCATATTAATTATACACATCAATATTCCTAACAAGCAGTGGTTCATTGCACGAATGATACATAGGTATAAATTCCAATAGGGATTGTGCCCTTGGGAACATTTCACCGGCCATATCGCTTGCACAGTTTTCTATGTGTGCAGTGATGCTTACCACTAGAATGTGATTTGCAAGAGAGTGGGGCCAGAGATATGTGCTAGTAGATGAAGCAAATTAATGGACAGTCACAATTACACTATTACATCACAAATGTCACTTTGAAGTGTCATCCTGTTCTAGGCATTTGCACTCTGGAAATATATCTAATTATGTTGTTTAAAGAAAAAAGCAACAACTATGTGTTCACAGATTGCTTGTGTATAGAGATTTTAGAGTAAGTTAATCATTGAGTATTATTTTGGATTGTTTATATAATGTATTGATGCACATGGGAGTCTACATTAGGTCATATTACATACAATTACTTACTTGAACATGGATCACACCCATTTCCCAAAGGTTCTGCCCAGTCAGCCCAACCCACAAGTACCCACCTACCAATATGGAAATTGCATTTGAAAAATATACTGTTTATAATGAAACAAATAAAAAAGGACATAGGGCATTCGATTTGCTCCTTATGCATAACCCCCATTGAAACAAGACATAGTTATCAGATAATATAATAATTTTGAAAATGTATTCCTTCTTTTGACTTCAATTAATTTTGCCTCCCATTCCTTCATTAATGTCCCCACAACCCTTGCCATTGCACCCGCATAATTTGCTACAGCACCAAGATTGCAGCCTCAGGGCTTGCCAAAGCCCCAGGATTGCAACCACAGGTCTTGCCAGAGCATCCAGATTACACCCTATAGCCAATAAAGCATTTCCACACAGCACTCTGTGAATACAGTGTCTTTAGGTACCATCATGGTAATGTACCCATTTGCTTAAGATCCTTGAAGATCGAAACATTGCCATTGTGCTGAAATAAACACACTGTATTTACAGAGTGCTGTGTGAAAATACTTGGGTGTAGGGTGTAATCTGGATTCTCTGGCAAGACCTGTGGGTTCAATCTTAATTTTTTTTGCCTGTACATGTTGATTTCCCAAGACACTGAAAGTACCAGGACAAACTCCCAAATCCTGGGACTGTGGACTTTTTCAGCTGCATCCTGTCATGTGAGTCTCTGTTGGCATTACCTGTAGCTCTCTCTACCAGACATATGTCAAATTATCTCTAACTGTAAATACATAATATTATGAAGAACATCTAATGGACTGTGAATTTTATAGGATGGATTTTGTGCCACTGTAATTGTTTTCAGCTTCTGAGCAAAGCAGCAGAAGGTCATTTTGGTCACAGCCCAAAGGGTTGGTGGTCTGCTTTATGCTGAAGATAATTGGATGTTTTGCACGCTTGTTTCCATTCATGATGCATTTTTGCATTAAACAGAGAATAATCAAGCTTATTAGCTGTTGGATTTGGAATCATTAGAGAGCCTGTGCATTTCCAGTGTTTGATCAAAGCCATTGGTTGTATGACTCTCTTGTTGGTTGCCGTGTTTTTTAAAATAAATATTCAATTACATTTTAATAAACACTTTTTAGTACAGATTTTAAAAAAGATAAACATACAGGGCAGGCAATACTTAAAGCAGAGTGGATTAAAATCAATTTTTTTAAATAAAAAAAAATCAGATTTTTTTAAATTCAAAATGTATTTTAATGAAAAGCTTGAAGGTAAAATACAGTTTTCAATGTTATTCAGCATGAATTAGAGCTTAGTTGTGTAGCATGAGGCTGTATATTCATGTACTAGTTGCATTTTTTGTAAACTAATTCAATTAATCCAAGTTGTCCAAGCTGAGAACATTTTATCACCGTACAAATGGTATAAAATAAAAAAAAAGTTCAAGAAAAACTTTAATCACAGTGTTGTTCTGCAAATCTATGTAGAACAAACATGTTACCTTCACACATTGTCACTTAAGTGTGTGCTATATAATTTATTGTTTTGGTTAAATAAAACAATTTAATAATTCTTCAAATATGAATGATTAGCCTAATAAACTAAAATCAGTTCTGATATAGCTGTTTTACTAATCTGACTGTGTAGTCTAAATATGAAATCTTCATCTGGTTGCAAATATTAAAGATTTTGAATACCAGCAAGAATGAGTCTTTACATTTGAAAATCATGATTTAATTTGAGTCTTAATGACTAGTGATTTAAATCAGGATTTAAATCAACTTGATTTAAATCAAATCCACCCTGATTTAATGTATAGTACATTAATGCCAAACAAATTCTCATGATAGGGCCACAAATGAGAAAGCACTAATATCAGTAGAACTGGGGCAGAACTTGAATATAATGATATATTAGGTAGACATTTTTTCAAACATATACACCCCTATTCAAGGGCTCAGGGTTACCCAGAAATGGCCTTGCTTTTGAAAGAAAATACAATTTTCTTGATTTTAAAACAACACTGAATGGATCTGAAGAATAGTGTAGACACTGTTAATGTTGTAAATGGTTGCAATGTTTTCATCCAACACTGAATAGGTTAAAATAATGTTTTGCCGTTTCCTTAAAAAACAGTGAAAATGGTTGGCTTCGGGCTATTGTTTGTGCAGACAGGGCTCTTAGACCAAGTGAGCATTGAATTTATAGTGTTCATAATATAAAGCAACACAAACCAATCCATGAAAAGCTTGTTCAGTGATGATGTACAGTCTCTCTAATATAGTACACTGGCTTTTTATTGATCATGCATATCTGAGAAATACTATATAGAGGAATTAATTTCATAGTTAGAGCTAAGAACTCTGGTTATTTTTAAGTATTTTACCGAGGGAAAATTCACATTTTTAAGTATCCTGGATAGCATTCGCAACAGATACACATGCACATTTAACGATGGCCTAATAACTACCAACTAACTTTTTTAATAAGTCAGAAGCCCATTTCTGTCTGATTTAAAAAGTGATTTGTGACACTCATTTACAAATAGAGAGCGTAGGCTCGATAAAGGCCCTGTAGACCAGGCGTGGTTGTTCCATATGTGCTATTTGTGCGCTTGTCTATATTTCCGGAGTTTGTGTGCTCCGAACAGAGAGTCACAACTTTTCGGGCTGGTCGAATTGGCAACAGAGTGAGTGTCTCTGATGCCAAATTCACAGCTGCCATCGGCCCCTCGGATGTATCTCGTGTATTTCCCAGGGTTTGTGTGCTGTCTGTTCACAGCACACAAACCCCCGGAAATGCACGAGATACATTGAGTTGAGTGACAGGTGTGCTCTGGACTGGCAGCCCTTGTTGTAGACCCCGTATGCAATTTTGCATTGGGGAGGATAAAATATGTATGTTTAAAGCTAAATCATATTCTACAGTGCTGTGCAATAGACATACAAAAAGTACAAATGATAAATAAACTATAACTTCACAGTGAATCATGGGGAATGCTGGTCAGAGGCTAAAATGACATGTATGTTAAAGTGCATACCATTTTCTCATCATACTTGGGCCACTGTCATTTTCCCTTGTGCTTCTGTAGATAAACAAGTTCAGTGTATATTTAGTATTTGAGCCATTGCCTTGGATCTCATTAAATCAATAGTGTCTGGCCTTCCAACCCACATACAATACCCGGGCAATACTGCCATAGAGCATGAGAAACCTTGCATTAGTTTGTGAGTTTGTGATGTTCCATGTTTGTGCTTTTACTTGAGCTTTGTCTGGAGGGGGACTTGTTACATTTCCAGGAAAGTTCCCAGTATTTTGTGCATGTTACAGAGTGAGTATCTGGCTCTGCATCTGTAATGTTAACAGCTGGGCTGTAAGCTGTGATTTCAGCATGAGCCAAACAAATTACATTTTGTTTGCTGGGCAATACTATTACAGTTTGAATTTTTGTTGGCGGAGACAGTTTTGCACCAATCACCGCTGCATTTTATGATTTATTCCTGTTTCATAAACCTTTTAGGCTTAACACAGCAAGAGCTCTCAATTTACACCTTTGTACGGGAGCTTTTAGGATAACCACTTGCCTACTTGACCATATATTACATCTAGCTGTGTGCATTTAAAAGCAATGGAAAGAGAGAGCTAGAAGTGCTATGTTCATTACAAAAAACATAATTTGCTTCTTAATGCCTACTTGTGCCAAAAGAGGCCCAGTACTCTTCATAGAGTCTACCTGGCTTCATAGGCATCAAGGGAAAAGTGGAGTGCTGAAGCACTATTATTCCGGCTGAGCATCATTGAAATGGTAGTCCACTACTTATTTTGTGTACATGGCTAGCTTAGCATCAGGGGAAATGTCACAATAGCAGGTGTGATAAATACATTGATTCCTGGTAGCGCTCATCCAAGCAGTATATTGCCAGGAAAAAAACAATTGTATCTTATATTTCTATTGCTTACAATTTTTGGCACGATTGTCGTTTGGTTTTTATATAAATTTACTCAGGAATGTGTCATTTCTCATCTGTAAACATATCTTGATATAATTCCTGTTAAATGTGGTTGCTTGATACAAATTAATAATACGGCTGTGCAGGGGTTTTATTTTTCTCTAGTTTACATGATTGAAAAGGATTAGTAACTATCTTGGACATAATTGAGATAGAAGTTCTGGTCTGCAGAGTCTTACAAATTGCTGATGTCTTAAAGGGACATTCCAAATTGTTTAACCCTTGTTTCCAACCTAGTTAAGGTCCCCCCTGCTGATCCCATGCAAAAACGAGGGGCTCTCCCTGCTTCCTATGGAAACATGGCAGCTGTCGGTCAGAGGATAAACTGGCGTGTACTATCAAAAGTACACACCAGTTCATACTCATACTAGGAACAAACGACATTTCACTTGTGATTCTATATTAGATGCACAATTGAAAAACAAAGTTTAGTGTTCCTAGCTGATTGACACTGGATTCCACTGCTTTATGAGCAAAATTGCCTTGTACGATTAATTTACAATTAAATATAACTACAGGTGTGCCATGAGAATCCAGGGACATCATAAATTGGGGATTTGCACCCTTACATTTAATAAAGGTCAGTTCAAAAGGAGTTTGTAGTCTGAAAAATATTTACCTACACTTTTTTGTTTGCTTTTAATAAATAAAAGAAATTGAGGGTAGAGAGAGCTCTGAGAGTCAATATTTATTGAATGTAAGAGTAGCAGTTACACAAAATGTAGGAAGATGAACTTCGCAGCTGGGGAAAATGTATGTTTCATCAAGGCAACAATGGCAACTAGCAACTGTATCTGTGGTAAAGGCATTTCTCTTATTGGGGCTTCTGATTAACAAATGTGTGTTAGTGATTTTGACCTAGTTCATTCTGGTAGGAGTGTGCATGTTAAGACTGATGGACTGCTCTTGTCTGAAACACTACCCTGGAGAGCAAAATCCAATGCACATTGATCTCTCAGTTTAATGCATTTCACTGCTATTTTTTCGCCCTCTTTGCCTGTGTCAGCTTTGTGTGCCCGTTCATTTTGATATATAGACCGTGCACTTAAAAAGGGCATAAAGCTTTAATTTTTATGACAAGTACATGTACCTAAACTCTAATGCATGCTGTCATGTAGGAATTTAATGTGACAACGTTCTCAAGCATGATGAGTCCTAGGTACACATGATGGGGGATTGAACTCTCACAGATAGAGAACTGTAGAGTTCACACTGTGTGCACCTTTAACGACAAGAGCTATGGAACTGTCATCTGAACCTTGTTAATGTTATAAGTTATGAACTGATGTGTTATAGGTTATGAACTGATGTATTATTGGTTATGAACCTTGTAAGTGTTGTAGGTTATGAACTGATGTGTTGTAGGTTATGAACCTTGTACATGTTGTAGGTTACGAACCTTGTAAGTGTTGTAGGTTACAAACCTTGTAAGTGTTGTAGGTTACGAACCTTGTAAGTGTTGTGGTTACAAACCTTGTAAGTGTTGTAAGTTAAAAACCTTGTTAGTGTTGTAAGTTACAAACCTTGTTAGTGTTGTAAGTTACAAACCTTGTTAGTGTTGTAAGTTACAAACCTTGTTAGTGTTGTAGGTTACGAACCATGTAAGTGTTGTAGGTTACGAACCTTGTAAGTGTTGTGGTTACAAACCTTGTAAGTGTTGTAGGTTACGAACCTTGTAAGTGTTGTAGGTTACGAACCTTGTAAGTGTTGTAGGTTACGAACCTTGTAAGTGTTGTGGGTTACGAACCTTGTAAGTGTTGTGGGTTACGAACCTTGTAAGTGTTGTGGGTTACGAACCTTGTAAGTGTTGTAGGTTATGAACTGATATGACACTATTTTCTCTCGTTTTCCTCTATCAGACACTGATCACTGAAATGTAAACTGAACTATTAATGCCTAATTTTTGCAGTCCACTTCTAAGTTTTAGTTTTAGTGATTAGCCCCCATTTTGCCTGCATTAAAACACACCAACCTTAGAGTTGTGCCAACAAGGTCCATGTAATAATTGTACCTAAAAATGAAGATCACTGTAGAAACAACTAATTGGCTGCAGCTGGCTTTCTAACAGTATGATTGGGTACTGGGGAAGAAGCAAAATCTAACTAAGAAGAAAAAAGAAAGAAAAAAAAAAAAGTAACTTCTTCAGTGGACGGAATAGCTACTTTAAACATTTAGTAGCTACATACACTATATAGACGTATTGGGACACACCACTTAATTACTGAATTCGGGTTTTTCATTCAGACCCATTGCCACAGCTGAAAAGGAGTTCAGAAACAGCACTCTCGAGACTGGATGTAATTCAAAGGTTTTAATAGTAACATTTGTGCAATATTAAAAATACACAACAGCATATAGGGGTGATGCAGATCAGATCATAAAGTCAGCTTGACAAGTATCGCACATCTAGCGCTTAGTCATAAGCTAAGTTAGCCACAACGCAGAGGACCAGGTAAAGTCACAGAGTGGACAGGGCCACATCATTAAACGCATTGTAGTCCAGAGGGGGGGCAAGGGGTCCACTTGCGCCCCACCCCCGGGGAAATTGGACCTGCAGCAAGGCAGAGATAAGCCGTATGCTATTTAGGTTAGGTTAACTAGACATAGAAATCATAAAAAAACACCTCTCAGGCAGGAAATTGCAAGATGAAATGCTTTTATTTAATTCTGTACTTCCCCTGCCAGAAGGGGGGTCTGCTCTCTCACGGCCATTTTTACCACTGACCAAAAGTGGTAGCCGCCCTGAGTCCAGGCACACTGCAGGGTCCACTGAATCTGCTACTTGAGGCGACAAACTGGAAACCTGATAACATGGCTGTGTATAACAGAGCCCCTCAATATGGAGCCAAACATTGCATGACAGTGCAGCCTATTGCTTGCCATTTGCTAAATGATGTCCGTTCAAGATCTCTGTGTTCTATAAAAGACTTCAACTTATCACTTACACATCAATTAATCTAACCACCTCCCCTAGAGGTCCACAGGGCCACAGCTCATTTTAAATTGTAGCTAGATAATTGGAAGTACCTGGTGCTCGGCCACTACTGTAAAATATTCATAACATTATGTAACATTGAAACACTGTCTATTTCCAACGAACATCTCTAAACCTTCTTCCCAAAACGCTAGACCTTGCCTGTGATGCTTTTTAGTGTTTAGAAGCCATAGGTAACCTCCCAGCCCTGACTAAAACCCTACATGTACAATTAAATATATTGAATAACCCTAGAGTGATATTTACAGATTTCTTAGACTTATTTGGATGCTAGGAAGAGCAGTCTTCTTAACGGCTATTTTAAGGCTTTGCATGATTCTACCTCTTTTTCTTTCCTTTGAATGAAGCAGATTGGTTCTGACAGTCTTAGAATGAGTCATGATGAAGGGAGTGAACTAGCTATGTAGGTTTTGCTTCAGATGCCACTAAGCTCATCTTTCATAAGGTACAAGATTGTTTTTATATCTTTTAAATGGCATATCTAGCATGCCAAATAGAACTTAAACTATGGTAAAATACAAACACAAGCTATAAATAGTTAAGGTTTTGCAAACTGTTTGGGTGACGGATACCCTCTTAAAGGGGTATCCCCTGCACCAATCCCCTGAGTCATTTTGGTATGCCCACTGGCAATGTGCACAGCAACAGTGTTGTCTCTATGCATACTTGTGCCATAGTTGTGCATAGTCAGTTCTTCCCCAATTATTTTCTATAGGAAAAGTGCTGACAAGGAGAAATTCTGAGCCTACAGCTGTATGTGTAGAATTTTAAAAGTGCCTGATTAGTTGGTGGAGAACCTTTACACTCTTTAATCCAGCAGGTTAGGTTGTTACAATAAATGCACATTATGGGTTATGTGTCTTGGGTGGAATTACTTTTGTACTTCTTTTTTTAATAGTGTTTGAAATGTAACCTTTACTAAATGCAGCCAGCACAAGAGACAGTCAGACAACCTTTAGATTGTAAAAAAAAAACATTCAACCTGGGCTGCTGATGGAGCTTGCATTTAGTAATAAAAGCATTAACCCTTTTGCAAGCTTGAACAGTCTGCCTTCCACAAGCTCATCTAGCAAAATAGGTGTTATGTACTCCCAGGGAAAAAATGTTTTAATGCACTTTAGCTGTTTAGTTTTTAAATTAATATGACATGGCCCATTTATCCTAAGTCATTTTTAAACAAGGTAATCATTAAATCATACTAATGAGCTTTTCCAAGTAAAGCATGATTGGTTGCTTTACCTAAATACTTATGTTAACCCAATACTTTCACTGGAAATGTAATTACATTAAAGAGAGTGCAGACCGAATGAGGAAAGCTGCCAAAGGAATTATCATAGGGATAATTAGTTTCATGCCATTGTAAAGAGGGGAATTTGTGACTTGGTGGGAGAATGTGATCATATTCGTGTTGGATTAAACAAACAAACAAAAAAAAAAAAAAACACCCAGGAGTTTAGTCACTAAGCACTGAATAGCAAAACCCAGACATTCATAAACACAGCTTGACGATCTGTACAAGTTAGTTATTATTACAGGAGATTTACTATTTCAGTCTGTCAGTTCACTCACCTTAACATTATTTGTACTGTGAAAGAGAATAAAAAATGATCAAACACAAGCTGTACATAGTGTGCGAGCCAATGCATAAATTAAGAGAAAATTGTATGGATAAAAGTCCTCAGTAGTGCCTCTTGTGGCTTGATATGCAACTGAACCACTTTCAATGGGAAAAGTGTAATTTGCGTATGAAGCCACAATGTGATGTCATAAACAGGAGACGCCAAAGTCATGCTTTAGAATACATTTTGATATTAATGTATGCATTTTATTACAAATCTGCTGAAACAATGCATAGAGTATTTTGACAATTTTTTATTCCGTACATTCACAGTATAACAATGTTTTTGATGATTGAACAGTGTGAAATGCGTCCTCTGTGCACATATATGCTAATGACGACATTCTTTATACCAGCCAGCCAAGACCAAGCCGTGCTGCAGGAACATTGTCTTAAATAATGACAAAAGTGTCCATTCTCTTTCGGAGATATCCTGTACTACATCAATATAGTGATATAGGGGGGCATGTCTAAACACGGCACATGCAGATTGTGCCTCGGTGCTTTTGGCATGTGCGCACAATACGAGCGCAATCAGCGTGTGTGCCAATGTATAAAGCAGACTCAGGATTTAGATGTTGTTGGCGCTCGTTGCGGCGGCACAGCCTATGTATACAAAAAAAATCAGGTGCTGGAAAACATCGTTTGACGGAGATCCCTCTTCTGCATTGCAAAGTGTCAGGAGTTATAAAAAAAAGCAAAATCGCCCTTCTACATATCAAACAGCGATTTGCAATTTTTTTAAATTAAAACTCCCAACACTTTGCAGTGTGGGAGTTTTTATACATAACCCCCAGTGTATCCTAAACTACATCACAACAAAATCAAGCTATGACTTGATGCCGGTCAATTCTCATAAGTTCCTTAGAATGATACTAGATCTCAAACTCTCTTTTGGTCTCCATATTATACAAACTCTACCCTAGAATTGGTGCTTTGTACAAAATAAAATCACTATGCACCTTTGTTCTCCAATGTAATTATAATGCACATCACTGTGTAAAAGAACTAAACTGACTGTTGCTTGCCTCTTCCCCAGGCTGTGTCTTTTACAACAACAATCTGCTTACCAGCATAGGTGCACTAAAGATTGTGTATTGACAATCTGATCCTACTGCAGACTAGCGGGTTAACCACTTACGCACTGGGTCTTTAGCATTTATCCACATTCTGGTAACCGAAGCAGGGGCCTTGCTTCGTGACAAGAGCAATGTGACCGAAGACTTTTAGCATTGCGTTGGCGGTTCCACGACTGGAAAATAAGGGGATTTACATAACACCACATCCGCCTTTACAATTTAAGAATAATAATTGGCTGGCAGAGCGTGCGATCCAATCACTGCTGCTGTAGAAGGAATCTGGAGTGCATTGTAATTTGTCACCACAATAAAAATGGCAGACAATAAAATGAATAGATTCAAAGTGAGAAGATGGCAACAGAGTCTTTTCATGTGGTGAGCCCAAGCACAGGCTTAGCAGATGGCATTGTCATTTGAAATTTGTGTGCAATTATTAGTCAGTTTTAGGTAGTATTTATGTTCCTTGTAAAAGAAGTGAAGATTCATTTGTATACCCTGTCATTATCTGTTCTGACATTAATTTGTGTTTTATTTCCTTCCTTAAGTAGTAATAATGGGGCTGTCATTCATTGTTATTATATTGTCATTCCTTCTGCAATTTGCACAAATAAGAAATACTAGAAGGAAATTGATAGTGTGGATCTCTGTTCCCTGCTGGTTTTGTGCATATTCCTGCCGTATAATTACCAATGCATTTGTTTTTGGGATGATGAAGCATTTCAGTGACTGGCTGGGAGTTTATTTGTATCCGTCTACTAGTCGGGTGGTAGATTGACAGTTTGTTTCATGGGGCGTGTGAATGCTGATTCTGGGGGATTTGTCCGATTTCACTTCTGTGCAGGATAATTTATTCATACGCACTTTTGGAGGGTTTCCCCTTAATTAATTCATGTAGAGGTACAATTGTGTAAATTAATGTTACTGCCTCCTCCCATCTAACCCAGTACTTTACACTTTCTTCTGTTCACAAGTTAAGAGAGGAGCCTGGTCATATTGCATTACAAAACATTACAAAGTTGGTACAAAAGTATTGCTATTGGTGTAATGTATAATGTATTTGTAATACAATACATGTGTATTTTGGCAGAAGTAATCTGTCTTGACCAAAGTTTCTACAACATATATATTGTTATGCAATGCTACAATTTTATACACTTTTGTTTATAATTATTTGCATATAACCACTCCATTATTGCATCTACATCCATATAGTCCCATATACAATTACAAGAGAGAACTGGATCTAGGTAAAGGAGGGTTAAATGTCTTATGAAGGTAGATAAATAATTCTAGTGTCCAAATCCAGAGACACCTATATAGATATTCCAGGTAATAAATTACATTGGAGAACTAACCAGTCAGGTAGTCTGCTGTTTGAGTACTTGGAGCCCCAACTGGGTGCTAGCCAATGGAGATGGCAGTGGGTACCTTTATGCCACACTGTGCTACAAAATATATAAGCATGAAGAAAGCTCAAGTCTGCCATGGTACAGAAGGGTGTACTAAACTTTGTAGAAAGATTTGGCCTCACTTAACATAGTGTTAGGATCTTATTGGCAGCAACAGAGTGGGAGCCCAATTTAAAGGAAGTAGTGGAGTAAGAAAAAAAAAAAAGGGACAAAATCCAAAGCCTAGCCAGGAAGCAAGAGATACAGGGATAGACAGGTAAGTGGGAGAGCTCCAGGATGACTGAGCACTGGCATGAATGAGGAGTGGGGCTTTGTAGGGCTGAGAGGTGTATCTTCATGCAGGATGCCTTCAGTTCCCACCACATTACACTCCCCCAGCAGTGGCATTGAAGGGGACGTAGTACAGACCAGGAACAAATCTATGCCCACTCCGCCAACGTCACCACCACCTACTCTCTGAGGATGCGAGGTGAAAGGAAACATAAGGTTGAGGTGACAAATGATGCAGCCGCCGAGGAGAGCAGCACCTTTGCTGCGCATCTGTCTGCATCCCTTCAGGGAAAGTATACCAGAGCGGGCCGTGGCTGCAGTGCACGTGCTAGATGCATGCAATGTAAATATACCTTCAATTCCTGTTAATGGGACGCATATGTAAGGGTATGGCTTTTACATTACATAATTAGATATCTAGGCTGTTTACAGATCTTACTAACATTTAAATGTGTTTACATTTTCAAATGTGTTACATTCTGTTATGATATGCCACTATCTCTCTCTCTCTCTCTAGCTATATATATATATATATATATATATATATATATATATATATATATCCTTCGATTGTGTATTGACAGAGATTTCCAGGGCAAGTGGTTTTCCAAACCAGTAAAACCAGGACACAGCATCCTACGTGCTCAGTATGGTAATCAAAACTTCCTTTGAAAAGCGCTGCTTTTTCTTCTCTGGCTCCATGACAGGCCAAGCGGTAAAACAAGGTTAATAGGAGCAGGCATTCACCTTTTTTTGTGCTGGCAAGTCACTTGATCTGTGACTCACAATTAAATTGCTGAACTTAAATATGTCAAGCTGGGATCTACTGTGTCTGAAGAGTCTGGATTCAGGTACATTATACGGTATGAAAAAAAACATATTAATACTGCTGGAAAGTTATACAATCATCGCCTCAAACCTGTGCACTGAGATAATGATACATTATGATAATGATGAGATACAGTGACCTGTAGGTTCTTCCCCTGCCTCCATTGAGGTTTTCATCCTCTTACCCCTTTTCTCAGACTCAGATTCCCTTCTCCAGCCTCCATATCAAAAGTAGTTCCCTGAAATGGATACACGGTGCGTTTTATTATAACGTTTGGTTAAGAAACCATAGAATTTTGTCTCAAATGTTTTTAATTCTAGTAATCGTGTAGGCAGAAATGCCTTGAGACTGCTATAGATACAACTCTCTAATGGTTACTGCGCGGATGATGGATGTTGGCTTGCAAACAGGAGGACCGCAGTGTAATCAAATATGGACAGTGCTAATGGGAGCAGTCTTATTTTGGTAGAAGAAAAAAGAGAGTGAGGCGCAACTCAAGTAAAGTACAATTTTAATAGTAAAATCACAATAAAATAATGATTATTACTCACAAAAAATCTCTGAAATATGAACAGATAAATTCATAAGTCACGCAGAAGCAGCTGATCATAAAGCCTTTTATAAAAGACTACTTTTGATAAAGGAGCTAGCTGTGCTGCGGAACGCATAGGATCTGTGTTTATTGTATCAAATTTTTTTCTGCAATTAGTGGATTTTTTACATTTCAAAAGTGTTTATATATTTTTTTTATTGACTTTGCATCCATTTTTGCACATCTATCTTTATGCCGACTGTGGAATTAGTTTTCTGATTTTACAGTAAAAATTGTGCTTCAGTAGAGTAGCGCAACTCCCTGTTTTGGGAAGAAGTTCAAGATCTTCCATAGAGGGGGCTGCACCATCAGTGGAGAATAACTTTTTTAGTGTGGACATTAGTTGTAAAGAACTGTTGTGTATTTTGTTTATATTTCTTTTCTGTTTTAAAAATATTTTATTTTTGTCTTGAGCTTTTATACAACACATTAAGTTTATACACTTTTTTTTATTACTATTATTTGATCCCTATTAGCTCAGGAGTTATTCTTTGTTGAGTCATATACATATAAGTCCCCACCACATGTGAGCAGGAATCTCTTAATTAAAAAATACAACCTGATCATTTAAGGGGATGAATACACTCCATATACTCCTCAATGTAGACAATAACAATATGCAAACAATAACACAAATAATTCCATTAGACTAGTGTGTATGGACCCCATTCCCCATCGTGTCTTGGGATAATATTTGTAAAAGAAACACTCCAATGGCATGGTATATTTTTGTATAAATATAAATATAAAATATTTAGCCAGTGCACTCACAAGTGTAGGTAGTGTAAATGTATATAGGGCCAATATTGTATAGATGTTAGGAGCTGTAGCCGGGGTGCAAACGTTGGTTTTGGGGATAGAGTTAGAGGGATGTAGACTATTAAATTGCATAACTCTCTAAATGGATACTTAAATAATGTGCATGTTGCTGTATTGGAGATTATGATATTAATTGCTTTTAATATTTCATGAAACCGTTTTTATGTAAACTAGGGGAAATACCTTTAGCAGATAACAGTATGTCATTTTATATGTATGCAGTGCCTATTGCGACTCATTTTGATCGAACTGACCGTCAGTGCTTCATTACCATGTTTTTGTTTACTGTGCATTTAAATAGGATGTACATTCCCAATTCTGCCAGTAGAGGATGTGGTCTGACAGTAGCATTGGTATAGTGTCCACAGGCAGTATTCCTTTATGCATAGCCACTTATGTAGATCTATTTTAGCTGAACGAAAAAAAGACAGCTTTTCAAAAATATGCCTAGAGTGACAAATGTCAGTGCTGATTATGTCTTGGCACCTCCTATTGCTGTTAAGCCATGTGTTTATAAACTGTGGGTGATGCTCAGCTGCTGGCTTGATCTCTTATGTCTGTAATGCTGGCACATCTCCAGCATTGGGGTAACATGTAAAGTTCATTGTGTTAACTTCTGATACAGGAGTGTGTTTCTTTACATCTGTATAGTCACACAGGCACTGAGCTCACACATTGCATCACTTCCAATGCCAAGATCACCCATAGGTGTTCAGGTGCCATGTGCAGGCCTTGGGTATAGTTAACCGATTAAAAACCTGTTCTAAAAACAAAAACAAAAAAATTAATTCTGTATTTTATATACTTCCTCTGCACCACCAATTCACAGTTTTATTATACTGTATATTTTTGCTATTGTCACAAAGGGCAGTAACAAAGTGTGTGGCTCTAAATTACTCCAGGAGAGCACACACTAATAGTCATGGTGTCTAAGATGATCACCACCTTGGATAACAATACATCTTTTTAGGGGCATTTCTGTCTCCAGTTTCCGAAAATGAATAATAATCTGATCTGTCTTATCAGTTGTTTCCTCAACATTTCCTATCTCCTAAAAACTGGTAACGTGTAACAGATTTATTATAGATTTCTATCTCTCCAGGCTCATCCTATTGGATGTGAGGGAATTTAGAGCCCCTGTGATTTTACTTACTATAAATTGATATAAGTGCATTACACAAATATTAAAATATATACAACAAAAATGATCTAAGAGGAACTGCCCCTTTAAGAGTTGTTTAAGATAATTAATGAGTAAATATGGTAAATAAGATGGTAGATGCTGGGAAATAATTTTTAAGTGCAAGAGACTGTAAGTGCCCAAAAGACAAACACAAAAGTGATTAATAGTTTTTTGGTTGCAGGTCGACTTTGAACTCTGTAAGATCCCTAGATCTTTGTCTGACTCTGTGCCTATCGAGAGAGTTTAGAGGACAAAGAGAGGACTGCAAAACGCAGGCTTTCTGACTGTAGAGGAATCCGATTACCAAGGCTCTGATGAATGAAGAGCTCAGTACGGATGATAAGGAAGTGAGTTACCTGAGACATAAAACAAGAGGAAGTCATTAATGATCAGTCACATGTACAGGGCCAGGAGTTCAGAAGAATCACAATTTGATAGATTTCATGCAGGTTGAAGAAAAAAAAAAAAGATTTTCAAATTCTTTTGGACAAAGTAATTTGCTCTTTTATATGAGCTGTATGTAATCTGTAGCCCCAGAAAATATACTTACAGCAGCCCCTTAATGCATTGAGTCAGCATAGTGCTCACATACAAAAGCAAGAACCATAGTGGAGCACTGTAATCCACATTGAAAACGTCCAGACATGGGGGCTGAGTCGATGTTAACCCACCACCTCCAAGCGCTGACTGCTCGTGTGTATTCCCCGTCGGTGTTCAGACAAATTTCTTGAGCAAATTCTACTGTACAGGCTCAGTAGAATTCACTCACCGCGCATGTGCAGAATATTACAGCTGATCACTCAGCTGTAACTTTGGCAGAACAGCGCATGCGCGAGGGACACACACCAACTCCTGCCCCCTTCACGCCCCCTTTGGATCAGCTGCGTTGACAGGTAAAGTAGGAGCGCATGCGCACTTCGCTCAAGATATTTCTCGAGACCTTTTTAACACCGCAGTGCATGCGCGAAGCATGTCACTTACTAGCGTAGCAATCACTGTATAGTTGGTAATACTCCTATCGGTGACATGCTACGCTAGTAAGCTAGTAAGTCAGACACGGGGGACACACTGGAGTCTAAGGAGGTGCCCCTGGGGGATCACAGCTCCCATCAAGATGAGACAGACCTCCCCCCCCCCCGTGTGTACCCCTCTGTCCCCCATGTGCATGCGTGTTCTGCGAAAGTTACAGCTGAGTGATCAGCTATAACTTTGTGCGCATGCGCGGTGAGTGAATTCTACTGAGCCTGTTCAGTAGAATTCGCTCGAGAAATTTGTCAGAACACCGGCTGGAGAGAGCTAGTCGCTTGGTATCTGCGTGAGATGGGTAATTCGAGATACACCGATTGAAGTCTTGCCCGACGTGTTTTGTGAAGAGGCTTCACTTAATCAGGGGCACAGCGGGAGACATGGAATGTTTGTTTAAAAAGGCATTCATACTAACCCTTTCACAACCTTTTTCAGTGTACCTAGCAAAACTGTCATTAAAAATACAATGTAATCAACATTGAAAAAGATGGACATAGAAGAAAATTATTATCAATGTATTATAAGTACTTATATAAACATTCAAAATGCAGGGAAATATATAAATAATCAAATAAATATAAATGTAATGGTACCGATAAAATCCAATATATGCATGTAAAGATGTTAAAATAACAAATAAAAATGAGTGATATTATAGATAATGCTTGAAAGGAATAGATGAATTGAATGTAGAGGAAAAAAAAGAAGTAGAATAAAAAACTAAAAGTGAAATATTGAGCTAATATAGGGGAATATTTAAAGTTATTAACCCAATCGTATAAATCTTATGGAAGCAATAAACAGTGATTGGACAATAATAAAACAATAATGAGTTCATCTTAAATAAATGCTTTCAGCTCAAAATCAATGTTTAAGCCCAGGGGTTCTAAAGTGCACCGATCATAGATCCACTTGGTCTCATGTCTGTCAGTGTTTTAATATAATTGCCTCCCCTCCAGTTTTTGTTACTTTTGTCAATGCCTGTGCATTTTAAACCTTTGGGGTTGCAATTGTGTGCAATTTTAAAGTGATTTGAGGCATTTTTTTCCACATCCTTTTATGACATAAACATGCTCATTAACTCTTTTGTATAAGAACCTTGTGGTTATCCCTACATATTGTTCTTTGCATGGGCATTCTAATAAATATATTGCCCCCTTGGTTCTGCAAGTGATCTCTTCTTGTAGGACCTTTTGGTGATATTGCTAATAAAATGGGACTGTTTGTGACTCTTGTGGTCCAACATTATATATTTGGACAGGTATTATTGGTGGTGCACTGTATGGCACAGTATAGCTCCTATCAGTATACAGTTAGCCAGACAGAAACATGATAGCTCCTAATAGTATGTCATTTTTAAAACGTAAATTGTCCGTACCTTCTTAGTGGGCTTCTTCCCACCTGAATCATTCATGGCATGACTTATTTCCCAACAAACCACTGCCCGATAGACGAATAGACTGCTTACACAAATAGCACTCTTCCATCCAATATGCCATGTGATAGGCTATAAATCATGACTATTTGTATAGCCAGATAATGTTCATTTCTTAGACTGGTACAGAATTTGGATTACTGGTGTAACTAAGCATTAACACACAGCAGCTTTCTTTCTTTCTTTACATATCGGTAAAAACCATAAGGAATGTGAGGAATGAAGAGAATGCTTTAATTATCTTCATGGTGCTCCAGGACCATTCCAGCCTGAAGGAATGCATAATAAACCTCGCACTTTAAAAATATCCAGTAATTACCGTATTTGCTCGAAAATAAGACGACCCTGATTATAAGACGACCCCCCAAACTTTGGATATTCCTATAGGAAAAAAACTAAAAGCATGAATATAAGACTACCCTATAGGAAAAAAGTTTAACTTGTATATATTAACATGTAAATTACTTTTTAATATTCAATAAAAATTATATTAAACAAATGCATTTCTTGTATTTATTGTGCCAATGCTGCCTCTCTCTCCACCCCAAACTTTTCTCTCCCTCTCCCCCCTTGTCTTTCTCTCCCCCTCCTTCCCCTTGTCTTTCTCTGCCCCCTCATCTTTCTCTGCCCACCACCCCTTGTCTTTCCCTGCCCCCCTCCCCTTGTCTTTCTCTGCCCCCCCTCCTCCCGTAGTCTTTTTCTCACCCCTCCCTCCCTTAACTTTCTCTCCCCCCTCCCTCTCACCCGGACTCTCGCTCCCTTGTGGCTAGTGGGGGCAGCCGGGGGATGTCTGCACGATATGTGCAGACATCCTCCATGCTGCACAACACCTCCGTCCATTATGACGGACAGCCAGTCCGTCATAATAGACGCAGTGTCAGGCAGCATGGAGGATGTTTGCACTATCGTGCAGACATCCTCCAGCTGCCCATATCTCCCTGGTGGCTAGTGGAGGCAGCGGAGGATGTCTGCACGACACGCGCAGACATCCTCCGCTACTGCCCGGCAGTTCCGCCGGGACTTTTATGTTGAAGCCGGAATAACCCGGCTTCATCATAGAAGTCCCGGCGGTCGTGCCGGGCGGCAGCAGGGGAGGATGTCTGCGTCTCGCAGACATCCACCTGCTGTTAGAGAGGGGGATCCAGGTCCCCTGCAGCTCTGCGGGGACCTGGATCCCAGTCTTATAATCTGACCCCGAATATAAGACGAGGGGTATTTTTCGAGCAAATACGGTAAATAACATTTTAAGATGTTTGCCAGGACTTCTTTTAACCCTGAGTTTGTACAAGGCTTTTTTCGTGATCCCCTTTCTCTTGAACTTGAGCATCCCAAGCATCTCTCGGGAACCAACCGAGCTTCTGCAGAGATGCATATGAATGCCAAATGTGCAAGTGCATGACAACAGTGGTGTACTACACATAGCATACATGTTTGGAGTGCGTATATACACACTGCAAGTATAGTTATTATTTAGATACCTTGTTGGATTTTAAAAAAAACTAAAATAAATGTTACTTTTTTACCATCCAAGCTACAACTTAATTTGGAAGTGGTAGGTCAGTATGTGGAAATTTCATCACCACCTCACACCAAAAAAATCTTCTTACTTTAGGGTAATAGTAGCTGCCAAGCGGGACTACATAGGAGAGGGAGCGCAACATAGTGTAATACAGTCAAACACAATATTTATTAAGGCCCTTTAAAGAAATCCTTTTACGTAAAATCAGGTTAAAAAGTGCATTAGAGCATTGATACAACAGGATCTGCCATAAGGACTCCGTCCCGGTTCCCCAAGGAAAATGCTGGATCGGTACCGGCCCCCGACTTCCCACTGCAGGGCTTCGCGGTACTTAATATCTGGCATCCGCCATCGCAGTAAAAGTGTGTGACTTGGGGTGGAAATATCACATCAAGAAACTTCTTTACAGAGTCACACATTGCCTTTTTCTGTTTAATGAAGAGTCTTTCTTCATTCAAACAATCAACAAACAACTGTCGAAGGAGAATTATTTTTATATATTATTTATATTATTTGTTTACTAGTGTGTTGGAGGGAGGAACACAAGTTGTCTTCAGGGACTAATAATAATATTTTTATACTGGTTTCTGAAGCACCAAGCTTTTTCTGTTAAATTTCACCACTATATACACAAAGAAGGCTTAATATTTGCAATAACTTTAATGCCTTTATATCGAACAATTCATTGACAAATCGGCTTTCTCCTATATACTAGACATATACAACATATTAATAAAGGGTTATTGAAATCTATTGAAACATCAAGCAAGCTTACACTATAAAATCTTTTTTAGTCCAACCCTGGTAGAATTATCTGTGTATTTATTTTTTACTCTTTACACCTATTGAATACCCACTACATATTTAAGAAAACTATGAAAAGAATGGGGATTTATTTTTCATGTATTGTGCAAACTTAAGGTTGTTCCTATGGCAACAATATGGGCTGTTAGATGAAGTTCCCACTTTAATTATTGTAAAAGTTAATTAAATAAAAATTGGAGAATTCTTGCAGTTTTTAAGGAAATAGCTTACTGTGGTTATACCACATATACCGCAATGCACGTTTCTAGGTTATTCACGGATCCCAAACTATGATTAGAGAGTACCACAGGAGATAGATGATTTGCAATAGTAAAATATATACAATGCATCTGAAAGATGTTGGGATAACAGTGGGTTGCATCTTAGAGTCAACTGCCTTATACACAGAAAAACATTTTGCAGAGATGATCTCTACATAAATGTAATAATTGACAATGTCTGCATACATGTGTTAATGCACACTTAAACTTGAACCAAACCTCTTCCCTATAGTCTTTATTATATTACAGTTTAGAACAGAGTTCTCCAAGCTACAGCCAGCAGCTACTTCCCACCTCCCACCCACACCAAACAGCTCGCCAATACACCCCCCCCCCCCTCCCTCAGACTGCGGTGGCACATGGCAGGCAGGAGTGCCGCGTCAAGTCCTGAGTGCTGTTTACTTGGGTAAGTTCCTAGAGTGCAAATGGGTGCAGGGTCAAAGTCCTGAGTGCAAACCTGGGTGCCGGGTCAAAGTCCTGAGTGCAAACCTGGGTGCCGGGTCAAAGTCCTGAGTGCAAACCTGGGTGCCGGGTCAAAGTCCTGAGTGCAAACCTGGTTGCTGGAGCAAAGTCCTGTGACTGCAAATCTGGGTACTGGGACAAATTATGGGTGCAACCTAGGTTCCTAGGTGCAATGTGACACAGGATAGTAATAAAAAAGAGATATAGATTTTTTTCAATAACATTTTTATTATATATGTAAAAAGTTGAATTATAATAATGCTTTTTTCTTTGCCCCGCAAAAATTTGTAACCAAGTTCCCACAAACTGTGTATTCAGTGTAGATTGCTTGACATCTATTGCTCATTTTGGTTAGTCGTGGTGATAATCCACTATACAGTTCCCAAATAAAGTAGTACATTTGAGGCAGCTGGATGAGTCATCCAACTGTGTGGGCAATGTTACTAAGTAATCAAAGACTGGTTCCCCTCAATTCTATAGAACACTTAAAGGGATTGTGTTCTTGAAGAATGTAGGGTCAGGCTCAGCATGCAGGCACTCTCCTTCAAGGTAAGGTATTTGAACATGAAAGGTTTTATCTAATATGTTATGGTTATTGCTTTTGTATGAATAATAGTCTCTACAAGACACTGCACTGTATTCAGTGCAAGGCAAACAAGGCAAGTGCCTTGGGTGGCAGTAAAAACAGTGTCCCTTTAAAAAAAAAGAAGCAGCTTGACAGCAGAGATGCTGACTGAGGCGTTCAAAAAATCTTCCCTTACCAGCCTCTCTGCGGCGAGCAGGCAGCATGGTGTCTGTGCACTGGCATCTTCCCATATTGCCTCTTGCTGCCAGCGCATGTATGAGGATAGAGCACCGGGGCTCATGTGACTTGACAACACGCTGCCTTCAGACCATGCAGCAATGCGAGAGGCACTTTACTGCTTGCAACTAGATACCAGGGATCTGTGGGTACTGGCTGTGGTAAGACCTGGGTGTTCAATGTGGTTGATGGGGCAAGTCCTGAGTGGGCAGTGTGGTTGATGGAGTAAGTCCTGGGCAGTGTGGCTGATGTGGCAAGTTCTGACTGTGCAATATGGGTGCTGGGGCATGTCCTGGTGTGAGATGTGGCATGTCCTGTGGCTGGGGTAAGTCCTGGTTTTGCAATGTGGGTGATGGGCATATCCTGGGGTGCTGGTGCAAGTCCTGGTTCTGCAATGTGGGTGCGGGGGAATGTCCTGGATGTGTATTGTGAGTGGAGGGGGGTGCCTGAATTGAGGCATGCCTAGGTCAGCACAAAACCAAAATACACCATAGAGGAGATGCCAATATAAATTTAGCCTTTACTGTAAGCAACAGTGTTGCTTTATATGTTCCTAAAAGCATCTGTTTACATTCAGCTCACATTTACTTCCTTATGATGAAAGTCTACTCACTCCCTGAAACAAGCTGCAGTCTAATTATTAATGCACTGATCAGTGAGAGGCTCCTTGGAGTGTGAAGTAGTTTGGCTGAAATGCCCAGAACTGTATGCCAATTATATATATATAAGTACTTACAATAGCATTTCCTTGAATAGCATGCTGAAATGTATACTAGCTCCTCTCTACAAGATGTGCTAATCCTCTGTTCATCCTCCTTCCTGCTAACTCACATTACCTGCGATTCCTAACTTTCCTTTATACACCTTTTACACATATTCACAGGTCCCTGTAGTATGAAATTCCTTCATCCCCTGTCTGTCTTTTCTGGTACTCTGCAACCGCAGGTTCAGCTAAGGAGAACCATGGCTTTGTAAGCTGAATGTCATATTAGCATCCCTCTCTCTTTCCCAGTTTACCAGGCCAGCTGCACAGGCTCCGGCCCACTCATGCATAACTTTCTTTTCATGTTCAAGGGTTTCAAGTAAATTGCAGATAGAGTTTTTATCTTTTTCTTTAACGCATGACATAAATATTTTAGCAGGAATTTAAAGTACTGTTTTACAGATCTTGCATTATTTATTTTTGCACTCTGTTTAATAATAAAGAAAAAAAAACCTGGTTGGCATGAAGGCCACTTGCAGAATGGATTTCAGGACATCATTAATCTGTGCAGAGAAACATGACTTCTCAAGTTTCCATCTCTGAAAATCAAATGAATATATACAAGGACAGACCTATTATTCCCAATAAATGTTTAGAATGATTTCATAGACTAGTTATTTCCTACAAGTTTGGTACGTTTTTCAAAAACTGACTCACGTTAAAGCCAGACTAACAATAGGGTCTACTCAGTAAAGAGCTATATGCAGGAAATTGAGATGGTAACTTGAAACTTAAGGCCAGAGTACCGGAGTTGGGAAAATGTTCTTATTCAGCTGCATTGGAGAATGTTTCCAACTCTGCTACATTGGCCTAAAGTTTTAAATTCCCCTCTCAACTCCCTGCAATACTCTCTTTATCTCCCTATAGTGTGCCTATCAGGAATGCTCACATTTGGTTTTATAGAGAGCCGTATGCACATCCTTGGCATTCTTGAATTTGCTAAAATGTAATTGTGCCCTAAGGCCTTTAGAAACTGATTAGCTCTGACAGTAAACCATTTATGAAGCCCTTTCTTCTACTGAAAACAACTGTCACCAATACAAATGAAAACTATTTTCTTAAAATGGTCTCCAATGGGGTGTATACAGCAGGGGTTGACACATTTTTGCAGCATTTTGCAACCAGGCAGTAGGTTTCTGCAGTAGAACCCTGATATTAGTTTTTTGATTTGTTTTTCCTGTAATAATATTTGTTTTATATTGTTGACGTTTATGGAAGCATGTGTGGTAACCAACAATAAGCACATGCCATGACCCTCAATAGAACCTAATAGAAGGTCCATGGTATATACATAGCTGCAGTGCAGCTATGATATGTTTAAACATGTTTGTTTATTCACTTATTGTCTCTGCTCAGCAATTCTTCAGTGACTTGAGGTCAGCATGTATACACATTCGTACTGGTCACTTACTTGTACAGCTGACATCAACCTTTCCACTACACAGCTAGTACAAGAAGCTTACATTGGTGCCAAAACATTTTAATAAATACTGTATCGGCCTTTAGGCAAATGTCTTAAATGTCTCTGCTCAAGATCTATGAATTGTCCTGGGGCGGAGGAAGCTGATAAAAGCAGTAAAATGATTTGTCAGTACATCTGCTCCATCATGATTTAGCTCAGAAGGTATACTTAAGAGGATGGCACCACTTATTTAGTGGCCTTACAACTGACAGAACTTAAATGCTTCAGCTCTACGCTTTTACAATATTGAAATGTAACATACCACACTGGCTGAGAGTCATAGGGAATGTAGTCTCAACAGCTGGAGTATTAACTAACCTTAGCTGCAAAAAATGTTTGAATTAAGCTACCTTGTGTCCAAAGAGCCCACTGTTTCTCCCTTTTTTGCTGCTGTTCCATTGTGCCTGTTTCCAGGCCATTACCTAGAATTACTTTTAAACCTTTGACCCTATAATTGTCCACCTAGTGAGACACATGAGCCGGTAAGAGAGCAGGGGTGTATCTTAGTACATCATCATCATGCAGGCTTTGGCCACAGTTGTAAAGTGAGACTTACTGAAAGATTTTGGAGAATATTGCATCATGGGTAAAATTCTCAAAATGGATGCTGGAGATAAACACCTAATTTTATTTTTAACTTTTATATGCAATTAATTCAAACATAGAAGAAGAAAAAACTGTTGCACATGTCATATATGCAGAGGTAATCTAGTTACATCTTATGTAAGTGGTAATGTCCCTTTAAATATAGTCTCTTCCTTTACTGTGTTGATTTTTTGCTAGTGCAAAGGGATTTTGGTAGTCTTTGTTGAGGAACAGGCGAATATGGGTGACAAAGGAGAGAGCGGAGTCAGACAACTTAAGATATTGAGTTCGGTCAGTGGGTACAACTGTAGTGTTTTCATGGGTAAAGTCAGGTACAGGTACTGACGTCAAGGGAGAGAAGATTATTTGCTCCGTTTTAGAGACTTAAAGTTTTAAGTGTCTGTCAGACATTCAGGTAGAAATGGCCAACAGACAGTCCCTGTGAGGGAGATCAGGGGAAGAGAGATTGATCTATGTGTCCTCTGTATACAGGTGGTATTGTAAACCAAAAGAGTTGATTAGTTTTTTTTTCTTCTAGAGAGGAGCAGCAGAGGGACAAGGATAGACCCTTATCGAACCACAGACAGTGGAATGGTCATAAAATAGCAGAAATATCCTAACATAGGGAACTATGATCACTGTTATACCTAGGCTATAGTATAGGTCATTTGCTACCTATAGTACCACAATATCTTCTACATATAAGGGTTTACTCAATAAAGAGACAATTACAGGAAACTGAGATGGGAATTTCAAACTTAAGGAAAAATTGTTCAACTGCGTTGGATAATTTTTCCAACTTGGCCTAAAATTTGAAATTCTCACCTCAGTCATGTGGTTTTTAAGTCATCCTTGTGTAGGGTTGCCACCTGGCCGGTATTTTACCGGCAGGCCAGTTCAAAATTGGCATCAGGCCAATGTTAAGTCTATGGAGACAGTACCAAGGCCGGTATTTTTCGGAAGAAAAGGTGGCTACCCTATCCTTGTGTCAGTTTTTCTTTGCATAAATTAACATATTCATCGGTGTGTATTTTAAAATAAAAGATGTGCCCACCACCTGTATCTCGCGAAACCTGATTGTTGCTTATCGGTGTGGTTGTTCTTTGCTAGGAGCCCAGTGCTCCTAGCAAAAACCCCACATTAAGTGTCTCTGGACACTGAGTGTTGAAGAAAAAAAAAAAAAGAAAAGAAATTCCCATCTCAATTCACTGCAATTCTCACTTTATTGAGTAACTCTTTCAGGGTTAATGCAATATGCATAGCACTGCTTGTCTCCCTGACACGGATATATGTAAAAAGCACATAATATGAGTGTCTTGTGTTTTTAAAAGGAATCATTTGGATATTCCGGTTTTTATTTATTTATATATGGGTTTAATGCAGCTATAACAGTAGTTTGATATTCATTTTACTGTACCTTTTACATGTTGAATTGATGTTCTGTTAAAGATCCAATAAAACGAGTTCAAGTAGAGAAGTGAATAACATAAAGTGAATAAATGAGAATCGCCACTAGATGGTGCAATAGATTTTAATTTGGTGTTAATGAGCATAATGCTGTTTCCAAAGGAAGAGCAGTCATTGCTTTCTGTTTCATTGATAACTTGTCATGTATGACTATTTTTTTTTACCTTTCATTCATTTTTATTTTTTATCAAATTGTGCAATTCACCGGCAGGCAGATCAGCTTGTTAGTGTCTCTCAGTATTAATTTGACTTAAAAAATCCGTAATTATAATTCAGTTGAAAGAACTGCATAGTTACCAATAGTTCCGAATTTTGTGGGACAGTCCTGATTTTTGGGGTTCTGGCCCGTCATTGCCTGTGCACAGTGTTTAGCAATGAGCACAGACGGCATTGGGGGCTATTCACTAAAAGGTTAGTTGCACGTGAAATTAACATTTCATTTCACCAATTTAGCTGTACATTGTGCAGAGACAAACTTGGCAAGTTTAGCTAAATTAGTGAGATGAAATGCTCAGTTCAACTCATATGCAACTCACCTTTTAGTTAATTAGCTGTACTGCACTCACACAAATTACAGCGTGTATCCATCTAGTACAGCTAATGAAAAACCCTGCAAAATAGTTTTCAAATCTTTGCCTCATATCTAGTTGTACCAAGTGTCCCTAGTTAGCAGGGACAGTCCCTATTTTGCACCCAAATACCCTATGACTCATTTATTACACCAGGTTTTCTATGTTTACAGCTCAATCAAAGAAGAGTGTTGCTTCTTTCAATGCAAATGTTAGGTTCTCATCAGGGAATTAGATGGTGTACACTAAGGGAATACCTGTTTAAAAATAATCTTGGTTCTATGGGGGAGGTGTGCACTTTCCCTTCTCCCAGAGTATCACCTGTTTCTCAGTGAGGTGTTCATTTAAATTGTACAAGTCCTTCTTGGGTTAACAGGATCCTCTGTTACTTTAACCCCTTAGTGACAAGACATTTTCACCTTGACTTTCCCTTGGTGACAATGGCTGTTTTGAAATTTCAGGGGTGTTTGTGTTTAGCTGCAATTTTCTTTTTTCTCATATACGGTACCCACACAAATTATATGTTGTTTTTATCGCCATAAGAAGGGCTTTCATTAGATACCATTATGTTCATGATATCTTATAATTTACTACAAAAATAATCATAAAATATGATGAAACATTTAAAAAAAACCACTTTTTCTAACTTTGACCTAAAATATAATTTAGACAAATACAATCATTAAAAAAGACCCCATCTGAATAATTTCTAAATGTTGTCCTGAGTTCAGAAATATGCATGTTTCCATATTTTTCGGTATTTTTTTTGCGAGTTATGGGGCAAAAACCAAAAATAGTGTTTTTTGTTTTTTTCCTATATTGAACTTTTGACCCCAACCCGAACCCAAAATTTAACCTTAACACTAAATTTAACCTCAACTCTAACCCTTATGCTATACCTTAATATATTTTAATTTAATTTTAACCCTATCCCTTATGCTAAAATTTATTTAATTTTAACCCTATAGGCTAATCTAACTATATAACCAGTTTTTAATTAATTTAATATTTATTTTAAATTGTTTCCATTGCAATGCTACTTAACTACCACTAGGGGCAGTCAAGTAGCATATTCAGAGTGACAGAAGTGAAGTTACTTTCACTTCCGAAGCTCAGACCACCACAGGGCATAGCCATATTGACGGAGCATGCTGCTCCATCAGTATGGCTCCCACGATCGCTCCACGGGGCGACCGTGGGGGCCCCAGAACAGAAATTTCGGTGCTGGTTATTGCCTTTACATCGAGGCAATACACCAGCACCGTTAAAGCGGTTTTCGTGATCGTTAATCGCGAAAACCGCTTGATTCTCTGCAGTACGTGCCAGGCACGTCCTTTGTCGTTAAGGGAGTTTCTTCCAGGAAGTGCCTGACACGTCCTTTGTCGACAAGGGGTTAAAGACAGTAGTTATACATCTATGTGTTGTGCTAGCCAAATTGCTTGCACATGCATAAATGAGAAGTTAATTTGCTTTGGAGGTACCCATGATGCAGTATTCTCAAAAATCTTCCAGCATTTCTCATTTACAACTGTGGCCAAAGTCTGCAGGGTGATGTCATAATATACACCCCTGCTCCATTACTGGCTCCTGTGCGTCACTAGTGGGCAGGTCTAGGTGGTTGTGTATAACTTTTTTTTTTACCTGCCTTCCAACACAAAGAGATGAGACTGACCTGATCAAACAGGATCATAACTCTGCCCCTTTTGATGTAATAGTTATATTACCCTCCCATTCAATGCAGGTCTATGATCAGAGTTCTGACTTATAGACTGAATTCTGTGTCCCCAGCCCCAAAGTGAGATACTAGTGCTGTAAAGTCTCCGGAGGGTAGCACCCAAAAACACTATATTTCACAAAATGGTGGCTCCCAGTCACACTTATTTAGTAAAATATTTCATAAAATAAATTCTCACAACAAAAACAAAAGACAAATCTGAAATCAACAATGCAAAATAAAAAAAATAAACCATTTTCCTTTTTTGGTGGGAGGGTCCCTTTAATGATCCATGTTGGAAAACGCAGAGTTGTTGTAGTGAAAATGTGTACACTCCAGGCAGCAACCTTTAGGTAAGCATATCACTTAAAGGGACACTATATGTTTGTTTGTTTTTCACTTGTGCTTCTAATATAGAAGCACAAATTAAATGTCTGTTGTCCCTAGTATGGGGATGAACTGGAGTGTACTTTTGATAGTACACGCCACTTTCTCCTCTGACTGACAGCTGCCATGCTTCCATAGCAAGCAGGCAACCGCATGGTTGGCGGCCGGCTCTCTCTGCTGGCACAGAGAAAGAAACTCGTTTTTGCAGGGGATCAGCCGGGGGGAGCTTAATTAGGTCCCCCTGCTGATCACATGCAAAAATGAGGGTCTCTCACGGCACCAACAGCAAGAGACCCTCGCATTCGGCTGTCAGAGCGGAGCGAGGATCTGCTGTCTCGCATGTGAGACACAGCAGATAGTAAACCCGCGTGTATCTATTAATATACACATCAGGTTTACTTACAAATCCCGGGGCATGTTTTGTTTAACCCTTGCAATGTCCCTTTAAAGGTACACTTACATTTTTTTTACTGTGACTATAGATAATAAAAAAAACTATACATTTGGTTACCATAATTGTAAGCAAATACATAGTTTAAGTTAAAAATGTGTTTTAAACGTATTTGTGGTTTACAGCATCACCTTGTGTATTTGTGTGCAATTAACTTTCAACAGGAAATCTGTTGTTTGCATATCAAGACACAAGCAGAAGACACCATAGAGACACAAAAAGTTTTTTCTCTTAATATAATTCCTAGCAAAAGCATATATTAACCTATAAATCATCATTTTTTTTATTCTTTAGGTTCATAATGTGAACAGTGTTTAGATGAAAAGGTCCCTTCAATCTACACATTTTCTGGTGTTTTGCCTGAAAATATGTAAAAAATATAACATAGACAGTGTTATTTATATGATAGTTTGAAAAGGTTATGTGGAGTCCAAAAGAAAGGTGAGTTTGGATATCAGAGGAACAGTCCCAAAGTGAGTAGATGGGATTGCACACACGAAATCCTTATGAATGTAACACTTGATAACTCAATGAATCGTTAAAGGGAATCTCCATCACTTAAACATAGTGTATACTGTGAATGGAGGGAATACAAAATTATCTGCGGTTGTGTTATCAGAATTAAAAGCAAATTCATATATATAGAGAAACAAATATTATAAGTGTATCATCATCATCATCATCTTGATGTGCTAATTACACATTTACCATTGAAATTTGTGCATTTGCAGATCTGCCTACAGATAAACATAAACATTTCTATACATTGTGTTAGCAGAGTTGCAAAAAAAAGAATTAAAAGATTGTTTTTTATTCTCTGCAATCACAGTACAAACAATGTTTAGGTGATATCAACTGGCATATATAAAATGGTTAACTCAGTATAAGTTATTTGGCTGTGCGATTTTTCTATCTGTGAATACTCACACTTGCCCATTATTATTAATCTTATGAAGAATCTTATGAAGAATAAAAAGGAAATTGGCTGCATGAAAACTGCGATGCTGAATTTTTAATCTTGCAAATGGAAATTGATTTGTTCTCTCTGAGTAAGTCACATGGCAGTGAAGGGCCTTGCTGTAGCACTGGGCTCTGCAGATATTCCGTGCAATATATTCCATCTTTCTGTCATTCTTACTGGATCTGTGATATTTGCTTAGGCTCCCACAAGAGATTGGCAGATAAAAGCAATCAAAAGTCAGTTTCTAGAGTTCATTTCATCCAGGTCTCTCTGTGAGTCAAGGATGGATGAAGTGGGGTCCAATGCAATAGAACAAAAGGAATTTGGGAGTCTCCACTCAGCCTACCTATACCCAGATCAGCCCTGGGTGCATGAATGAGACTCTGTTAACCTAAACATTGCTTATACTGTGAATGTAGAGAATGGAAATGGATGAAAAATTATCTATACACTGTGTCTGTGGTATGTGAATTACACATTTCCCCCAACTAAATATCATTGATAATGCCATATAACCGTATATTAATAAACTGTGAATGACCATGGTGGATTAGAAAATATGTAGTGAAAATAATTAACTATTTCCTTCATTACAAAACTTTACCTGTATGACACCCAACTGCAGAGCAAAACTACTCATTGCATTTTCCCAAACCTTACCATGCCTTGCTGACCAGTTTCTTGCAGATGGCACATTGCATGGCAACTTCATACATTATTCGCTAGCATTTTGAGTAGTCAAGTACTGACTTACAATGTACTTTTCCAGACAAAAGTTCTACACATTGAGGAATAGCATAATCTTGGGAATGGGACAGTTCATCCCGGCTGCATTAACGCAGCCGCTTCACCGCCTTCTCTCCTGCGATGGCCAGTTCATCGCACGACATTTCATCGCTAAAGGTGAGTATTGGGGGGTAGCATTAGTATTAGGGTTAATTTTAGTATTAGAGTTTGGGGGGTTTCATTAGGGGGGGTTTATTTATTTGGGGGGTGTACGTTTGTAAGCGCTGACAGTTCAGCGCTGAACTGTCAGCCCTTACATTGCTGCGATGAAGCGTCCGCGTTCATCTTCACCGCTGACCATTCAGCGTTCAAACTGCAATCAGGTGAATCAGCCGCACTGAACTGTCCTAGATGCCATAATCTTGTCCATGGAGGAATTACACATACATTTGAGGTCAGCTCAATACCCACCAGTGGGTAGATCACTTGATGTCATGTATTCTATTAATATTGTTTGTGAATAGAGTGAATGTCCCTGCATTTTAAATGATTTCAGGGCATTGTATGTCATGAAGTGTTGTCTTAGTATGTTTTATTCAGTATTTGACTTCAAATAACCAGAACTAGCAAGTTAATTTCAAAATCTTACCACCATCTGACACCACATGCTGTTTTAACTTGAGTTTATCAACAATGGATTGTTTTAGAAAGAAAAATCCATCGTTGATAAACAAGTTAAAACAGCATGTCTTCTATCTAAATGAACTGTACACTCTCAATAAGCAAGTCATCCCTTTCATGATGGGTCCTTTGTTTGCCCCATGTCAGTTACAATAATTATATTTTTTCCGGCTCAAATAAAGGTATAGAGCAGTTTAATGACTCAAAGGCTTCACTGTTTTTATCAATTAAAGAATAGAAATACAAATGTGTTTAAGATATTTTTTAAATAACAGGTGTTCTTCAGAATAATGGCTATGTGCTTCTAAGGCTATGCTTATCCAGCAGGGAATTTCAATAAATAATCAGGATTTCATCAGACATATTGATCTATATAAAGAAAGTAAAAATGTGAGATATTTACATGTCATATTTTATGGAGGTACCATTTAAAAATGATATTAACCAATGATTGTTAACTGGAGTAGTCCCAGAAGATTGGAATTTAACAAATGTTGTGCCCATTCACAAGAAAGGTAATAGGGAGGAGTCGGGCAACTATAGACCAGTAAGTCTTACTTCAGCAGTGGGGAAAATATTGTAAAGCATGTTAAAGAATAGGATTGTTGAACATCTAAATTCGCATGGATTTCAAGATCAGACACAACATGGTTTTACTTCAGGGAGATCACGCCAAACTAATCTTATTGATTTTTTTGGTTGGGTGACTAAAATAATAGATCAGGGTGGTCAGTAGACATTGTTTACCTGGATTTCAATAAGGCTTTTGACACTGTCACAAATAGAGGCGTATCAATAAACTGCAATCTTTCAGTTTGGATTTCAATATTGTTGGTCAGAGTCGAACTCTAATGTGGATAAGTGCAAGATTATGCACCTCGGGTGTAAAAACCCGAAAGCAGAATATAGACTTTTTGGTACAGTCCTAACCCCAACATATGTGGAAAGGGATTTAGGAGTAATAATTTCAGAGGATTTAAAGGTAGGTAGGCAATGTCAGAGAGCAGCAGGAAATGCTAGCAGAATGCTTGGTTGCATAGGGAGAGGTATTAGCAGTAGAAAGAGGGAAGTCTTCATGCCATTGTACAGAGCACTGGTGAGACCTCACTTGAAGTATTGTACGAAGAACTGGAGACCGTATCTCCAGAAGGATATTGATACTTTGGAGAGAGTTCAGAGAAGGGCTACTAAACTGGTTCATGGGTTGAAGGATAAAAGTCTTCACCGTTTGGCAGTGAGTCTGCGTTTTGCAAGTGCCAGGAGCACGTTACCTGCCTGACTGCATAATGGTATGAGGCTCTATTTCAGTGCTGTAGTTGACCTTTTCACATGCTAGGAGCATTGTGCAGAATATGTGGAGTACAGTCACGTTCTTTCTTTACAAGGGGTTAACAGTCTCCCTTGAAACCACACAAATAACCCTTTTGGGGTTATTTTTCATCTCTGTTGGAATGAGCATTTATCATGTTTACTATCTACAAACAGAAGGTTTTTCAGGCTGTGATTGCTGTAGGTGTGACACAGTTTATCCCAACATAACATAAGCTTCTCTCTGCTGCAAATTACAGTTTCTTTTGGAAAGTGCTCAGGGCTAAAGTGGCTGGGTTTGTTTATGTGAGAGAAGTAGCTCAATTTGCATACTTCACTGTGAAAGAACCAGTTATTTTCATTTTTGCGGCCTGTGGGATGAAATCGTGACGATGCCAATAGCAAGAACATCTGCTGAGCTCAGACAAAAAGTGATCCTGAAAAGTTATTTTTCCTATTAATTGCTTTAATCAACCTGCTGTATTTAATAGAAAGTATGACTGGCAGCAGGAACACCGACCATAAATCTGTATTAGTCCTTTTCCACCAGTGCTTCTGGTAACAAGTCCCACACATGAGGTGGTATGTGACAGTCCACCACCATCTGTTTTCTCTTGCTATCTCTCCTTCCTGAGCTATAATACAGCTTGAGTATACTAAAATATGATGACTTGCCTTCAATATAAAGTGCAGTTCTGGGCCCCAGCCCTTAAAAAGGACATTATGGAACTAGAGAGTGCAAAGGAGAGCTACAAAATTAATAATGGGTATGAAAGCTCTTAATTATAAAGAGCCTAAAAATTGGCATTTATATACATTACAAAAATTGTGTCTTAAAGGGGATATTATAACATTGTATAAAAATATGCGCAGGTCAAATATAAAGAACTCCAGTGACCTGTTTATTAACAGAAATGTAAAAATATAAAATGTAAAAATATTCGAGGTTCATCTTATAATCAGACCTCAAATCGAGGTCTGACTATACGACTGGGTTCCAGGTCCCCCTCATGAGCAGCCAGTGGCCTCTGCTGCTGCACAGTATTTCTATCGGGACTTCTATGATGGAGGTCACGTGACCTTCCGGTGGTCCGTCATAGAAGTCCCGGCGGAAGTACAAGGCAGCAGCGGTGGATGTCAATAAAGGTATGGAATTGACTGCTAAGGGAGATGGTGCTATGAAATACAATAAAAACATTCATTCAAGAGGTTTTTTGTTTTTTTTGAAAAGCAGAAAATACTGGGTTATAAATGATTAACATTGATGTTTAGAGCTTGTTGTTCCAAAAATAAATCTGTTTTGCCTTTCTGCAGTCAAGAGGGAATTTTCCCTCTATTTGGCACAATTCAAGATTGCTTAATTGGGGTTTATTGCCTTCTTTCAGATAGACCGCAGAAAGAAGGATAGGTAGAAGGGTTGATCTTAATGGACATAGTTTTATTTTTTTACAATACTATGTTAAAAAAAGACTAAAAGACGATTTGCAGGTGAGTTGAAGTGAGATGAACATTATCTCACCAATGTAGCTATACACTGTGCATGGATAATCCTGGTGTGTTTGGTTATCAGGGAAAAATCACCAGGTTTGTATCTGAACAATGTATAGGTAAAATGGTAAGATGACATGTTCATCTCACTTCAACTCATCTGCGATTCACCTCACCTTTTATTATGGCACTCTTAGTTATGCTGACAGACGGCAAAGAAGACAGGAAGAGAGCTCTGTGCTGTTGTGCACACAGATCTCCTACTCTCTTAGCATTCAATACATGAGAAGATGATCATAGCTTATAGGGTACAGATAAACCAGGCCTCCTCCTCCTCCGTTAGTGACTCAAAAGAAAGAATAGAGATCGTAGGAAGAAAAAAATCTACATAATGTGATAGATTTATTTTACATTTTATCTACAATCTTTCCAACAGAGTTATGGATTTTGAGATAAAACAATATTACAGGTTTTATTGCAGGTAATATAGTCTTCTAATTGACTGACAAACCAATTTGGATGGAATTCCAAGAAGGAGAGTGGAAAAATGGAGTATTAAACACTGAATATTTGTCAGATTAAGGTATATTTGGGGCCTTTGTATAAATTACACTACATAAACTATAATTTATTTATCTATTTATTTTACAGACTAGATTCTCTCTGTGTTCTCATTGGTTGCAACATCATTAATATCAAATAATGTTTATATATATATATATATCTATCTATATATATCTATCTATCTATATATATATATATATATATATAGATATATAAAAAAAACAATAGTTCATGATCCCTTGATCCATAATGTAAATGGCGTTCACATTTGGGAGGAAGTACTACCCAGCAATTTTCCTTTCTTGCATGGAAAAGGTGTCTCTTGAATTGTGTTCCAGTGCTGGCGTTGGTGAAGCCCGTGTTTCCAAAGATCCTAATCACACGCCTGTCTCCGTTCAGCCTCTCTGCAATCATTTTGATGTCTCTCTCTCTTGAGGCAAGCAGATATCATCATCTCGGAAAATGCTGTTTGGCAAGTTATTAGTGAATAAATTAAGGTCACAATATATCTTCTTTTTAACCGGTTCACAAACCGAGAGCTCCACAGACAACTTTCTAAATAAAATAGTGGTAAAAGACTCTAGGCATTGTCCTAGCAATGTGTGGATGTCAGTCTGTCCATGGAGACTGGGATACTGCCAGAGTTATTACAATAAATATGTTTTTTTTTTTTACAAATCTTTATTTTGTTCGTTTTTCTACATGATACATTTAGCACAATTTAACATATTACTTACAGTGATATACATTTAAAAGCTATCCCAAAACATAAAAATGAAAATAGAGAAAGAAATTAAAGCAAAGAATGAAAGAAAGAAACAAGAGAAAAAAGGAAAAAAGAAAAAAGCGAAAACAAGAAGAAAAAAAAAAAGAAAACATAAAAAAAATATTTCATTCGCAACTGTGTGGTGTGCATCACGAGAGGGGGCCGACCGTCGTTCTTTAATTTCAGCTTCCTATATCTTTTTATTCCTTATATGTGGCCGAGGGATGTCCCTCTTCCAATCTATGTGTCAACATGCGGGGGTTTATCCCATTAGGGAAAGATGAGCGAGCCATGGAGACCATCTTTTATTGAATTTTCCAATAGTTCCCTCAGAGTAGGCAATTCCTTGTTCCATCTTATGTTGGTACCCGATTTGATTCTTTATCTGTATCCATAGTAGTTGCTTACTTTGGTTCCAGTTACGGGCAATTATTATTTTAGTGGCCATCATAATGTGGATAAAAATATATATTTTTTGAAATGTATCAATCTGAGGAACTATATGAAAGAGGGCTGCTTCTATTGTTCTATCAATCTTTGTGTCTAAGATTGTGTCCACATTCTCAAACACTTCATCCCATAGTTTTACCAAGTCCGGGCATGCCCACCATATGTGTCTATGATCTCCTATACTTTGTGAACATCTCCAGCATATGTCTGAGTTATTTCTACAATAAATATGTTGGCAAACATGTATCATGGAGAATATATTATTCCTAGCCTGCTGGCCTTGAACACTGGAGCTCAACAGCTATGTAGGATTGTGAGCTATTATCAGCGTAGAAATGGTCCACGCACTGTGAAAACTTTAAATTAAAACAAAACCCTTAATCCATTTGTTTCGATTGGTATATGTTAATCACCATGTCTGGCACAGAATTCATTGCGTTTAAGCAACTGTCTAATCTAACATTTTTCACATATTCTCACCATCCATACTATACATTATAAGGGTCTACTCAATAAAGAGAAAATTGCCATGAACTGAGATAGGAATCTCAAACTTAAGACCGATCTGGAAAATGTGTCCCATTCAGCTGCATTGGATACTTTTTCCATCTTCGCTACATTGGCCTAAAGTTTGAAATTCCCATCTCAATTGCCTGCAAGTCTGTCTTCATTGAGTAGACCCTCTAGTGATTTAAAAAGATACAGAATGTATAAAAAACTTTCCTAGAATTATCTGAAGAATATCAATTTACTATCGTCCTAGATTTTCAGCTATCTCCTAGTAAAATACTTTCTGACCAGTTATCTAGGCCCTCACAGTGTAATTTGTTTCTACGAAAATAATATAATGAGTAGATGCGTAATTATGATCAGAGCAGAAATGCTCTCATTGCAAATTCCAGCAGTTTTGAATTGGAAATCTAAACTGAAGATACAAATGTCTCTCTTAGATTGATCCAACTCCATCACTCTGGTCAATAGAGCTGTCCATAATCTTGATAAGAGACTCATTTCAAAGTTATGTATCGTTTGTATGTGTTGCTGACCAGACTATTTCACAGATATCCATTAAGATCTCTCATTTGCTGGAGGTGCCATATGACTGAAGGCTTCTTTTTACATATCTGGTGGGATTGTAGGATAGTGCAGAGGTTCTAGGATATGTCTTTTGAGCTGTTAGAAAAACTAGTTGACATTACTTTGTAGAAATGGAAGTGGCTCTTCTAATCTTAACTCAATACATTGCTTTGTTGCTGTAAAAATGATTATAGCTAGAGGGTGGAAGCAGGATGGAGACTACACAACAGCAGTTACATAACCAATTAAGTTTACATCTTGTATTGTCTTTGATACGAAAACTGATTAATCAGTGTATAAAAAAAATAAAAAATAAACAGAATGATCATCTACTCAGGGTAAGGAGCATGGTGATAAATACCATGATTACATTGATTTATTTTACAGATACAACAGAAACGTGCATTTAAAACCATAACATTTCCTTCTTTACTCATATTCTCCAATGAAATGCAAAATGATTTTTCAGCTGCATGAAATGGAAAATAAACAATTTGTTTTCCCACACAAGAAAATGCAATAATTACCCCATTGTGATATATGTAGTATGAAGACACACAACTCTGGCATCTTGTAGGATTGCCACCTGGCCGAAATTTTACCAGCAGGCCGGTAAAAAATTGGCGTCAGGTCAATGTTAAGTCTGGAGACAGTAGCAAGGCCAGTATTTTTCTGAACAAAAGATGGCAACCCTAGACAGATGCAGCAAGCTGTAGCAGATTTGGCCGTAGAAAGGTTCCTGCTGGACAGAGTAAGATATGGAGAAACACTTCATCACAATGGAGCAGACACATGGGCCTTGGTCACCATGTTAACACTGCCGGCTCTGCATACAGAGCACGTGTCATTATCTGTAGCATAAGGTCATTAGACATGTGCTCCCATCACTGGACCACCAGAGAAAATGATCCTGCATGAGACTGGTAGACAAGCTGGAGGAGAAGTTACAATAGATAGGAGCCAGTGCTTAAAACAAGAGAGGACTAATCACTAGAAAAGGAAAACAGTGTAATGATGATGATAATAATGGATAAATAAAAATAGTATCTATAAACACAATCCAATGATACAAAGACACTTATTCAAACGATACCAAAAAAAAAGTGTTGGCTTATAATAAAGGATCAGTGCCAAGCTCTGGAAATTGCCAGTTGCCAGAATGTGTGAGGATTGACAGGTTTCTCTCAGCTGGAAAAATTGCGGTTAGCAAAAAAAAAAGCTCAGGCAGAAGATGGTTTTCATGTCACTTTGATATTTTGCTCAATTTTACAGCAGATTAAAGTGATAGTTGTGTACGCTATGCATGGACATTTTAAAAAGGGGGTAGAGAAGAAATGTTGGTCAAAATTTGCACTCCTAGTTGGGAATATAGTTCTAACGTTGGCGTGCCTTAACTAGTCATGGCTACATTTCTAGGGGTGCCAATGTATAGCTTGGTAAGTATGGCCATGTAGTTCACAAGAAGGTGGCTCAGAAATCTTTCTGCACCAAGCATTTATGGAACTGACCTTTTCAAAAATACTCATGGTGTTCAGGCACAAGGTATATGATTATGTCTTCATTCCCAAAATATCCAAAAAACAATCGTTTTCAGTATAATTTGAACTTTCCTTGTATAGAATATTATATCCAGAAGGACCTGTTAAAGTGACTCATTATGTTGCAATGTTAAACAACCCCAAGGTATACTATTATTAATATATATATTTTGTGCATGTAGTAGGATAGGATGTCTACTGAATACAGCTAATGTAAAATATTTATCTAGTCACAGAAATAATTATGGAACAAAATCTAATATTTTTGGATATGATAACATTCATATTTGTAGACATCATGACTATAGACTTTGTTGCCACATAAAAAGAGCATAGTTAAGTCTTTTAACTTAACCTTGTTTCAAGGGTTGGAAATTGAGTCAGTAAGATTTGATGGAGAGTTATTTCTTATCCATTTCAGGATATTATGAGGCACTTGTGCCAAAATTGCTATAAATTGCTGTATATTCCTTTCCTTTACATATTTTCAGCAGCTGTCATGTGGGGTAAGGCATTAACCCCTAAAAATGAAAATGGGCCATATAAAAGGGTTCTCCTAATGCTTTCTTTTTATCCTGGTCTAATGTGCGGGAACAAATAAATTAACTGGGCCGGACTGGTCAATCTATGGGGTATAATTTTCTATCAGGAAATTTCCCACGTAGGCTGTCCACAGTTGGGACTGATTTGTCTCCCAACATGATTCAAACCCCCCCCAGACCCCCCCCCCCCCCAATTTATGTATTAAGGGAGTCTCTAGAGGAGGGAAAGAGTTAGGAGGAAGGCAAGAGTTAATGGTGTGTAAGGAGGAGGGAAGTGGAGAAAGGAAAGAGTTAATGGAGCAAAGGAGGTGTGAAAGTGTCACTGGTGTGTCTAGAGGAAGTAAATAATGGAGTGTAAGGAGGAGGGCCAGAAATAGGTGCCACCTGAGCACAAAGGTAAACTGTGGTCCATAGCTAAATGTTGCTGCGCAATCTGCAGTGGACTATCCAGCACAGTATGCTTAGCCAGTATCTTTGCTAGCATTATGCTGTCTCACACTATTGTACTATCTTTGGCTGGCTAAATATATATGTTTATAGTACAACCTGCTGATAATAACTATATCATTCCTACGTCCTGTAAGTAAATATGCTGTACTGTCTGTGGCTCGCTAATTATATTCTGATAGTATGTGCTGATGCTCTGCCAGCAGGGTTTCTCTACCTCAAGTACCTGTTACAGTGCAAGCTTCCATTATCTCTTCAGCTGAGCACTGGTGGTTCAATTTCTGTCTTTTAGGCCTACAGTAATTTAAGAGAAATGTGTGCTCATTTTAAGAGACTTTTGCATGCATCACTTAGTGTATTTTAGGACCAGAGATGAGAAACTCTGTTTAAGATAATTATTCAAAGCCTTATATTCAATAATACTTAAGTCCCACTTTGATAGGGCATATGCAGAGCTAACCCTGCCCACAATTAGCTTCATTCTCATATCTCCTAACATTGACCCCCCCCCTTCCACAACACACACCAATCGGGACACTGGGGGTCTGGGGAGGTGCTTGTGGGTGCTACCGCTCATTCACAGGAGCACCGTCTCTGTCCAACTGGAGCTGGCAACTACGCAGTAGGCTTTTCCTGGTGTCTCAGACACCATAGAATGCGACCAGTACAGAGTACCACTGAGCTCTACCTGTGTCCCAAAAAGCAGGACAGACCTCACAGCATGGTTCAGCATCACGGGAAGGGTAATCCACAGCAAAAACCAATCGCTCAAGCTGCTATATTAATCCAATTCACATGCTGCTCAACTGGCATCATGGAATCATATACCACCATACTGTATTGTTACTTTTTTGGCTCTGCTATATACTTTCATATTCTAATAGCCATAGACAGTGCAACAATATAGTTATCAATACTGCTTGTGAATCGCACACTACCTTCTGATTGTAACTTTACTGTAGCACAATTATAAGTATTATTATTTAATTATTAAATGACGTCATCTGATCATTTCTGCATATTTGTGTACACCATGCCGACGCAAAGCAGTTGTGGGCTGGTGAAAATAATTTCCAGGGCTGTTTCAGTCTGGAGCTGTAACTTACCGATAGATGCTCTGGAATTTATGTGCCACCTCTTATACTACTGAGCTGACATCTTGTGTCTGTCTCACTGTCTGCCTGCTCCCTACTACCACACAGTCATACTTTTCCATTCACACATACTTTCCTCCCTCCCAGATTACATGGTTGATCCATACAAACCAGTAAGACAGGTAAACAAAAAAGCCAAGCACACCAGGAGTATAACAGTGGTGAAAACACCACTAGGAGTGACGGTTGGTTACTGGACCATATTTGTCGAGCAGCAGCTTCACAAGATGATTTCTCTAAGTTTTTGTTTTTTGTGCGACGACTATAGGATATATTTTGAATGATACTTTGCAGTACAATTAAAAAAATATATAAAACATGGATAAATGGCCTTTCATATATAAAATAGTTTGGGGGGGGTTTACTCCCTCCTTAAGTGATGCCCCTCATAGGCTCTCTGTTCTAAACAATAAAAATAGGTTCTGGTAATGCCTACTATGCTAGATATTGATATTGAAAAAAAATCATCTTGCATCACTATGCTTCAAAGAATTCTCTTTCAACGCTTAATATGATATACAGAAAGTCCTCAGTCTGAAGTCGCTTCGTTACACAAAGTCAATGAGAGATTTGGGGAGCTGTTATTGTGTTTGTAAGTTATACCTTTGCATTTCCAAACAGACTAAAACTGTGACTTCTATGTAATCCGTCCAGCACTCTTTTGTCCTGCTATAGAGCATAGAGCAGAAAATGCATTTAAAATCCAGTGTAGTAAAAATAACACAATATACATATTTTAGAATGACAGTATTAGCTTTTCTTGTAAGTCTTTGGAGTATTGGAGCTGTTGCCAAGCACTCATAAGAAAATAGTCATGGTCTTGTCACAAAGATTGCAATGATTTGTGGAATGCATGGCCTGCAGGTTCTAGTTGGTTGAGCAGAAGCTATAAGTAAGTTTATTTCTATGTTTAGATTGGCAGGTTCCCTTCATGGTGCTGTAAAGGCTTAGTCCATTAATAGTGATGCCCAACCACACATATATTGTATTATTACACAGTCTCGTTGTTTAAATAGTTATTAGTAACGGTGTGGCATTTTTCACAGATTAAATGTGTCCTTTTATAACTCCCAAAAATTGGCTTTTTGTTGTTGTTTATAGCTGCTATCTTTGAGGGAACAGATTTTATCTTGTAGGTGCAAACAACTGAATGGCGGAGTCTCAACACACATATGACTAATTTTATGAGCAAGACGCTTCATTAAGCCCACCAGAACTACATTTGTACAGGGGAAAACAAGGGGCCTCCCTCATTGAATATGTAATTACACACAACGTCAAGCTCAGCAGATAAAGTAAATATAAAAACAAATATGAATGTATCCATTGTAAATTAATGTATAAGTTGATAATATTTGGGCCAGCTGTAGACCACACATTATTTGAAGTGTCCCTTTAAAACAATAACTTTTGCTTCTTCAAAATAATTGAACCATGTTTTATATCCGAGACCTTTTACAAAACTTGTTTTACTCCTTTAAGAGTCATGAATTTGGAATTGCCATAACTAACCAGTTTGCTCTGCAGTGCGTCAGGAAAATAAATGTGATTATCCTGACATGAATAAAATGAACATTGCACACTATAATACAAATCAAAATGAAGGATGAGGAGTCTGACATACTGATATAAGAGCTGGGACACCAGGCTACAATTAGAGGAGAACAGTGAGCCAGTAATTGTCTTCTGTGCTGCTCCATATTTTACATATGTGGTAAGATGACAGAGAGAGAATTACCTATGACACACCGCATGACAGAGAGAGGTGTAGGTAGGACTATTGCTCTAATACATGCTTTATTTGGTCTGTTAAATCCATTAACAAGCTGGTTTATATATGTACATTCTGTCCGTAGTTGGTAGATAAGAGGCACAGAGGCATTTGGGTCCAAAAAAAGTACACAGACTAGGAACACGCATGTCATGTTTTAAATGACACCGTCACAAACACCAACGTGCTGTGTGATTTTTGTTTACTAAAATATGACGAAAATGCCACTTATGAACAATTATATAATGGCATACATAGGGAATTCTTGGAATATATAAATGGGTTGATTTTGATTATATTTTGGCGATAGATGATTAGATGATAAGTCAAATAAAAAATAATCTCTCATGTTTGATTAGCACATTTATAGAGTTCAGCACTCTATAGTTGCTGGACGTATATAGAGAAGTAAGCAGGTTGCATCATCAATCCTTTCATAATTTGTATAGTACAATAAAAAAGAAAATCACACAACATTTCAGCAGCTGACCTGGTAATGTGCTCCATCTTGTATGTCTTTTCAACTTTGCTATTAATGCCTGATTTTGCAGTTAAAGGGACTGTCTAGTGCCCAAAATGCATCTTCCAAATATTAATGTGCTTTCAAAGTACTTTAAAATGCATGTCATACATATAAAATACTTCCAGCTAGAAGAAATTGTGAAATTACAGCAGTTTGCAAGGAACAAGGACTGCCCACACTAGATGAGTAAGTCGTTTCCATTTTTATTTTTTTTTTTGCTGTAGGAACCAATGAGAATAATGCCATTCAAATGAATGGAATATCTTGTCTCTGGTGATGTCATCAGACAATGTGTTACACTGTTAAGAGATCCTATTGTGTACAAGAGCTCATAGGCCATCCAATACACTCAATTTGAAGAGGACAGGAAGGGACTATATGAAACAAAACTTTATATCCTCAGTGTCTAGAATCAGTGCTACCGCACCTGCAGTAAACATGCAGAGTAATCACTTGAATATTAAAAATATGATTTATACAGAATGCCTGCATCAAATCACACAGGGATAAAAGCCTGTGCATTATACAAGCAGTGATCTTCATCTTGCACCAAAGTGAGTGGGGACTAGACTGTGCATTTAATTTATAGTCACTAGCCCCCTGGTGATAGATGTTCCCAATGCAAGGATATTGACTGCATTCTGCATAATAATATGAAAGTACCTTTCCATATATAAAAATGATATACATTGTGTTCGCCAAATTCCTAGATAATGTATAGAATTTTGTTTTAATACCTTTCTACCACTATGCCTTTAATTGAATCAACAATGGTGGTCCCTAAATTGGATTCACTTGTGTACCTGCTCCCAAATGGTAACATTCACCATATTACAATATGTAGTGTGTCTCTCACTCACAAGGCATAGTGGGTGGCCGACGTCATCATATAGCGACAGTTGGAGACACCCGCATATCATTATCATATCAACCTACATAGACCACCATGCTGTACCAAAGATGACCACTCAACAGGATATTCCATTGATTTCCATTCTCATTGCTCTACTTTTATGGACTCAATAAAGAGAGAATTGAGATGGGAATTTCAAACTTTAGGCCAATGCAGCTGAATATGAGAATTTGTGCAGCTCAGATACTTTAAATTTGGAATTCTTGTCTCAATTCCCTGCCATTCTCTCATTATTGAGTAGACACTTTAGATGTGTGTTGCATCACAGCCCTCTAGCATATGGTGGTAAGAAGTTATTACTATGCAGTTATGAAACTGTTAGTGTCGGGCTCTAAATACCTAGGTGCTTGTCACAGTTGAGTGTAGGAATTATCCTGTCACTGTACATATGCAAACCTCTTCAAGAATTGTTCACAGAATCAAGTCTTCTTGGCAGGTTCAGTACGCCTTCAGTATGTTATCATGGAGCATGTCAAAGTGTTTCTGGCCAGAGTGAAAAAAAAAAAAATCTATGGCTCGTTAGATTACTTATTCACTGGAGCTAAGAATGATATTGAACAAAACCGTACGGTGGTGTCTTTATGAGCCACTGTCATAGACCGAGACTGAATGCCAGTAAAGCTGTATAATGCTATCATTATTTGTCTATTTCAAGTGGAAATTACAATTAATCCTTACAAAATGGCAAAAAAACATAGTGATTTAAAATATATTCTAACCTGATATTTATTTCCTTTACAAGAGAAGTACGTACAACGTGCCCACACAAATTCCTACAGTATACACTGCACCATCTCAGAACGCAGTATGCAGAAACGTACTCACCAGCATAACTTTAGTATATATTTGGATGTCCGTGTCACAGCTCTAACCTGAAATAGTAAATTATTACAAATGTTTTCATCTTTTCCATAAATATTAATGATGATACATTTTAAAGTGCATAATTAGTTAGATTAAATGGACCGATTGAATTTAAGCAGAATCTGTAGGCCTGTTAACTTTTTAAGATATATGATGGCATTTGTTGGAAAAAAAAAATGTGTGGCTCAATGGAAGATAAAAATTAAACATATTTGTGCATATTAAAGCAAACACAAAATGCTTTTTATTTATTTGATTGTTTTTTTTTTTTATTGCTTTATGTTACTTTTTGCAGTTTTTTCCCTCCAGAGCTCACTTGTTATGATACAGATATTCCCAGCTACTCTCAGGAGCCAGTCAGAGGGCCCACATAGCGAAGCATGGGTATACCCATAATGTATGTGCACTGTGTGCTTTTTGAATTGTAATATTGGCCAAGGAAGTGGATCAGGCACATTTTATTGCACTGCAAAACAATGCATACTTAAGTAACCAAAATGTTTCATTTATTTAAAGTATATGATATAAAAATAATTATAACATTGTGTGGGTACATTAACCCTGCGCGTCCTTATGACGAGTTAATTCGTCATGTAGTTAAGCCGGTCAGTTACGGGTCCAGGACTCTGGCTTGCGCCAAAGGCAAAGTTCCTGGACCCAGTCGACGCGTTTCTGGGCATGTGATTGGGGTGATCACCCCGGTCACATGCAAATTATATGGCAAAGTCAATGTGTTCACACATTCTTTGCCTCTTATTCGCTCCCTGTTCTTCACGAACTTATTGTGAAGCACAGAGAGTGACAGGCAAGTGAGAAGAGCAAAAATTTCCTGTTCAAAGAAAAAAGAAAGTTAACCATTTCCCTTGCTGATCAATTTTTGCAATTTTTACATTTTTCTTCCCCCTAAATAAATTATATTATTGTCATATATTAAGTTAACTGCAGTTAACATTGCACTGGTGAGAGTTTTATTTCTTTTTTTGTGGGGGGGCCATGGGTTGGGAACCTATATTTTTATTTTTAGTTAGTTAGTTGGCATAAGCGAGTTAGTGTTGTACTAGTTGTGTAGAATATTATTGGGAAAATAATGAAAAAAAATGTTTTTTTCACAAATGTTCCCCTTTTATATGTATTTTTAATACTAAATTGTAGATTATTTTATGTGTAGGGTAACAAAAGAAAGCTCTAACTGTCCTTTAAAAAACCAATATATAGCTTGTATGTGTGCGTTAAATGACAGAGAGAAAAATTACTTTTCAACAGCCACATATAATCAATTGAAAAATCACTCTGGTCATTGGCCCAGAAAATCTGTGGTCCCTAAAGGTGTAAAATGAGAGTGGAGAGTTACAGCTAAACACAAACACAACAGAAGTGTTAAAAACAGCCTTGGTCCTTAATTAAGGGGTTAATTTAGAATGTAGTGAGGTGCTTTTTTTTTTATAATTTATTCTTATATACATGTTTCCTACCTACCTCTTGTGAGGCTGTCAGCTTGGCAAAAGAGAATCTGATTTTTTTGTGTGTGTGCGTGTGTCGCTTTAAAAATGCCTATCAAAGTAACATCTCATTGGAAAGCTGGGGAAGGCAATGTGCAGACTGACTTGCTGTTCGAATGCACAGTCCTCTTGTAACAAACGGAGTAACCCACAGAGAAGGAGCTAGCCTTGCTGCTTCTCATCATCGCTCCTTTCTTCGTGTAATGGTTGCAGGAGCGGAAGAGACACAGCCCGTTAACCAATTGATCCAGTGCTGCAGGTTACTTGCTCAAGTGTCAGCTTTGAGTCGTGTGACTGATACAGTGTCATTAGATGACACAGAGCTGATCTCTGCATCAGCCAGGAGGAATCAAACCGTGTCACTCCCCTCTGGGACTACCTTCTTTCTGTTCTACGCGCTAGGAATTCGTATGCTTGTGCTGCATCTGCTGCTGCTCCTACATCTATCCGAGCAGGGCTGTGCATGAACATTGCCAGTGGAAAGCTGCAAAGAAGAATGATAGCTGTCTCTTTCAAATGCCGTTGTCAAATCCTGCGGAGATTGGTTAAAGGTACTGTCCTTTTTCTTTTTTCATAACAACCCCTATCACTATCACTGCTGTCCAAATTCGCTGGCTCATGATTTTGACTTACAAATACGCCTGCCTTAACAATTTACAGCCAGGCAGCAAAGAACAGGGAGTATTATGTACCAGTCCCTTAGAAGACATTCAGAGCAGGCCTTTTTGGAACTGCAGGTGCTTCCTTACAATGTCTGTCTTATATTGAATCCCTTAACCTAGGACTGCTAACACCAACAGATTAGCATGTTTTCTGATCAGGCTTCTCTATCTTCTCTCAAGCATGGTAACTATAAGAAAAGCAATCATTGTGTTTCACTGTATTTAAAGGGACACCAAATATGTTCTTGTAATTAAAGGGTTCTGCTGTTGTAGAATTAATGATTTGTAACTTATTTCCCATGCACACCAGTTATAATATGCATATATAGGTATTTACAAAGTCTACTATGCTTAACAGATATGGATCATGTTTATGTGACTCTATATGTTTTCAAACAGAGCAAAATATATAGAATGTACATAATTATTTAGATAACATAGTAGCAACAGCCAGCTCATCCTTGATGCACTTAAGAAATTGATTGTATGTATGCAGAATGAATGCAGGACAATGATTATTATATTTCTTTATGCATTTGACATTATGCAACTCTTACCCCCCTAGCAATGCTCGCCACCTAGCACTCGATGGGTTAATCTGGGCTTCAGCCAGGCGAGCAACCGCAAATGCTGTTAATATTTTATTCGCAGGCAGCAAAACTTTGCAAAACTAATGCATCATAAATAAGCTAATCTTCACTAAATAGGGAAAAGCTAATGCAATATGTTTTACTGGAGTGTTTTAAAAAGCACTGCACATCCATTAGTACAGACCTCACATACCCTGTGATAAGGATTATGGTGTTCTCTCTGGCAGTGACTAGGTTAAGATGAAAGGGAGATACAGCAAGCTTTTATTATTATTTTTTTTCACTTCCAGTCATAGCTCAATCGAATAGTCTTATTTTCCATTGTGGAAACCAATTGCTTGGTTTACATGTGTATTTATTTCATTGGCACTCCATGTTGTCCCTGGCATTCTCTTATGTAATGTGGGTCTCAGTGTACCTGATGATATTCCAATAAAACCACAATAAAATGGTTAGAGAACCACTGTTCACCGTGCAGTGAGCTGAGAATTATCAGCATTGCTCCTCACATCACTCTGTACACCCTGATTATGCTGAAACATTTCACGGCAGTGGGAATGGCTTCAGATCATTTCCTTGTATCGAAGTGTTTAGCTCCTTCACCATGTCTTGTTCATATGGTATGAAGATTATTGATTAGGGGAAATGAGCCCACCGTGATTTCTTTTTGTTTCCCAGCATACCTTGAGAAGAGCAAATAGAGTTGGGGTATACTAACATGGGTGTGTAACTAGTAATCACATCATTGAATGTCTGCATTCTGGGGTTTGTAAGCTCATTTTATTTATGTTCCTGCCTCTCTGGGTGCCAATGGAGCATTTGCCAATACATATATATAGATTTTATTGAATTATTTCTGTAGGTGGGCTGGAATTTGTAGTTCTAACACTTGGGACGGCCTACTATTTCTCCATAGCACAAAATGGCAGCAGTGTCATGTTGTCACTGGACAAGTATTGCAATGTCAGGGAAAGAGAAGTGGCTGTTCAATAAAAAAAGGTGAGTTAAGGTTAAATGAACACTACCTATCGCCAGTTTAGATATAAATTGTGCAGGGAAACACCTGGTGAGCTGCCCCTGCCAGACAAAATTAACAGGTTTGTCCCTGCACAATGTATAGATACATTTGTTGAAATGTTCATCTGTCCTTAATTTACCTTTCTGTGAATAGCGTCCAGTGTGGCATGACATTTTAGGCCTAAAACTCCATCTCCAACAAACACCCACAACATAACATATAAAATAGCAAGAGCATTGGTCCGTTTGCGGATTATTTTTGAAAGAAAGGTCAACAAAAAAGTCAAATCAGGGATGGTTATAACAGCGTTTTCTTCTTCTATGCTATTTTTTTTTTTTGTTAATTAAGAAACTTTAGTTACTTCCACCTAGTATAGTGGCCAAACTTGGTTTCTTTTTAGAAGCATAATCTGTTTGCGGTTACCCATTGAAACTGGCCTTCCAATCCTTTGTGTGATGTCAGATAGGAATATTTCTAAACTTTGAGGCTAACTTGGTCATAGGGTTGCCACCTGGCTGGGATTGTACTTCAAAAATTCACTTCAGGTCTATAACAGTAGCAAGGCCGGTATTTTTCTGAAGAAAAGGTGGCAAACCTACTTGTTGAATATTTTTGCCATCTCTATGTTGTACATACAGCCCATAAAGGGTTACATTTGGATTATTCAATACTTCTGCTATGTTTTGTGCTACGCACAGGTTTTGTATATCTTATCAGATAGTAATTCTGTTATGTTATAAAAAGGTTATTTTTCTTTCTGTCCACTATTTCAGTTCGCCCCGGTTCTTCTCTTTGAATCTCACTGGTTTATCCATTTTGTTAACCATCTTGGTAGAAAAGATAATGCCAACTGGCCTGTAAAATAATCAGGTTACTAATAAACATGTCACATGTGTGTGTTTCCTCCTCTCCAGATGTGAAACTCACAGGCTGAGGGCATAAAGAATTATCTGGGAATGGCAGTAATACAAAAGAAAGTCTTTACTGCTTCTTGTCGATACAAATTTGATTTACATGCTTTCCCATTGCTTTGGAGAGTGTGCTTGCTTATTTCCCTGCTCTTTACAAACCCACCCACGCTTTGCTTTTTACCTTCTGGTGTGTATTAATGAACTACATCTATTTTGTGAAAGGAGGAGTGAAATGAAAACACTGGCTCTAAAAAGTGGTCAATTAAGAAGGCGATTCCAATATTTACATATACATTGTTACATTCCTAAAAAGCAGACATGACTGTGAGCTTTTTAGAACATTCAAGGGTTTACTCATTATAGACCGATATGGCCCAAATGAGGCCAGATCAGAGCTTCTAACCAAACTGCGGAATTTCAATATGGCCGATTTCGGTACAGTCTTTGGCCATATTCACTTCGGGGGAAACTGGCCTGGGAAATCCTAAGGATTCCTCCTACACAGTAAGGGCCGAAAACGGCTTGAAGAGCTATTCAGATCACTGTAGTGACCCAATTTTCAAACAAATCCAGTATTCAGCATTACTTAAATATATTTGCTATTTATAAGTTTATTATTATGTAGTAGAAGGTGTGAAACGGTTAACCTAGGCAGTAAAAAGGAGTGTGTTCAGGTAAGGCAGTTTATAATATAAACCTGAAGAAGTGGGGTTTCATTTCGTTTTTAATACGAAATATTGTAATTTATGCATTTTTATTTATTTATTTTTTTACAATGGTTCTTATGTAAATGCATTGCTGGCTGTTAATGCCAGTTTATACTCTGGTGACCAAGTCCTTAATGGAGGACTAACTCCTTTATCATGAGCATCCATTTTTTTCCAGTCAGGAGATGGAGCGCTATCATTCTTTTGTACTTGGACAGGTTGGTTGTGGTGTGATAGAGTTGCAGAACTGTAAGTGTGAATATCTGATTATCCGAGATGGATTACCTGATAATGAAAAGATAGTTTTTTGAAAAGATGTCCAGAAAGATGTTAGGAGTATTCAGTCCCACCAGATGTGCAACATGATCCCTACTCCCAGGCTTCTTGAACAAGTTGTACTCACCCCTAACATAATAGTGAGAAGTAGGTAAGGTGTCCTATATGATAGGGTTTAAAAGTCTCCCGGATGCACCTGTCTATAGACAGTATGAACAACAAAGGTGGATACATGCAAGGGATGTTGTAGTCAGAAAAATGTGACATGTAAATCAGAGAAATTCCATTTTGAGAAGGATTGGAGTCGAAGGACTCACATTGGTTGACATTGTGGACCAATTGATGTCACTGGGGACAAACCTAACAAAATGGAACATTTGAAGGTATGTCATGTGGTGATTTTGTGTTGAGGTTCAAGGTGTAATGATATCAGTCAGTAGAATCATTTTGGGGGTGAAGATCGGTGCATGTAGACCCTTATGTAAATATACATTTATATTTTGGAATACGACCCTTGATTGTGTTGCCCAAGCTTTACCTCATAAATCTATGTCAAGTTCTTTGAGGTCTGTGTTCTAGAATCATACTTGGAGACTTCACATTCCTCTGTTTTATTACTGTGCTAGGTGTGGACACTTGTCTACGTCCTATAATCCTTCTATGTTGAATGATGTACAAAATAAAAAGTGCCTCTCACTTTCTATATCACTGCACACTCTAAATAGGGTAAACAGTTAGCTTTGCCTAACATATATTGGGCACACAAACCAGCCTTAATGTGTCTTAGGTGATGTCTTATTTTTCCTCCTCATCCTATTGAGAGTGAGGTGTGGAGTATAATTATGCTTTGACCAAATCCTATAACATCGTATTGTATGAAGCCAGTTTTACAATACTTGCAGGATGCCTACAACTGTTAGCACCATATTATATATTGTATTTAGATATGTAACAATCCCATCACACAAATATTTTTCTTGCCCTAGATTGAGAGATTCAGCATTCTTGCCATGATTCTAGTACCATACTAAATGTAGGAATTTAGCATTCCTGACCGTGTTCTAGATTTGCATGTTAACTAGAACTTGGATGAAAAATCCAATCTGATCTTATATTTATTCTCAAAACATGTTAATATGCATGTTGTGTGCATTCTGCAATTTGCATAAAACACTACATATGTCAATGTGAATTTCTGATCATACTAGCTTTTGGATTGAATTTGCTTTCGTTCAATAAAACCAAGCATCGGATCTACGTTATGGCTTTGAAAATTGAGGTCTCTGGAAGTGGAGAAATAAAACCCATTGCTTTCAATCAGTAAACCTCTGTGCAGACAGCTTAAACTGTGCTTGTCTTGCTGACCTAAGTAAATCATTAGGGAGTCCAGTCCTCCTCACCAATCATGACATATCAGAGGTCCATAAGAACGGGTTATAAACCACTGCTGTCGTACTTTGGCTCAACATGTCAACACAGGTTTTCCAATGAATTTTATAACGCTGGTCACACAACAGTTCATAATTTCCATGTTTTGGAAACGAAGTGCATGTTTAATTATCGTGTGCATTATGAACCATACATAAATTCAATAATTAATGTTTCAGTGGTAAAGAAAACTAAACTAGGAACAGAAAAGAAAAAAAAAAAAAAAGATGGAGAGCTTTATTGTACTAAAGGAACAGAATGTGCAGGTGCTAATCTTTTAAATCACATCTCTGAACCTTTCTTTGACAGTTTGATGGCCAATAACTTTCTTGCAGAGAACAAGTTTCAATGATCTTGATATTGATAGATGTCTTGCAGGAATGTGGACAGCTCACAAACACCTGGCTTGCTTTCGGAGGGCAAGGAGACCATAAAATCAATTTCCTCTTCAAGAAAAAAAGATGTCAAAATCTACTAAATATATAAGAATAAAGGTACCTGAGGTAGTGTTTTCAGCATGTAGCTTGTGTCCAGCTGAAATGAATCAGTCGGTAGGTGATTGATGGACTCAAGTGCTCTACATGCCTTCTTCACCACCGACTGGTCCAACCTCACAACATTAAGAAGAGTGCACAAATCTAGATCTACACATGTCAATAATGTATATATACACACTTACAAAATAGAGGTACAGGAGACTGTACGTCTCTATCGAATACAAAGATTCCTCATCTATCCAGTATATGTATCTACATATACTTAAATGTTCATATGTGTATGTATGTGTGTATATGCAAGTGTAATATAGGTCTAGAGTTGTTGTTTTTTTGTTTTTGTTTTTACTTCAAATGGTGTGTGGTAAACATACACATTTTAGATTAAATGATTCAAAATTACCTATTTGTATATGTTTTTCATCATTACTTCTATAATGCATTATGTATTTAGAGAATAATTAATAAATCTGCAGAATTTGCATGTAAAAGCTTGAATTTCACAAAAATGTTTCCCACAGAAAGGACGGTTACTGAGAAGTAACGAAATCCCATTTACAATCACAGCTGCAAAGGTTATATTAGGTCCTATTAGGTTCATTGTCATGTAGCTGTACCATGTGTGTCAGCAAAGATTTGTCAATAAACACTTTGTTTTATGATTTTTCAAAGCAACATGAGACAACTAACAGAGGTACAAAAATACAGTACAATATACACCACACACCCACACCAACCCACTTCACATATACACCACACACCCACACCAACCCACTTCACATATACACCACACACCCACACCAACCCACTTCACATATACACCACACACCAACCCACTTCACATATACACCACACACCCACACAAACCCACTTCACATCCACACCAACCCACTTCACATATACACCACACACCCACACCAACCCACTTCACATCCACACCAACCCACTTCACATATACGCCACACACCCACACCAACCCACTTCACATATACACCACACACCCACACCAACCCACTTCACATATACACACATACCTACACCAACTCACTTCACATATACACACACACCCCCACCCACTTTACATATATACACACACCCCCCCACCCACTTCACATATACACACACACCCCCACCCCCACCCACTTCACATATACACACACACCCCCACCCACTTCACATATACACCCCCCACTTCACATATACAACCCCCCACTTCACATATACACCCCCCCCCCCCCACTTCCCATACACATATACACTTCACACATACACACCTCACACATACAGTTTCCCCCCCTTTCTTAACTTGTGTGAGTGCTGGGTGTTGTCAAAAGAGCAATGAAGATCGGCTGCAGCACGAATGTTCCCCCTCCCTGCTGCCTTACTTCATTGCAGGCGAGGGGGAACATTCGTGCTGCAGCCGATCTTCCTTGCTCTTTTGGATAAGTGCTGGGTTGTCACGTGACGACACCCAGCACTCACAAACGCGTTGCGCGAGGGGGCGGAGCTTTCTGAGACTACCTCCCCTCCCGCTGCAAAAAAACAAAAACTAATGGCAGCGGCAAGGGGAACATGAGGGTACCGGCACCCGGGCGCCAGGACCTGGCGCCCAGGGTTTGTCGAGATCTGCCTTATAGTAACACTAATCCTAAACACGAATACTAATACTAACCTTCTATGCGATCCCGCAATGACCTCTCATGCGATGAACTGGCACGAGAGGTTCTGGTGAAGCAGCTGTGTTGAAGCAGGATATCACAACAAAGTTACAGATTATACCACTTTTCTAAATTCTATTTAACATTGTATTAATTAGATAGCATGTGTACGTAGCTTCAGAGAAGATCAGCATGCCATGGCTCCTTTAATACCCACTATCCAAAATGGCTCTTGGTTCTGACCTGTATTATCCTCTGACATGCTGCTTCTTTTTTTCCTTCCAGCATGTCTAGTCTCATATCCTACCTTTTCCAGAAAGTTCCTGGTATCCCAGGGATACTGTTGTAGCCCACATAGCTTTTAATGAAGGCATCCATTATCTTAGATAAACAAATGATGTACACTCAAGTGCTAGCTGGTGGTAGAAGTAGTGGTTTATCCAAAGGGAGATATTTCATAACATTATTATTCACTCATGAAATTGCATCTGTGACGTGAATCACTAATAATAACTAATAAAAACATAAATTAAAACAGACATTACCCTCAAGGTTGTTTCACAAAGAACGTCCAACTAAATCCCTCCCACACGAGGCACTCTGCCATCCTGATCCTGTCAGGACAGCAATTCCAATAAAGTCCCTCAGAGTGAAGCTCCATGTCCCCTGCTGCTTGAAGTGTCTTCACCAATCCATAATAGAAAAGCAGAATCTCTTAAAAGAGAAAAATGAAGCATCACACTTATTGCGCAACAAATCATGCACAATCGTACCGTTAATATCATTTTACTGATATAGTGTTACCTCTGGTCCATCCTCATAATATTAGGGCTGATTTTGGTATCCAAATGGATTTAAAATCTAACTTTGTTCCTGAGGTTCTGAAACACAAGTAAAGCAAACATTAATGTTACAGTTCTTTACATTAACCACACGTTTTCAACAATTCAGGTGATTGTCACTTCATTCGCAAACAAACATTCACCACCCCTGAAACTTATTTCATAATCTAACATTCTATGTAACCCAATATCCCACACTATCATTTTTTTAGTGGGCAGAACTGTACAAGGGAATAATGGTTGAAAACCCATTCCCACGCGCGTCTATCACTGCTGGGACTGTACTGCTCTCCTAAAAACTCTTTACACCACTTTATCAACCTAGATTGAGGCTAGGCATCACTATATGCTTAGTGGTATCCCGATATCACAAAGCTGCTGACCATAGATACGTAATATCTTGTCTTTCATTCTTCCTTGAATTCTTATTAAATGGATTAAGAGACCAAAGGTGATCATTATTGACCGAATTTGCATTGTTGTCACTGAAAATCTTACTTGATATTTCTTCTTTGTATCTTCATAACCAACCACTTAATTGTTCTTGTACTGTGCTCATATAGGCGGTTTCTTTTATGCACACTGATGTCTGTTAAGGACTGTCATGTGGTTCGATCAGTGTTTGGAGCGTCTGGGGTCTTTGGGAGACCATGACTCCTGAAGACGACTGTCTTGCTGCACTACATGCGCTACAATTTATTTTCCCAGCCACTTGTTTGTTCAACTCTTCATTGGCTAATTAACCACTTTACTGTACCCACACAAATTATATTTTGTTTTTATCATCATAAGAAGGGCTTTCATTAGATACCATTATATTAATCATATCTTTATAATTTACTACAAAAAAAATCATAAAATATGATGAAAAATTTAACAAAAAACACCTTTTTCTAACTTTGACCTAAAATATAATTTACACAAATACAATCATTAAAAAAGACCTCATCTAAATAGTTTCTAAATGTTGTCCCGAGTTTGTGCTTGTTTCCATATTTTTCGGTATTTTTTTGCGCGTTCCTATATATAAAGGTCCTATATTGACCTTTTAACCCCAACCCGAACCCTAAATTTAACCCCAACTCTAACCCTTATGCTATCCCTTAATATATTTTAATTTCATTTTAACCCTTTCCCTTACGCTAAAAATGATTTAATTTTAATCCTATAGGTTAATCTAACTAAATCTTTTTTTTTTTTTTTTAAACATTGCCTCTAGGGGCAGTCAAGCAACATATTCAGAGCGACGAAAGTGAATTTTCTTTCACTTTCGAAGCTCAGACCACAAGAGGGCATAGCCATATTGATGAAGCATGCTGCGTGGAGCGATCGTGGGTGCCCGGAGAGGAAATTTTGGTGCTGGCTATTGCCTCAACATCAAGGCAATAGACCAGCACCGTTAAAGCGGTTAAATCCTAGCTTGCTGCGTGTCTACCTGTTTACCCATACATTCACAGCACTGATGGCGCTACTGCATCCAAGTCCCAATAGTCAGCAGTCAACCCAGAATCATCTGACTCTTAAAACAGGCAAGACAAAGGTGTTAATAGAGCTGACAGTGGGTTGAATATCTGCCTCTGTTCTGTCCACAAGGCTGTCAGTTCTATACATGGCAAACCGGCATGAAGGAGGAATAAATATTTACATATTCCCCTAACTGTCCCCTTTCTGTACTGTCCTGTTTCAAATTATTAACCACCGACATCTGGCTTGTAAACTGGGAAAGCATTAAGATACTTGTGGGGACTACATCAATAGATGTAGCTGCTGAAACTGGGATTGTCTTAAAGCTCATTCAACCCATTTCCTCTTCAATGGTGGGCCCTTCAGTTGTCAGGGGACTATCCTGCCCCTCTTGTCTGTACCGCATTCTGTTCCCTTTCCTTATCTTTCCCCCCAGCAACCTGTTGATGTCCATCTCTGGTGGATACTGTTGCCTCATGTCCAACCTGAGACCCACCATCTTGTAATAATGAGGAGATCAAAGCCCCGTTAGTTGTTTTACCAGGATATATGGACCTAAATCTTTCTTGAGCGTTTCATATGGCCGAATACACACCATAGTCACAGACCGACCAATTGGAAGAGGAAAGATCACAAGCACGTGAAGCGGACAAAACTCAACAAGCCGTTTGACAAAGCAACAAAACTGTTGAGAAAACAGAAGCGGGACATGCAGAACAATGATTGTAAACTGCTACGAGACAGAGCAATGAGACCACTGAAGAGACAAACGTGCACTGAATGTCCTATCACCTACCAGCTTCAAACTTTCATACAAGCATCAATTATTTTTGTTACCGTTTTAATACATAGGAATATGAATTTTATATACACAACAATCTACATCCCAGGCAAAGCTGGGTAGTGAAGGTAGTAGATATATAGATAGGCCAAAAAATACAAGTATTTCAGGAAGGATACTATGACTGAAATACATATGTGAAAACATGTATATGTTTTAGTGTTTAGTTTTATAGTAATCTAGTATACCAAAACCCCTGTGTCCTGGAATTTTTCAGAGCCATGTATAAATGTACCATACCCTTCAGGCTGAGAATTGACTCCCAATCAGTAAGGTCTGTTTTACACACATGTGCATTAAGATACAGTGCCGATCATAGGCCAACACAAGTGACAGACACCACGATCTATATGTATAAAATATCTGATAACGGGAGCTATAATTTAAAAGTTAGCATGTATAACTCTGTAATTCCCTTTATTCAGTTTTATGTGACAGTTGCAAATTTGTAGAGCAACAGCAATTTATGGCAACCCTTTACACACGGTAATGAATCAGGAGAGTGTAAAATGGGAACAAACACTTATAAACCATAAATCAGGACGCCATTCACATGCTGTCGGTTTACGCACCATACACTCCCGTATGGCAGGAAAAATAGAAACAGAAAACATATCACAAACAGCAGACATGTTATGCAGTGCGATTTATGAGGTAGAGGCTTACATAGGTGTAATTATTTTTATTGCAGGACAACATTTAATTTTGGATGATTTTGTGCACAGTAGGTAGAGAGGTTAGATTCAAATACTCAGTGAATGTATTGAAGGAAGAGTACTATTCGTATGTACAAAATGCCTAACCCCAGCCAGCAAAATGCACCCAAGCTTCTACCTCATTTACTAATGTCCTTTTGTTGGTATGCTCCACCCTCTTTGTACCCTTGCCACACCCACAAAGCATTTTAATTGTTCAGCTTGTCCGAGTAAGCCACAGCACTATTTCTGATGTTTCTCTTACAACAGTAATGAACAGTAATAGTAACCTCATTTATTTACAAAAACGAAATAATTTATAAATGTGTATATTGTGGAATGTGCCTAATTCATTTCTTGTATTCTATTACTTTTTCTCAAACATTTTGAAAGCAGAAATCATTTTTACAACAAAGCTGTGAATAGTATTAAGCTAGCCGATGACTCTAGCATCTGACTTTCAAATGACCACAAAATACTGAATTAAATAATTCATAACTTCCTGACACAGTGGGATATCTGGAGATTAAGGGAGAGTTCAAGGGTTTTGTATGCAAGATAATTTGAAGTAGTGCTCATTGCTTCTATATGTATATAACTAGATCAGGTACTTTTACCCTTGTCTTCTTTTTATTTGTCTCTGTGTAAGTTTCAATGTATCTGACCTTTTATAGCATAATTATTAGTTTTGTATGATGCCCAGTAGTGTTTTGAAGACATGTATAGTGGGCAGTAAAACTGGTCTATACATGTTATTATATTAAAAAAGAAATGATGGTGTTTTTGCATAAAGTTTTCAGAATATTTTGAATAATAACCCCTTCTTAATGCTAGGACATGCTATGCCGTCCTAATTTTAATGGTCTAACAGACGCCAGGATGTCATAGAAAGTCCTAGCAATTAACAGTGCATCACGGCTCACCGTGATGAGCTATGCTCGGATCCCGCTGCAGGGGGCACTTTGGGTAGCTTCAGTCAGACAGGGAAAATGTAGCTGGTGCTCAAAGCGAGCACCTGCTACTTTTTATCAAATTGCACTGTGCCCAAACTTCCAGGTCTGGTCACGCATCCGTGACGTCGGGAGTAGTGTTGAGCGAACCCGAACCGCACATTACGGTGTCCATGCCCCGAACACGGACATTTCACTGTATGTCCGTGTTGGAGTTCGAGGTTCGGCTATAAATAAATATTTGATTGGGCAGTGAAATAATTTCTATGATCTAAAAAAAACTGAATGGTACACACAAATTATGCTCTCTTGTAGGCACCTCTTATGTAGGACACCTTTGTTCCTTTAATAACTGGAACATTTAAATTCCTTCCTTCTGTCATTTGTAATATCTAAAGATCTCTCTGTATTGAAATTTTGGAAAATTGGCATCAAGTTTAATATTTACCACATAAATTACAAACCTATTACATCTGTGGTCCCTTTTGCACTTGGCAGAAACTGTGCTACTTCTATATTAACCAAGCCTTTGTGTTTTCTTTGGATGATCCCTTTAATGTCTTTCCTCTTGATAATGGACTTTTTTTTGCAAAAGGAAGCTAAACGGGAAGCTAAACTTAAAATGTATTGAATTTATTCTTGAGCTTCAGCTAATCGAACACTCATGATAATGACAGTAGAAATGGCGTGCACTTATTACACAAAGCAGTGGATTTAAGTTCTACAAAGTGCCAGCAAAATGTCTTTAAACCTTCAATACATGTGTATAGTCTTCAATAAATGCCACAAAATCACTTTTATTGCAGCATGAATACAGGTTTTGTTATAGTATGTAGCTCTCATTGATGAACTAGTATATTTAATTGGAGTGATTTTTGTTTTTAATCATGGCTTTTCAAAGCAGGCTGTTAGTATAAAACTACTTTAGCCTAGATTTTGATTATTTATCCCAGATGATGTCATACTCTGGCTTTACTCCAACTATAAACATACTAATTCTAGTAAAGCAAGAATACCCTTAGTGTGAGTAGTTTATTAAGTATCTGTATTTCAAGAAGGAGACAATTTTTCATGTCCTAATCTCTGTAACTTTGTGGTTTTGGGCCAAGCAACCCATGCAAGACTCCTGGAGATTTCTGGTTTGTTTGGGACGGTTTTTATAGCACTGCAAGTTATTGCACAAAAGCAAAATGGTTGATACGGAGCGTAGAATAAAGTTTTGTATCTTACGAGAGCATTTCGATCTGAGCAGTCTAGTAACATATACATGGCATCACTTGCAGGGTGAGCTTTCAGTGATTTTGAGACCTTTGTAAAGTGCCTGTCCCTTACATGTAACAAAATACATGTGTAACATCCTCTGCATCTTTTAAAATGTAAGTGCTGTGCTTATAATTGGAGTCAATCTATTTTCCGGTTTCTTTTCTCTGATGTAACACCACTCTCCACTGCAATATTGGGCACTCTCCCAAATACCTACATTTTGAGGTCTCTGGTGGTCCAGTGGGCTCTATCCTCAACCTTGCAGACTCCCTCCTGTGCTGCCATGCGCCTCACATTGACACCCTTACTTGACACCCCAACCAGAGTTTAAGGTTTTCATTGGGGGAATTACATTACAATTTCTGGTTATCAGGAACCTTGCCTTGGATAGCTCATTGTGATTCACTGTACCTTCATTATAAATAAACATTATAATGATTTTGTTTTACTCGTGGCAAAAATATCATTTAAACTGTAATACGGGCTGTGCAGGAATACTGCAATGTAAAACAAAGGGCTTTATTAAGGAAATAGAGAATTGTGGGTAATTGACAAGGGAATTGCAAAATGAAGGCCAAAATGTACTCATGAATAAATGAATATAGGAATGAATGCTCCGCACACCAAATGGAGAAGAAAAAAAAAGTTATTTTCTTCCTTCTTTTTGCACTAGTGCCAATGGTGCATTAAAAATACAGGGTTTTCACTATTTAGGGTTCTGAGTTTCACTAATATTTTCCTAACTCTGAGGGGATTGGATGGAGTCCTGCTACAGCACCTAGCAGAGTTGTGCTCCACAACTACTTTATTTGGATCATGAAGCCAGTGTATACAGGAACACTGTAGGCCTGACCTAGAATCTTGGGTATTAACTGCTTTCTTGGTGAAAATGGATTAATTCTCGGGTCACTTAGGCATCTATTTACATGGGCAATGCTGACCTGAAGTGAAAATTGTCATCTTTCAAAATGAACTAATTGGATGAAATTACAATCTTAAGGAAAGCGACGCAACTGGGTTCCTGCTTCAATATATATTCAGGAATCCCTTGTGTTCCCGTATGTGTAAGTTGATGTATGAACGTATAACGGTTACTTCTCTTAAAAGCACACGGAACCCAGATTCCTCATGAGATACTGCCTTTAAGTCTTTCTTTTCTTTATTAAAGCAGAAGAATTGATGCATCTGACGAGAGATCCCTGTAGGCAGCATTTGGCTTCTTAACACATGGTAGTTTGTTTTTCTTTTTAAGTTTTAGAAGTATTTATGTTCCCGTGCTTTTTTTTTGTTTTGTCTGCCAATTTTCTGTTGGGGATAGTTTTCAAACATTGAGCAGGTTGGAGTTGGATGAATATGGAAGATTCTTGTCCTTGCCAAATAAGCATGCCCTCTGGCATTGTTAAGGATGGATTTGCAATGTAGAGGAAACAAATGCAGCGTTACGACTCTTAAAAGAATTCTCACTCTCATGCATTGGTGTGTGCATAGAAAATGTGAGTGTTCCCTGCTGGGATTATATACTGAGCTTGGTTAAATACATTTCTAGTTCTAGCAGAATTAGTATCTCTGATAGTATGAGGACTTTACACAGCCTTGCCAATAAATAAGCACATTTATTGCTTTCTTATGATATTTACAGCCCAAAAACAGAACATTTACACACTAGCTGGTCAGATTTCATGTACACCACAGACGCATCTTCAGACTACAAGAAGATGGAGATGGTAAGAAATGCCAAGTGCATTTAGAGCTATCCCAAGGGATCGTAGTGCCCTAGGCAAACTGGGATTTTGTTACCCCAGATCTCTTATATCTGGCAAGGCCCAGCTTGATTAAGTGCCCTGTGCAGTTTTAGGCCCAGGGCAGCTGCCTAGTTTGTCTGTATTGAGATAAGAACCCTGTGTGGTTTGACACGATTCTGGTTTCATTGCAGATTGTGTCGAGGGTTTTTGTACAAGCAGGCATTTAGTTCTGTGGTAATATATCATTAAGGAGAAGCATACACAGAGACATTTAAACAAATTCAACATTGAAGTATGTTCCTGACATGTGCCAGGAACATGGCACCACCTCCATACATTCTCAGGCCTTCCCTCACTAATTTTAATGCAGAAAGTGCTGAGCGTATGCAATTCATAGTTACCAATTCTGAGGCAAAACTCTTAAAGTGGTCTAAACAATAGGAACTTTCCATTAGTTTTATAATTAACCTCCTATGTACTTGAGCTAACAATAAATAAATTAATATATGCATAATAAACACTATAATAAGTGTTGGGTTACAGCGCTGCTATATTATATGCCCTATTTTATAAATGTATTTAATTAAATGTTCACTTTACCCACGTATTACCATAGAATGTGTCAGGCCTTTAATTTTCCAAGCTGATTAAATTTTGGATGTCTTCTTTCCCTGTGTTAATTTACTTGCTTTACATCACCAGAGACATCACTCCATGACACACGTATTGATGAATTATCAAATTGTGCAAAACCAATCTTGATTTTATATCTCAAGGAGAAATAGTTTTTTTTTTTAAAGTAAAATTTCCTTGCACTCCATGGCTGACAATTTCTCAAGCTGAGTTATAATGTGAGTCAGAAGTGTGGCAGTATTTGGATCCTGTACAGTTCCAACAATGTATCTAGTTAGCAGCTACCCACATTGCTTTGTGATTTGTAAATCCCTTGTGTCTTAATTGATACTGCATAGATACATACATAAGCCACTCTTCCAAAGCAGGCTTCATTCTAATAAAACTGAGGTAAAGCAGATGTAGTAGACTATATTTTTGGTAGGCTCTCTGTGGGAGTTTTTTAGTAAACATGAGGTGCAGGTGAATTATGTGATAATGACAAGATTTAGCTATTAAGTTTGTAAGGACAATTATACTGAGTTTGTCTAGCAGGAAAACTGACCAGGTTTATCCCTGCACAATGTGTTAGCTACTGGTAAGATTTTTATCTCCCCATAAGTCACCTGCATCTCACATTTGGTGAATTACCCTCTATATCTGTGCCCATCTGTCCTGAATGAAAACAATGCTGGTGTGCAGTTCATAATAGAAGATAGAAGTCTATACATAGTTCACTGTACATTGATGATTCAGCTCTTGTGGGAGCGATTGTGTTACTGACCCATATCTAGCAATGTAGAGTATGTATGGGCTTTTCACTGTCAATAACAATATTTAATAACACTTTATATTTAACTACATGAAAGTAAAACTTTTTTCCCAATTGGAAAGTTATTTGTTCATTGGTTCTTCTTAGACAGTTCAGAGATGTGTGGCACTGATACTGGTACAACTAATGGTTTTAATGAAATTGAGCCTAAAGCCATACCGGGGTTGGTAGGAAATAACAGGATATCCTGTATTAGACTCAGTGTAAGTTGTTTTTAGTTTAGTGTCACTTTAAATGACATCTCTTTATAAACCATCTGTGATATCTTAAAGCTAACCGCCTAAATATTGAATTTTGCACTGTAACATTGAAAAATAGATTGTGATGGCAGATATCCATTCAGCCGATCTAGTCTGGCTAATGTTTGCTCAAAATTAGTCCCTGGCCTTATCTCCTTACCTTATGTCTAGAATAGCCTGATGCCTATCCCATGCATGCTTAAACTCCTTCTCTGTATTAAGCTCCAACAATTCTGCTAAAAGACTATGTTCTCTTGTTGTGGTAGTTTTTATTATTTTAAATATACTCTCCTTCTATACTGTGTTGATACTCTTTATGTATTTAAGTGCTTGTTTCATATTCCCTCGGACAAGTCTTTATCTAAGCTCCTTTAACCTTTCTTGGTAAGTTTTATGTAACTACTACCTACTAAAAATAGTGTGGTTATATTCCTTTTATTAGGCGTTGAACCTGGGGTCCCATATATGTCTAATGTTGTCTTATGCAACTCTTACTGGAAATTAAGGTTACCTGATTCTATTCGTTCTATCCAGTAGTTCCAGTATTGATTTTCCGAGTGGTCTCCACATCCTCTCTCCATCTTACACTGATAATTTACCTTATTTAGGATAGTGGGCCATGTGGGGATCGCATCTGTCTTCCAATTTCTGGCAATCTCCAATTTTACCGCAGAAAGAAAATGGTAAATTATTTTGTTTTTATTTTTGTTTTCTGGTAAATTCATATGGAGGAGTGCCCTTTCTGGAGACAGATCCCATCCCTCGCCAAATAAATGTTTTAGCCTTCTGGAGAGGTCATGCCAAAAAAACCTTATTGGGGGACATTTCCACCATATGTGGGCATAGTCTCCCTTCATTTCCCCACATCTCCAACATCGAGCAGAAGTACCAGGGTACATCTTACTTATCGCAGAGGGAACCATATACCATCTGTTGGCTAGCTTATATTGGGTTTCATTCAAATTTAAACAGTGTATAGCTTTATAGCAGGCGTCGAGTGCACCATACCATTCTTTTTCTTCAATTTTTATTTGAAGATCTCTCTCCCATTTTGCTATTGCTTTTGGTCTTAGATTCTCTGTAAGGGATTCTACTATTTTTATAGCTATTGAGAATGGTTTTAGATTAGCCTGTTGGTGCATGCTCTTTTGGAGTAAGTCAATTGCTTCCGAATGTTGGTATATGTATAGGTGTTCTCCCATGAATCCTTTTATACGTAAGTATTTAAAAATATCTTGACCATTCAGGTCGAATCTTTCTTTGAGATCTGTGAATGGTTTTATTTTCCCATTGTATAACAGATCCTCGATTTTTTTTATTCCTTTAGCAACCCATGGGAGGACATCTATGTTCTCCATCAGATCATTAAGTATTGTTATCGGGAGTGCCGCAATGATCCTGTGTTCTAATCCCAATTTTTTCTTAATCCTACACCAGGCCTGAGTACAATTACTCAAGAGAGTGTTTAAATCTCGTTCTGTCTCTCTAAACTTTGATTTAATGTTAGTTGTGGCCCAAAATTTGGAGATAAGGGTAGTCCCCTTTGTGTTCTTTAGTTCCTGTTGGTACCATCCCTCTTTGTTTGCCTCAGGAGAGTGTGTCATTATATCCTGAGCCAAAATGGCTGCTTCTGCTGCCATTTTAATGTTTGGGAAACCCAAGCCCCCTTTTTTTGGTTTCCTGGATAGTAGTTGGAGTCCCAGTCTCGGCTTTTTGGCTTTCCATATAAATCTTGTGAAAGCTGTTTGTATCATTTCCAGCCATGGGTTCGGAATTTTTTGAGGGATCATACGGAAAATATATGTAAATTTGGGTAGGATGTATGCTCTAACGGTATTTATCCTTCCCCACCACGAGATGTGCATGGATTTCCAAGTGGAGAATTTTTTATTCATGTCTTTAATTTGGGGTAAAATGTTTATCCCTGCCCAATCTTCCCATTTTGTTGATATATTTATACCTAAGTAGGTTAAATATTCTTGTGTCCAGGAAAAAGCATATTTATCCTCCAAATATTTTATTTGGGTTGTCGTCATATTAAGTGGCATTACTATTGTCTTGTTGAAGTTTAGTTTGTAATTAGATAGTCTGCTGAATCGGTTAATAATCTGCATAGTGTGGTCTACCGATGTGATGGGAAATGGAATGGAAATTAGACCTGGTACCCGGGTGCTAGATGTGAAGCCCCTTGACGCTGCCATCTGTTTTTTTCTTCCAGTATAGCGCACAGTCTGCAAACTCCACCTCCTTGCACAACACGCTCTAGTGTCCGAGTGACACCCAGGCACTCAGCAGGAGAAATGCCTGGATGTCTGTGAGGTGTGTGTATGTGACTGTCTCTGTGCCTGATTATTTGTGTATGTTTGCGTGATTGATGTGCCATTTTCTGGCTCCAAATTATTTTTGCTGGCTCCTAAAATTAAATTAAGTTTATCAAGCCCTGGCATAGCTTACTGTTGTTGCCTCCATACTCTCTCCTTAATTTGTGTTTATCACTTACCTGAAGTGACCTGACATTATCCATTGTCCCTCAGTTCCTAGCCTTCGTGAAAAAAGTATTTTGCATGAAATCACTGATTTAACAGGTACTGGTACCTAAGCCTGTTCCTCACAGTTAAAGTGCCTTTCTTTTTGTGGTAGGCAACAATCTTAGTGACTTAGTGAAAATGACATATTTATGATAAAGATGTACACTGACTCATCTGCGACAAGCAGCACATTTAAATGTTGTTCCTATGACTTGTCACTTTTTTAATACCTTCCACTCTTTTTTTACAGCTTACAAATACAATGATCCAAACCTCCACTCAAAGGATTGTGTTTCCTTGTGTTAATTAAGATGCAGTATAATTAACAATGGTGTGCAGTATCCCTCATAACCTTTTGAAAGTTGGTAGCGGGCGGGTAATAAAAACAAATTTATATCTATGTCCAAATACATACAGCCAGTCGTTGTTTTAGAAAGCGTGTGCTGTAGAAGGTAAAGCTCCAGTTTCCATAAAAGTGACACTAATAATGCAGCAGAGGAGAAGATTTGTTGCGTTCAATCACTGGCTGTCTCAATAGCTAATGCCTGTGTTTTATTGCTCCCTGAAAAGCTGCTCCGCATCCCTTTCAGTTACCATATCAAAATGAAAGCATTAAGGCAAGTCTGATGTAAAAAAAATAAAAAAAATTAAAATATATAGGGCAATAAAAGAAGTTGTTACTTGAACGCAATTACAAGTCATTTTATTGGGTCAGAGATTTTAAATTTAAATAAGCGTCCTTGTCTTGTTATTAATTGGGTTTTAATTATATTAACAGCTTCCAGGCAATTTTTAACATTACTTCAAAAGTAACTGGTCATTAAAAAAAAAAAATAGAGAACTGCTGGCTTGCTATGACTCCCAGAATGCATAGCAAGCTTTATGCCCATTTCAGTGTCGTCTACTGGTATATATTAATCAGCTGTGAGTTGGGAGGAGGAGTAGGAATATGAAAGCAGCAATGGATCGGTGTTACAGCTGCCAAGTATCTACATGCTGAGACCAGGAGCTAAATTAAAACCAGTTCATGCAGCCCAGAGTCTAAGCAGGGTTACAGCAAGACATAAAGCATTCTGCTCCTCAACTCATTTGTAAGGGAAGCAGCAGACAACTTCTATAATTTGACTTGACACTTATTTGCTATACAAGGCACTATGGACTTCCCCAGGCTGCGGAGGAGCAGATGTAGAATGGGGGAGAGGTAAAAAAAAAATAAAACAGACCCTTACATTTCATTTTAATCGAACAAGGCGTATACTGGAGTATTATTGAAATTGGTTCTTCAGAGCTTGGAGTTTTACAGATCGGATTTTTATGTAGCTTTACTGCAGTGATGGCCCTTCTCTGTGGCTTTAATCCAAGTTTCCAAAAAGATTGTGGTAAGTTCAATGCTTAATGTAACTGCAACGTCTTGACTTCAAAGTAATGCTGCCCTGCCACAGATAGGCAACTGGCTACTATATTTACAATACCTCTGGTCCTGCCCTGGATGTCTGTCATCGCTCTAAATCAGGTTCGCTCTAAATGTTCAGATCGTGGCCTTGGCATTATTAACTTCATCACTTATTGTAGATTGAAAACAAATGAAAAAAAATGATTTTTGTTTATGCAGCTAATGTCTGCATGATTTTACATGTTCACGAATTAACATGGTGTTTGTATTGAAATGGAGAGCTTCTATTTAAAGGAGCAGTGAGCCCCACTTTTTAATTCAAGTGATCAGCAAAGTAGTAATACTATGTGATTCATTCTCCACAATCTTGAATTTGTGAAGCATTGCCCATAGAAGCACAGCTAGATCAGACTGTACCTGACAACCTTCCGACATCAGGAGTTCACTCAGTTAGATACACTTAAAATGCCTTTTCAGTAAATGTTTGGTTCTGTACTGAACCCAAGAGGAGCAATATGTATTTGTGAGCATGTGTCCCTTTAAGGGAGTACGATTATGGAAAATCTGTACTACAGGGTGGATCTCACTAGTTCGTCTTCTCTGTTGTTCAGTCACTTTTTTGTATAATAGAGTTGGTAAGTAAAATCGGAGGGAGCGCAATTAGTCAATTCCTATTAGAGAAGATGTGTGGGAATAGAATGTGTTGAGAATGTGTCCACCTACACTGCATATTCTGTAAAATGCCCTGAGATTGCATGGTTAGCGTAATTTTATTTGACTGGTTTGCTATTTTGGGTGCAAGTTTTAATCATACCATCTCCGGACCAATGCAAAATACCCCATTTTTAACATTTAACAGCATGATGTTCTCAGCAGTTACCTGTGTTTGAAAAGGAATATTGATGTTTTGTTGAACAGAAAGCTTCTATAATCCTAAAATACGCTTTATTCTCTCATTTTTTTAAGACAGCACACAGTGTTTTGTAGGGTGCAGAGAGTATGCCAGTTCCACTATCCCATTAAAACAATGAAATAAAGGATGAAGATACTTCTTAAGTGGCTCCGTTTATTCTTATTGTTATTATTTTTTGTATTTTAATTAGAGGTCATTAGGTCGCCTCTTTTTTACCTGTGAACTGCTTAATTAAATAACATATTCTCTGGCACAAATAGTAGCGCCATCACCATCAAATTTGTTTTTCACTTTCTATTATGAGGTTATCTCCTTTTCTGTTTGTATCTTGAAACTCAGTATTCAGTAGACTAGCGACACAACCAACTGTTGTGCTCTTTTCGTAAGTATTGGCCATTAACTGACTTCAGATTTACATTTGTTTTAATAAAATAAAATAATCCCAAAAGTTGGGAAAAGTGAACAATCAGTGGACTTGATGTAGGCCTCTCAGGTTATAGCGCGTGTTCCAGCTTGACCAATGTCCAATGACAATTTTTGTGAGAAACATCACAAAAGTTCATTATCCATGTAAGAAACATTTCTATTGAACACTCAGTGGCATATCTGACAGGTGTACATAGATGCTGTAATTTGCTGGCTAAAAACAGTAATTTTTATTACTAATTTTAAATATTGGGCATATAAAGGAAGAAAATGATGCAAATAAAAGCCGACCTGCTGCTTTCAGCCTTTTCTTGGAAACAATAAGAAACAAATGATAACATGAATAAGCTGGACAGAGCTTGAAAGTGATCATTTGCAAAAACTCGGAAATTCCAGAAAGTCTAATGAGTATTGATTTGTTACACATGAACTGAAATATGATTAATTAAATGTATCATTATTTATGAGTGCAAATGCTGTATTTTCAGTATTTGTGGGGCACAAATACTGCTATAGGGTTATTTAAATCAGCATTCTTTGTAACCGTGATCCCAAGCACCCTTCCAGGCCAGTTTAAATGTTTGTGTAGCTGCTAAATATGCAGATTTCAACTGTTGGTGAGTATGCAAAAGGTCATGTCTCAACAATCTTTAAAACATTTCAATAATATATTGTAAGAGAGGTTTTTATCTTGTTGATTCTACTTCTTTCACCCTTTTAGTGATAGAATTTGTGAGGCCTTCTACAAATGTCTGCATGGAGGACGATCAAGCGATTGTAAAACTCCCCTTCAACCTCCTTTTTATACATTTTCATTCTTATTTAAAACTATTCTACACATGTTTAAGGTATCAGTGGGTATCTGCTAAGCCTTTTCCTGGTGGGAGAAAAGACAAAACAAGAGAAAAATGTCAAGGGCTTATTTCCCAAATAAATGTCAAGGGCTTAAACCTGGACATAAAAACCTTAATTAGAACCCACATTCCATGAAAGGCCTGGCCACTCCAGCCAATGGCATTTATTGTGAAACCATCAATGGACTCACACATGTTGCCAGATGACAACATTTTATTGGGGATTTGGATGTTGGAGTTTCCCTCTCTTGTAGTTAACCTTGTTGGTGTCAGACCAAAAGATCTATTGACCTTCTTGGTGTCATTTTATTTTTTTTGTATAATACATTTTATTCTATTTGTTTTAGGCCTTTTTTTTTTTTTTTTTTTTTTTTTAAACCTTAAAGTTGTATTTGCAAAGACTGAAGAAAATAGTACACTTAATGTTAAACAAGAATTGCATGAATCAATATTGTCTGGGTAATAGGCTGATTGCATGCATTGTTGTGTTAGGTGATATGCCATGTATTTAACAGTCAGATATTTGTATGTGAGTAGATTAGTTGGTGTTGATATCTTTGCTCAACCAAATCCTGGATCAGATCCAAGAATTGCTCTGGGTAGTTAGCAGGCAGCTAATCCAGATTATACAATGTTTAAATACCTTAGTGTGTTAAACCTTAGAAATTCGTCATTAAGTGGAATGGTCCTAAACTTCACAACATACACGGCATTGCATGGATACTAGATGTAAAGGAAAAAAGCATCCTCGTTACCTAACATGTATATATTAATAGATATGTTATCATGAGTATTGATTTACTTTAACAAGACTTTCACAAACACGTGTTGCTGGGATGTATGGTTGTAGACAAGAGACAGACATCTGATCACTCTCAAAGCTATTTTTTCAATTCCATCTGTAGCCACACATTTTTTGGAACAAAAAAATTGGCAACCCTTACAGCATCTGCAATGCCGAACACACCTCCAGCAGGGAAGGAGATGCTCGACTTGGCTCCCGCAATTGGCTCTGTGCAGTGCGATTGACACGTATGCACCCCAATGACAGAAAGAGAGGTGCGTCATGAGACGCAAAGACTAGGGGTGAATAACAGTTGAATAGTACACAATCCATGTGCCATTCAAATTACGATGAGTCATTAAATAAAAATGTAGGGTTTAGTCCTTCTTTAAGGACAAGCATACCATGTAAAACCTGTATCTCACAAGATAGGGGGCTAAATGTCCCTATTTTTCATGCATTGTATCTTGATTTGAAATGTCTGTCCCTAAAAGCTTTTTTTCCATATTTAATTAGACTAAGCATGGTGCCAAAATGAAGTGTACATTGTACATTGAAAGAGTTTTCTTTTGTAAAAGCAAACCCTTAGATGAGATTTCAAAATCATCATGTATCTTTTTTCCTCCATAACATTGTTCACAGGTAATTTGAGAAAAAAAAGCTTCATTCCATTACATGTAATTTAGCAAAGATGTACTTTTACAGGGATCTGTCAGACAACGCAATTACAAACTGATGCATTACAAGCTGTTATATAGAACCTGAGATCAAAATAAACCTAATGATTTGTTTAGTTATTGGAGCATGAACATTTGTTTTTGTTCTTCAAATGAAAATGTCATGTGTTTGATGATTCTGCCTACATTTCCTCAAAACTATTTTCATTTGAAATGTCAACATTAAAAAAAATGAGTACACTGGAGAGACAGAGCTATTTTACAATATCTCCCATCTATTTTTTTTACAGATGAGGGTCCTTACACAAAGTCTGCGAATCAGACCAAAGCCGCAGATGGAGCATTGGCAGTCCGAAGACAGAGCATCACAGGTAAGGAGGGCTCATTTTAGGCTATTACAGACACTGTGGATATGTGACCGTTAATGTTTTACCTTTACAAATGAATAATAATTGGTTATTTTGACTTTTTAAGTTGCGTAATCAATTTAAAGATAATAACTTTGTTAGTTAGGAACTTGCACCTCTGCAAAACGTCTATCAAATGCCTCCTATTGCAAATGCTGCACAATTATTATCCCATCTTCTTTGTTTATACTCATCCTTATAACGCTGCACGAAAGGCATGGAAGAACGTACCATATTTGCTCGATTATAAGACGACCCCCAAACTTTGGATATTCCTTTAGGAAAAAAACTAAAAGCCTGAATATAAGACTACCCTATAGGAAAAAAGTTAAACTTGTATATATTCACATGTAAATTGCTTTTTTAATAAAAAATGATATCAAAAAATGCATTTCTTGTTTTTATTTCCTTTTATGTGCCAATTCTGCCTCTCCTTCCCTTGCCCCCAGCTTTGTCTCTCTCCCCCTCCCTTTGACTCCCCCTCGCCTCTGTCTCTTCTCCCCCCCCCTTGTTTCTCTCTGCCCCCCTCCCTCCCCTTGTTGCTCTGTCCCCCCCCCTCCCTCTGTCTCTTCCCCTCTTCCTTCCCTTGTAGCTCTGTCTCTTCCCCCTCCCTTCCCTTGTTTCTCTGCCCCCCCCCTCTTCCCCCCTCCCTCCCCATGTCGCTCTGTCCCCCCCCCCCCCCCTCCCCCTGTCTCTCTGCTGTTAGAAAGGGGGATCCAGCCACAGAAGATGCAACTCTTCTGGGGACCTGGATCTTTGTCTTATAGTGTGACCTCAATTTGAGGTCAGATTATAAGACGACCTCGATTATAAGACGAGGGGTAGTTTTCAGAAAAAAATGTCTGAAAAAAACCTTGTCTATAATCGAGCAAATACGGTAATTGGAAGGCTTTGTCCAGCAAATCAATCTGTAATGGATGCCCCCAGAAAACTGAGCAAGAAAAAAGGGATAGGTCCTTTTACATTATTAAAATCTGTATGCTAAAACTTCGAAAAGTGACAAATCGATTCCAATTTAATTTCCGAAAGATCAGGACAAAATTCTTAAAATTGAACTAAGCATTTGAAAAAAATTGCAGTGAATGTTAGGCTGATAGATGGCAGGTCAATAGACAGAGAGAGGGAGTGATGACATAATACAATACATAAACGGAGTGCGGAGGCAAAATATTTGGTCCACATCTAAGCTCTTTCTAGAATATGTATTTCTTTAGGAATCTTTATTACATCTTTATCTAGAATTGCTTCTAGAGAAACATTGGTGGTCATTTTTGCCATATTTCAGATATGTATATTTTCCTTATGTTCACTTAACGTCACACTTAAAGGGACACTTACAGGGAGGAATGTCCTGCATTACCCCCAGACCAACTATCTCTTGCCTATGTCATTATCACTGCCAGCACAGACAAGAGGATTCCGACTTGTGAGTCCCAAACCCCAAAGTGATATTTTGCTGCTGTAAAGTCTCTGGGGGGTGGCAATCAAAAACACTGTGTTACACAAAATGGCAGCGCCCAGTCACAATTGTTTATTAACATATTTTATTACATAAACTGACATTAAAAAAAAAACAAGACATATCTGAAATCAACAATACAAAATAAAACGTTTTCATTTTTTGGTGGGAGTGCCCCTTCAATGCAATCTGATTTTGTCCATTGTATTGTTTTGATTTTTATCTCTACTCACTAAAAAGTGACTCCATCTTACCTATCTTTCCAACTTCCCCACTAATGCCTGGTTTTTGTAGTTCATTTGTCACTTCATGACACTTTACATTTGAAGGATTAAATTCAGTTGTCTGATACTATTTGAGACCATATCCTGAGTTCAAACCTAATTCAAGGGTAATGATATCAAAGATCTGTGTAATATTAGTGTCAGCCGGCTTGTTGTGAGTGAGCAGAAGGTGCTTTCGTGGTGCCTGAGGCGAAACTTTAGGAGTCCTTTGAGCAGTCCTTTGATGTATGATTAATAAAAATGGTTTGTCCTATATAATGGGAGTTATTTACACAAATATCAATTTGGCCATTGCCATAATGAAGTAATTTTAAAATGGGAAAGATTCTGCAAATGCACTGATTTCCTTGAAACACACATTGAACTATGTACCATACTCTTGCCCTTAGGAAGCACAGGGGTGGCCCACACAGGGCACCTGAACACCTAAGGCCGCCCCTGTCTCTACCTTTTCCCTTTCCCGGCAATCTCTCTCCCTTTTCCCTCTCCCCGCATTCTCTCTTTTCTCTTTCCCTGCTGTTTCTCTCCATTTTCCTTCCCCTTTTCGTCTCTCTTCCTTTTTGCTGCTCTGCTGTCTCTCTTCCGTTTCCCTCTCCCTGCTTTCTCTCTCCCTGCTGTCTCTTCCTTTTCCCTCTTCCTGTTGTCTCTCTTCCTGTTACCTCTTCCTGTTGTCTCCCTTCCTTTTACCTCTCCCTGCAGTTTCTCTTTCTTTTCCCTCTCTTTTGTAATTATTTCCCTCTCCCTGCTGTTTCTCCCCCTTTTCCCTCCCTCTACTGTCTCCCCCCTTCATCTCCTCTTTTCCTTCTCCCTGCTCTCTCTCTCCTTTTTTTCACACTCACGCTGTTTCTCTTTTCCTGCCTGTAACTCATACCTCAGTTTCTCCTCATGCATAGTGATGCATGAGGAGCAACTAAGGAACCCAGTTCCACCACTGTCCAAGTTTTCTAATAGGCAGGATGAAAAGAGCAACTGCCCAGGGTTGTATTTAAAAGGGGTAATGTAAATATAAGGATGGGTAATAGCTTGTATTTCTTCAGTAAATAGTTACTTATTATAATTCATTGAGATTTTTCTAAATGTTGGTGTGAATGAGTTTAGGGAAATACACTTTTAAGAGTTTCCCCGAGACAAATCTCACTTTATAGAAGTTTAGTTGATCTACTATAAATATCACATCTCCATGATAATCTTCTCCTATTCCACTACCTAATTGTACATGGCCCATTAAACAACTGATATAATGTCACAATGAGCCTCTGTAACAACCAAGGCTTTTATCAAAAAATAATAATTCTACCCTTTTACCAAAAAAAAAAACTGAAAGGGCCCTTCTAAATAGAATCAGTGATCTTGAAATTCTAGTGATCCCAAAATTAACATAGTAGGTAATTTATAACACTCCTTTCTGGGGTGAATTTCTAGAAGTGGTCTATAATATAAAATATAAACATTTTATTGCTTGCCATAGTTACTGCTCTAATTTCACAACATAGCGCCAGACTTTTATAAATAATTTTAGTGTACAGCACACCAAAACAAATGCAGCGAGTATGTCCCAAATCCAAAATGGCTTATAAAGTAACTCCAGGTATAGAGCATAGATATAAGAAAGAACAGTTTATTATTTTCCCTTCTTGTGACTAAGATAGCATGTTGGCAAAAATAAAAACCTTTATTCTGTTTAATTATTTATACATTCATGGCAATCTTCTGATGTCACGGAAGGAATTGACACACGTGTCTGCGAACTTGACTGACAATAATCATTGGCTAAATGTAAATCAGATATGTCTTAGAGCATTTTGAGTTCAGATTGAATTCAACTGAAGATGTGCCAAGGCTTAACAGCCTTTAGTGGTTTTGGGCCTCAATGGCATGCCACTTGCTTTTCATGTTAAAGAAAATAGACTGAGGCTGGCACCATGAGAACCCAGGAGGATTTAACTTATGTGGGAAGGGGCTTTCACTGCGGGGAGAAACCAGTGTGTGAAGTCCTGGAGCCATGCCAGTTTACAAATCCTGGCAGGGTGCCATCAGTCTTGTAAAACAATATATAGACAGACAGGAATAGTTTAGAGAATTTGAAGCCTGTTGCCCGGAGAGATGCTTCTTATTGTATACGCATGTGCATGAATCTGTGGAATCTGACCTATTTCTACAATGGTGTGATTTAACCCTTTGCATGCAAGGCATTTTAATTCTCAGTCCATTAGCACTGGAAGGGTTAACCAAAAGAACGTTTCCCGAGAGAAAAGCAATGGTTCAAAAAAATACATTTAGATTTAATGCGGTTTAAAAAAAAAAAAAAAAAAAAAGGTTACAAATTACTTTTGATTCAAGATAGGTTGGATTTGATTATCTAAGAAAGATGTATCTCTGTATTTTATCTCACCGTTTTATGTATGGGTATAGCAGATTTTGTATTATACCATTTTGTAATCTTACATTAAAAATGTCAAGCTACATACGTTGCTATAAAACAGTACAGCATTACATACTAACAATGTAGGAGGCAATGCATGCTGGGATTGGTTGCACGGCATTCCAGGTAAGTGACTTCCTTGTTCCAGAATCTGGAAGGAGATATATATATAACTCCTAAACCAGGGGTCCTCAAACTTTTTAAACAGGGGGCCAGTTCACTGTCCCTCAGACCGTTGAAGGGCCGGACTATAGTAAAAATAAAAACTATGAAGAAATTCCTATGCACACTGCATATATCTTATTTTGAACAAAACGAGAACAAATAAAATATTTAAAGTAAAGTTAAATCAACAAACTTACCAGTATTTCAATGGGAATAGTGTGCCAGTCAGAGCCCAGGAATATTATGCCAGTCAGATGCCCAGGAATATTATGCCAGTCAGATGCCTAGGAATATTATGCCAGTCAGATGCCCAGGAATATGATGCCAGTCAGATGCCCAGGAATATGATGCCAGTCAGATGCCCAGGAATATTTTGCCAGTCAGATGCCCAGGAATATTTTGCCAGTCAGATGCCCAGGAATATGATGCCAGTCAGATGCCCAGGAATATGATGCCAGTCAGATGCCTAGGAATATGATGCCAGTCAGATGCCCAGGAATATTATGCCAGTCAGATGCCTAGGAATATGATTCCAGTCAGATGCCCAGGAATATGATGCCAGTCAGATGCCCAGGAATATGATGCCAGTCAGATGCCCAGGAATATGATGCCAGTCAGATGCCCAGGAATATTTTGCCGTTCAGATGCCCAGGAATATTATGCCAGTCAGATGCCCAGGAATATTATGCCAGTCAGATGCCCAGGAATATGATGCCAGTCAGATGCCCAGGAATATGATGCCAGTCAGATGCCCAGGAATATTTTGCCAGTCAGATGCCCAGGAATATTTTGCCAGTCAGATGCCCAGGAATATGATGCCACTCAGATGCCCAGGAATATGGTGCCACTCAGATGCCCAGGAATATGGTGCCAGTCAGATGCCCAGGAATATTGTGCCAGTCAGATGCCCAGGAATATTGTGCCAGTCAGATGCCCAGGAATATTGTGCCAGTCAGATGCCCAGGAATATGATGCCAGTCAGATGCCCAGGAATATGATGCCAGTCAGATGCCTAGGAATATGATGCCAGTCAGATGCCCAGGAATATTTTGCCAGTCAGATGCCTAGGAATATGATGCCAGTCAGATGCCCAGGAATATTTTGCCATTCAGATGCCCTGGAATATGATGCCAGTCAGATGCCCAGGAATATTGTGCCAGTCAGAGCCCAGGAATAGTGCTCGTTATCCCTCCCTCCTCCCCCGCTTCCCCATCACTTACCTCCAGCTGCTGTGTCCCCGGACGTCTCGCGCGGTGTCCTCCTGTGGAGGAGGGAAACAGTTACCGGATCCGGATGTGACGTAACCGTCACATCCGGTCGCGGTGATTTTTTTTTATTTATTTTTTTTCCTGCAGCCGCATCCTTTGCGGCTGCCAGAAAGAAAAAAAAGTAAACAGTGCCGAGAAGGGGCGGGGGGAGGGGTTCTCGGTGCCGGCAGCACCCCCCACGGGCCACATAAATGTCCTCGGCGGGCCGCATGTGGCCCGCGGGCCGTAGTTTGAGGACCCCTCTCCTAAACTATTCATTTGTTAGTGCAAGGCTATTGGACTTTATCAAAATGGAACATGTAGTCCCTTTTAAGTTAAAGGGCCAAAATAACCTTTTGAAATGATTTATTCAATAGAGCAACATTCTGCCTTATTCTGCATGCTATTAGTTAATTATGATCGCTTTAAAACATATTGTTTGTATTTATTATTTTTGGAACGTAAAATAGCTCTTATTGCTGACTAAAGATAGCAGAATCTTGTTTTAAAACATTTCATTGTTGCATTCACTGAGTAATAAAATCTAATTTTTTACACGGCTGCGTATATAGTCCTTTATTCAACCTGAAATGCAGAAGCATTGAAACCAAATGCAAACCCCTAAAACCTGCTAAATATTTGCACTGGCACTGAATGTCTTCTTATTCTGAGCAACATAACATAAGGCATTGTTTAGTCCAAGACTGGGGAACAAGGTTTTGGCATCTTCCTTTATCACATGCTAACACATCTTAATTAATTTTCACAGTTCTGCTATAGCCTTTACAAAAGCAAAGTAAAAATATATCAAATAAGATTAACTTTGCCATACTCAGTGTCTAATTTTGTAAGGATTTGGTATAATCCCTGTGCTGTGTATGCACAGCTCCAGAAAGGTGACAGTGCAAGACATATTAAGGATATATATTGCATTTTAAAAAGAGTAAAGATTAAACCATGTCCATTATTATTAATGGTAACAAAGTGTGCTTTTTTTTTTTTTTTTTTTTTTTTTTTACACTCGTAGCTAAAGCAAATTATGAGTTTCTTAGCTTTTCCAGAATCATTAAGTAATATAAATTTTTCTATGAGGAATATACTAGTAGGTATTTACCTATTGCCCCTCTGATTTCAAGGACTCAGCTATTAGTGGAAAAAATGTACTGTATATATCAACATAGACATGTATCGGAATTCTGAAGGCAATACTATATATGTGTGATGAATATGTGGATTAGTTAGACCTATCATACCCTCAATGTGATAATTATTTGTAGACCTGTACAAGAGACTTGTGGTGTATTCAATCAATGAATGGCACAGACCTTTGTAGGGTCTGTATATTGAGTATCACAACAAAACTGTATATACTCATGTAAATGGTATTCCCTGATGGCATTGGCCTCTTTCAGGAAGATAATGTGCCCTGCCACAAAGCAAAAATGGTTCAGGAATGGTTTGAGGAACACAACAATGAGTTCAAGGTGACTTGGTCTCCAAATTCCGCAGATCTCAATTCAAGTGAGCATCTGTGGGATGTGCCGGACAAACAAGTCCTATCCATGGAGGTCCCACCACAACGTATTGGATCTGTTGCTAAAGTCTTGATGCCAGATACGACAGCACACCTTCAGAGGTCAAGTGGAGTCCATGTCTCGACAGGTCAGGGCAGTTTGGGCATCAAAAGGGGACCTACACAATATTAGGGAATTCATATTTTAATGCACTTTGGCTAATAGTAAACTTTAAATGGGCAGCGCAGAAAGCCCATAAATAACACAAAGTAAGATGAGTGTGCACAAAATAGCATATAAACATGAATCTGGCATCAAGACTTTAGCAACAGATCCAATGAGGCCAGAGATTAGCTGACTATAAAAAATCATATTTATGAGTCTGTTCAGAAAACCCCCACAGGGGGCTATTCATTAAAAGCAAAATACAAAACTCAGGCATTAATAACTGGGGAAATATTCTCCCACTTGTCTATCTATGACATTAATAGGTGGAAATGGTTACAATGCAATTCCATAAACCTTTGATTTTTATTTTGTTTTAATTAGAAACACATGAAAATACTTATTGCTATGCATAATAAATGCTTTTAGATACAACACCTTTTTCATTTGGTGCTTAATTCAGTCAGCGAGGTTAAATAAGAAGTTAGCTTGAGCAAATGAACGCATCCATCTTCTGTCTCCTTTGCCTGTTACTTCATTATGCATGCATTTTTCTCTAGGGAGCAAGAACAGAGATTGATTAGTGAAATAGACTGTCGGCCAGTACAGATGAAATACCTGATTTGCAATTCTCTGCCACTTCTCTCTCCTACAACAGGTGGTCATCTTAACGGATACAGGCAATACTTTTTGATTTGACACACGAAGCAGACATGGCTAACATCCGTGATAGATAAAAATACACAAGGGAGGCCTACTCTCACAAGTAAAACTTTAATGAATGTGTTGGAAAGTATCTATAGTACTTGCTATTCTAGATGTGAAAACTTGAATTTTGTTTGTAAGGCTTTTCAAGTGAAATTGATCATAAATACAAAACAACTCTGTGTATCTACTGCAGCTTAGTCTGCAAGGATGCATTAAAGTAAATATATCTGCATCTAAGTAATGTGATACAATAAATAATGTAGGAGAAGTCAATCATCTTTTCAAATGCAAATTAATCTCATTGAATGGTCTCTGGGGCAGCAAAACTGTCAGAATATCTGCAGCAAACAAAGTTTGTCAGAGTATAATTAAATAATACATTGTTCAATACTTTATAGAAACAAATTCAAACATGCTCTTAAAGTGACCACACATGTAATGTATAATTTGCTTTGATGTCAGCCTTTTTACATGAAGTCAGGGATAGGCACTAGCAGTTCATGGAGGACATGTTCTATGGATGTTCACAGTCCTTCCCACACTGATGTCCTGGTACAGATACAATGACTCTTTGCTCATAAGATTATGCTCTGGTTGTGATCCTATCATTTTTTCACTTCAGCTGTATGTCATCTTGAGTCTTCAAAACAAATAAAAATAGAAATCCTAAGGTGATTGCTGCACTGTTTCATAAGTGCTCCTCAGTAAATAGGGAGGGCAGGATATAAAGAAGCCAGTGCTGCTCTGGGGTATTACTGAAAATGCCCCAGAATAGGACAACATTATTGTCGCCCTCACTGGTCAGCCTATGCATATTTCATCCTAGAAAAACTTGTAGAAATACCATATTCAAGTATTCTTGGTGTATGTTAGTTGAGTGGATGCAGGCATGTAGCCCACCTTTTATTTTTAAAAGTCAAAAGCAAAGCTGGTACTAAGGGAAATTAATGTTCTGATATTTGTTTATGAAGTCTCTAAAATAGGCATCTTGAGACAGTATAGTGAGAGACTGGGACAAACACCTTATTTGAGTCGCACTATTGAGTGCTTAGTCATAGTCTGCTTTGTGTGGTTCTACTTTTCTACTTTCTTTTTGGTAGAAGAAACACTGTGATATTATGTCACTTAGCACACGGCCACAGAGGTGATTTTTCCCAAGAGGATTGATTTATAAGATTTTATTCTGCTTGCAGTCCTGTCAGTTTTTCACTTCTTCTTAGCAGTCTTTAAATCAGTGCTGCTCAATTCTGAACTCCAGTTTTCAATAAATAAAAATAAGAATTGTATAACTAAACAATCATTTTTAGCTAGGACTTCTACCATTTTATGTTTCATTTGTATAGATTGTAACCTGGTGAGCAGGGCTTTCTACCTCATGTATCAGTTTGTCTCTTTACCAAGTGCTGTGTAAATGTCAGCCGCTATTTAAATAAATGCTAATGTAATGCTTTGCCATTTTAAATTTAGCAAACATTTAATAAAACAAATAAAGGGCAGTAGCTCAGCAACCTTTTCTGTGGCCTTTTCCAAATATAAGATTTGAATACCTCCCAGCATTTAAAATGATCAAAAAGGGACACTTTTCTTTTCAGGGGGAGTAGCTGAAGGTGTGGTTAGGGGCAAGTATTTATGACCAATCCAGGGCCATGTTTAGTGTTAATATGACCCAGGGCAAGCATCTATTTGTGGGTCCTCTTTCCCCGTCCTTCTCGCATATTAAATACGTGAGATTGTTTATAGACTCCAGCCCACTGACTGGTTTAATATAAGACATGATGAACTCTGCCACCTGCATCCCCACCACACTTCTCAAATCCCTAAAGCAAATTTTAACGCACAAGGTTTATGTGGGATGGGACCCTGAGCGCCGATATCAGGAGCTACATTGCAGGGTGGAGACACAGGACCTGGTGCTGGCTAACTGCAATCCCTTGGAGGTTTGGGACCCAAGGTTTATTCTGCCATGTCCCAGGCCCTGTGGAGCAGCTGCTGCATACATGGTGAGGATGAAATGAAGCAAGAGACAGCCAAGCAGAGCTAAAACAGAAAATCAAGTGAGGGAGAACAGAACTAAAATACAGAGTGCAGGGCTATAGGACAAAGGCAAAACAAAAGCAAGATAAAGCAGAAACCAAAATTAGGAAAGACAAGGCACAGGGTTGCAGATAATAACATAAATAATAATGCAGGCACAGACAAATGGCAATGATATAGAGCTTAAAGGAACTGACATAATTGATACTACCTGCAGAGAAAAGGGCTAAGGAACACATAAGAAACAAACATAGATACAGGAACTAGCCTAAGATGGTAAAATGGTGGTGGCTTGGTTCACCTATTAGCCAATGAGATGTTAGAAATGGATAAGAACAGAGAACAAGGTAAACATGGAGACAGGACATGAATGAGAATAAATAATGAACAGGAAAGCATAGCAAGAAAGAAACTGAAACTCCTGGATACAGCATGGATGAGCCTGCACAAAGGAGCATGGTTACACAAATGTATAAAGACCACTCTCCCTGACAATGTGCACTGCATACCAAGTCCTCTTTCCACTGTCATCACAACTAGTGGGGAGTATACACTTCACATTACATTTCACTTTAGTGCTAATCAAACACGGCCAACAGATACATCTGGCATTAAAATAGTTAAAACTAATTACCAGTAACTTGATGGAGACTGTAGCATGAGAGGAGAGACAATACATGCTCTGCATAGGCAGAGGGAAAGGATAAATGAATGTAGAGGAGGGAATAAATGTAAGACGGCAAATACAGAATAAAGGAAATCCGAGGCTAATAGAATGAAAGGTAAGGGATGCTGGCCAATAGGGTGACACACAGGAGGCAGCATTAATGGCCAATAGGATAAGAGACACAGTAAATGGCCAATAATGGTAGTTGGTAGAAGCTAAGGGAACCAGGGCTATATTATAACGAAGGGGGTATAATGGTAAGTAAGGTAAAGTAAATTATACCCTAAACCAATTTTAATTTACCCATCCTGGCAAGGGATAATGTGTTGTAAAAGAAGCTTCAAGTATAGGGCAGGCTCAGTGGTACCCTTAAAGTGCCCTTGGATCGTGACTGACTCACATCAGTGCAAGAGAATCATTGACAAGAACAATTTGGATGCATCAGGAATAGAGTTTTGAAACATTGCTTCTCTATTTAGTTAGTAATGTAATAGTTTGATGCGAGCTGCTTTGGCTAAATTTCAGACATCTGGCATGGTGATTTTCCATCAGAATGACGATGTAATAGGTGGGACATGCTTATATATTTTACTGCTGAATACATTTCAGTTGTAAAATGTTTTTACAGTGTATGACAAAATTTGAAAGCTTCGTTGACTACATTTTGTTTAGCTCAAACCTCAAAAAGATAAACAATTGGGGTTATGTTTTAGGAAAATTAGCACAAACTGGAATAAGCAAACAAACTTCTCCTGAAGTCTCAGAGGTTTGGTTATAGTATTTCTAAATTGTTCTAATATGTTATTTGTATGTTGTGCTTGTTTATTTTGCACCTCTCCAGGAGCAAGAAAGCCGGCTCAGTCTCGCCAATACATCAATGGCTTGGTCTCTTCTTGTTCACCTGGTGCTATGACATAAAAGATAAACCCAATATACAAATAAATAGAGAGACATCAGCACTCCGGTGGATTGATTAAAAAAATAAATTATGTTTATTCAGTTTCATAGTCCTCATAAAAATATGTCACCAGCACCAAACCACTATATGCAGACAGTAGATCACTCAGAAGTTGCCCCTGTTTTGGTAGCAGTCTTCCAGTGGGTAGGGGACTCTGTTATTGCCCTGGCTACCAGCTACCGCCCCTTCAGCCTCACTTTGCAAAGTCCCACTGCTGAGACCATCATTCTACGGGAGATATAGTCACTGACTTGACCCCGCTCTCAGCAATGGTCCCCTTCAGGAAGATACACACAGGGGAGAGGCTGCTCTAGAGTTCCATATCGTCACAGCCCCCTTTTGATAAACCACAAAAGTGTCCTGATAGGGGAAGTGTTACCAAGCATGTGCAGGATTCACTGTCCGAGATGCCAAACACTGAAGAATGATATGGGGAATGTGTCAGAAGGCTATGGTGTATGATAGTGGTTTAAAAGCAAATAATCATTACATGGATTAATTTTGTGTATCCATGATTAATTATAAAACAATGGGGGACATCTATAAACATGGCTCGCATGCAGATAGCACCAAAAACTGGTGCAATCAGCGTGTGCGCCAATGTATAAAGCAAACTCCCGACAATTTTCTGGAGTTTGCGTTATCTATGCCGAATGCATAGATATAGGTTGTGCCAGCGCTCTTTGTGGCAGAAAAGCCTATGTATAAAAAAAATCGCCTGATTTGTGCTGGGGACCACCGCCAAACCTGGTTCCCACCCTGCAAAGTGCCACGAGTTCTAAAACTGCGAAATCGCCGTTATACATACCAAACAGCGATTGTGACTCCTGATGCTTTGCAGTGGGGAGTTTTTATACATGAGCCCAATGTGTATTAGAAAACTGAATGGTCATCTTCTGCTCCTACCACGTTGCACACACTTTCCTTTTCATGGTTTTGGATTGCAGTGTTATGGTTTAAAATATAAGGAAGTATTTTGTAGACTTCGTCTTAAAGCATACATTTACACAGATTTTCGAAGAAAATAAAAACATAATCATCTCCCCATGACCTCAAAACTCAAATTATATTTTTGTGAGGCGGATCAGAATTAATGCCCCATAACACTGTCAACTTACATTTACATTTTATATCTGCAGTTAAATGTTACTGAATAATGGGGTTTACAATGAATGCTCCATTAAACTGTTAAGTGCATGGCAACAAGGAATATAATATGGCATATACAGACCTCATTCGCACAGTCTGAGAGCTCATTAGAATCGCACAGTTCTGTTTGTGTATATATATTTATATATAAAGTCATTGCCTTTTCTATGTTGGCTGATAATTACCAGTGCAATGCAGTATCCTGAAAAGAAAAAATATAGAAATGTAAAGGCCATGTATAATAATGCTAGCTTTCACCATGTATGCTCCCAAACTATAACCCACCACTGCTATGGTGGGATAAAAAATAAACTGGGGTATTCACTATTTGCAGTGATAAAGTTTGGAAGAGAGAAAGCTCTCTCACATTTCTCACTGCTGTCCATCACTAGCTTGAAACTTTGTTGTCAAGGGTCTTCTTTTTCTGTGGTTAACTATATGGGATTATAAACTACCCAAGTGGAAGACAAAGACCACTGCAAGTTAGCAAACGAGAGCTAACTGGTAGACCATGTTTTTAAGGTAAAAATGGTTTAATGTAGCATTCAGATTGGATAAATATCGTCAAGAGTAGCATGCCCTTCATTGTGTGTTTCATGCTAAATCATGGCTCCTACCTACTTAGATATCGTGCACTTTAGCTACTTGTCATATTTGTCGAGGGACTAGAGATGTAATCTTTTTTTTTTTTTCTGCCGTGCTCTTAGGCTAAAGATAAACATCTGCTTGTATTCAGACTGGCAGTTCTGAGAAAGTGAAATATGATTGAACTTTAAATATGAATTATGCCATCAAATATGTGTGATTACATTTAATGAATCTGCTTAATCCTTTCGCGTTTCTCATCCATCAGTTTACTGTAATGCACACATTGTCCAAACACAGAAGTCCCTGTTCTCAGCTAATGTTCACCTTTTGTGTGTGTGTTTCACGCAGTGCATTGATGCTGTGATGTGTTAAATCGTTTGACTTCAGCATTGTTCGCTGTTTGGTGCAGAGCTCGGGAGTAGTGCAATGTTACATATTGCCAACGGTGTACCTCATAGAGAGACAGAACATCTGCAGGGCCGCAGAGCAGCCAAGTCTCCTGGCACACCTCTCCCAGTGATGGGATACGTTTATTGATGTGAGCTTTGTGGCGGTGTTTTTGGCAATACAGTGTACCTGTGTTTATAAAGCATATGCATAATTGAAATGTATTTCTGGCTCAATTCAAGCTGAGTTTTGAGTTTTTTTCGGGGGTTTGTAACATGCAACTAAGTAGAATTATCTGAATGTGTGATCCGTACGAATAAATTACTGGTGATTATATTGAAACTGGAATTAGGCTCTTATTCATAGTGATTCATTTCTGTACAAGACATTCCTCCTGCAATTAAATCATTCCTGCTGCTGCTGCTTCTCAAAACTCTGATTTATCGAAGCATCCGTATAGCGGATTGATTTTGTTAATAGTTTGTATTGCATCTGCCAAGTTGTGTCTCTTTCGCAGGATTGTTAAACTTGTATGGCCATACTGCTCTGTACTGAAAGTAGTCTATTTGCTCAATCCTCTTTAAAGCTCTATTTCCCCACCGCCACCATCCTCCATCTTTAATTTAAATATCCTGTTAGGTCACTAATCATAAAGTCAGGCCTGGTCATTTGTTCTCTCATAGGAGTGGGGAGTTATTAATTCTGGGATCAATAAAACACATAATGATTCCGTTCACAATATAGTCTTTTGGAGTGGTGTGTTTTGCAATAACTTGCTTTGCTGTCAGAGTCTTGCTAAGTGAACTTGATAAAAAAAAAAAAAAAAAAAGGAAAGCCACTGCACTTCTTAAAGGGACTATTTCTGCTGTGGATGTAGAAGTTAAATTATCAAAAATGATATATTGTGTTAATAGCATTTGAAGAAAAGGCATCATTTAAGAGAAGATATTAGTGTGTGGGGTGTCTCCTGTATATGATATCTAATCATGGCTGGATATACAAATGAATACTGCTCATATCACGTTAGAATGTGATGTTGACAGTAAACAATATCCTCTGAAAACATTTACAAGATATTCCTGGACCATATAGGAGACATCTCCACTGATAGATTGAATCTCATACTGACAAGGGCACGCACATGTACAGTACATAGAATAAATAAATACTCCCCCCCCCCCCCCCCTTTCACCATAAGTTATTCAAAAACATTGATATTCGGGAAAATACATATACTTTTTTAAACAGCATAGTATAATTAGCAGACTATTATTTATATCTAATGGTTAGAGCCACCATAAACATTGTGACGATGAAGATTCTCCATTATGTGTCTCACAACCAAGCCATTCTAAACAAAGGTTTCTTCTGCCCTTTCCAAAGAGTCTTTGTAATAAAGCAAATAATTACAGCTACCCAGAGATTCCGAATTGTGTAAGGTTCTGAAAATGAATGTTTTCATTATGTTGATGGAATTTGGAGTTATGTATGCATTTGGAAATCACCCCTGCCAGCTGATATTGTAAAACAACTCCCATGATGCTCTGGGGATTGGAGTTCAACAACAACTGAGGAATGGTGTTATTCAGCCCTATTAAAATTAGTGATAAGAATATGCAAAGAGTTAGGTTTTTGTTATGGTTTTAGGGCAATGCTTTTGGAAATATCAAGTTAAAAGCATTCATAATACAAGGTGGCTAGCTGTTACCTGAAGAAAGCGTTGGTGGCACGTATCCACATCTAGGATAACTGGTCGGCTTTATATTTTTTTTATATTTTTCATATACATTTTTCTCATAACCATCTAGCTTGCTTTTCCCATTACTTTTGCCCCACCTTAACTTATGTTATAGAAAAACAAGGATCTCAGAGTACACTACCGCCAAGTGACAGTTGGCGACCAGATTAGTCTGCACAGAGAAGGATGGAGGCTCCCAGTCAGAGGATAGCATGAAATGCAGTTTAAAATGTATATGCCATTTTATCACTATACTAGGGCAACTGTACTTTTCACATTTGCTTAATAGTACATTATAAGTTTAGTGGTTCTATCAGTGAGTTTCATTTAAAAGCTTACTTTGCACTGTAGATATCTTTGCACATTTTTCTGTTCAATTTATTTACCATTTATAATGTTAAACACCATTCTTTGTAACCTACTTATGTCCAAACGTAATGGATTGTTGGTATATTAGAAAATGCAATATAATATATGATGGACACATTTTAGTGTAAGAAAACAAATAACAATACATTTCCTCTTAATGCTTACTACCGTAATCTATCCTTGATTGACATTGTGTGTGGGTTTGTGTGAGGGTCATGATTGTATATTACATTTCTTTCACAGGAAACAATCCATTCTGTCACTAACATTGACAAGGTGTAGTGTGGGTAAGACAGGTCATAAGCCTCTCATTTTAGTCAAAAATCAAATGGTTTCTTTTGTATTATTATTATTATTATACAGAGTAACATTGTACAAATAAGACTGGAATATAAAACACTATACATAAGAAAATAAATCTGTCATACACAATAATCACCCTTGACTTCTCTTTTCAACCTTATTTCTTTTCTTTCTATTGTTCTCTATTAAAAAGAGAAGTATAGTTATAAACAAAAAGATAGAAACATAGAATGTGTCGGCAGATAAGAACCATTTGGCCCATCTAGTCTGCCCAATTTTCTAGTTATTTTTTATTAGTCCCTGTAATGCCAAAAAAGACAATTTTCCGTCAAAAAGTCAGAATAATTTTTAATAAAATGTACTGTCATTTTTTAAGACAGCAGAAATGTTTTTTTTACAAAGTGTCCCAGATCATACACTCGGGGCCATTACAGTTTTAATAGTTTTGTGGCAACTAAAATATGCATTATTAAAAGAACAGGTTCCTTATAGTTGTGGCCAATTGTCCGGTCCAGGGGCCGGCAGCTTACCTTGCCCAGGGGGCCCCCACGATCGGATCCATCCTCTGCTCCGGTCTTTAACCGTTGTGCAATAGCGCGACCACTAGGTAGGCTGAATCCCAGGCCTTGAGTTGTCAGACACCCGCGCGCAGTGACTGCAACTGTATAACGGCGGTTCGGGGTGCGTGGTTTACTCGTAAGAACGCTACGCAATTGGTAGATGCTAGGAGGGCAGGGGGTGGGGAGTCCTCCAATCCCTCCTGCCTATCCACAACATGGTCCAGGGGTGGTCCCCAAGTGTAAAGAGGAGAGGTCCCTAATCGACAGCTCTATAAAGACCCTACAATAATTTTCTTCAGTGCTTGCTTGTTGAGTTGTGGTGTCTGTTCTCAGTCCCATTCGTACAATTCCTTGTTACTTGGATCTACCTTCCTGTGTAGCAATCTTGGCTTTCCTCCTGGACTCCCCGATTTGCTGTTACCCCTACTTGGACTTGTATACCCGCTATTTGACCCTACGCTGCCTGCCTCAACCCTTTTGAACTGGCACTGACTACTTTTTTGCCTGACCCTATTGCTGTGACCTTTTGGACTGCCTCTTGCTTTTCAGCAATCGCCACCCTGCGCTACGCTCCCTACTCTTGAGCCTAACACCAATCTAAGTGTAAAAGAAGAAAAAGCTTTGAGACCTACAAAAAGCCCTCATCTATTTGTAAATAACCATCCGAAATGTATTTATTACAGGGCACTTCCACCAGATATGTAAAAAATTACCATTCATTGAGCCACATGTAAACAAATATACATATTGGCTATTTTAGTTGGTACCAAGAACCATATGTTAATTACGTAAAATAAATTCAGTAATTTTTAAACAATAAACTGAAATGCCCAATACCAATCTTCCAATCAAATTGATATATTTAGATGTTTCTCTCAGGTCCTCCAAACCCTAATCCCGCTTGTCATATTAGACAGTTTGGTCAGTTGCAAAAATTTTAAAATATTGTCAGTAAAATATGGTTGAGAATAGAGGACCGATAATAGGACTGTAAGTTTTGTTATATTCGTATTCAAATGTTTGTTTAAAAATTGCTTAACTCTTAAATATGTGAAAATATCCGTATTGGGGGAGGAAAAATCTGATTGTAACTGTTGGAAAGACTTCATATTTTATTTACATATCAAATATTTTAGATTATCTATGCCTAATGGTCTACAATGTTTATTATGTAGGTTCTCAACATTATATGCAACTACTAAAGAAAGTCCAACATCTTACCCTGTTTTCATTTTAACCCATGAATATATATGGTGTAGAGACTAAAGTTTTTTTAATGCTATCCTTAATTTTCTTTGAGTTGTACACTACCAGAAGAGTAGAGAAAGGGTTGTCAACTCCCATAATATCATATTAGATTTATAATAAGCCTCCAACCTAGCCTCTACTTTTTGTACTACAAGAACGTGTGCGAACATAATATTGTATTCAGCTATATTGGCATCACCTACACTAGTTTTTTTGTTTTTTTAGATAAATGGTTTAAACTAAGCCTTGGTTTTTTGCATAACTTTATCAATTTTGTGAATGCTGATTGTATCATCTTAAGCCAAAAGAGTGGAACTTTAAGAGGGATATGGATATAACTTGAAGACATATATGGATATATGTCCATTTAGGTGAGATTTAAGGCCTGATCGTACTAATCCTACTCATTGAGGAAATATACAGATTTTACCAGTCTTTCAGAACTTTATTTGTATATTTTATTAAAGGCAAAAAAAAATGGCTTCCATAAATTCATTAGGATTAACTGTAATTAAGATCTTTTTTTTTTTTTGTCCTGAGAAAATATTATTTGAATTTTATGTATATTCTGTCTTCCAATATTATATTTTTATGCATAATAATTTTCTTACTAGCATTTCATTTGCAATTTGAGAATTTACCATAGTACTCTATAACCTTCAAATGCTCATCCGATTTTAATGTGATCAATATGTCATCTGCAAATAAGGTGATTTTATATCCCCCTCTCTTTGTTTTTAATACACTGATTATTTCTAATTATATATATAGCCTAGCCTTATGAAATGTTAACTTCATGGGGATTGTAGCTCTATAGTGTTGTGGCTATATAATACGTATGTGGCAACATATTCTCACATACTAGAGTGGATGATATTATACAGGTTTAGTTTATTATCTATGTTGTTCTTTCCCTCATTTACCATTATCCCCCTTTCATTATGGTATTGCTCAGCTTCTTTTAGCTTCTTCCAAATACAACTATTTCTCTATATCACCCTATTACTAATTAATACTGTCTCCTGTCTGTCTTTCACCTTATTGGTCATATTGATTTGAGCTTTATGCAGAGAGAAATGTGTTAGATTGCACTTTAGAAACTCTAACTGTAGGCAGTGATGTATCTTGGTTTTGTGGTGCCCTAGACTGACAAAATTCGGCACCCCCCTACCCACACTGCACACCAACAACATGCCCCATAACCCACATCACCCCATTACATGACCTCCATCACCCTATCACCCCCATTACATGCCCCCCATCACCCTCGCATTAAGTTCAGTGCTGACGCTAGGTAATGGAAATCTGCATTTCAAAAAGGTAGAAAACACATATTTGAGCCAAAAGGCAAAAATGTTTTAAATGTGTAAATTAAGTTATATTTTAAACTTACATATACCGCATTTTCTTCCTATTGGTCATATTCCCTTAGATCCCACCTTTCATCCTACTGGTCTTTCTCCCATTCACTATCCTTTTCTCTCCCCTTTACACATTTTCCTCCTCCTGTGCGGAATCTGCTAAACGCTAAGAAGGTCTAAATTGTTAACCCTTTCAGTATTCGAGAGAGTACTACACATCCTTATACCAGTCAAGAGGTAGGATACTTCTACTAGAATATATATAGAATATGCAGTGTTTCTAGTGTTTAACTAGCACTTATGTGAAATGTGGTTTACCAACAAAATTGTTAAAACAGCTAGAACTACTATTGTTACACAGAATCTTTGTATACCATGTTTTGTCTCATATGGACTGGGTGATCCATGTATGTATTTTATATTTTTTCTAATAAAATAATTTAAATTTTAAAAAAGGAGGAAAAAGAAAAAAATGTGAAATGTGGTGCAGGGGTGTGATGATACATGGACTGAGGACTTTTTGTGCACTGCACATCGGCAGGGATGGTTTTCATCTTAACATTTAAAGGTGACACTTCAGTTCCATGGTGCATGGGACATCATAGTTGACATAATGATACATTAAGGTAAGTTTAAGTGTTTCTAGCACATAAGGTTGCCACCCAACCAGGATTTTACCAGCAGACTTGAAAAACAAATGGCTTAAGCACAATGTTAAGTCTATAGGAGGAATAACATGGCCGGTATTTATTTTTTAAGAAAAGGTAGCAACCTTAACCCCTTAGTGACATGACCTTTTGACCTTGTCTTTCTTTTGGTGACAAGGGCTGTTTTGACATTTCTGGGGTGTTTGTGTTTAGCTATAATTTTCTTCTTTCTCATATACTGTACCCACACAATTTATATATTGTTTTTATCACCATAAGAAGGGCTTTCATTACATACTGTTATGTTCATCATATGTTATAATTTACTACAAAAAAAATCATAAAATTTGGTGAGAAAATAAAAACCCACTTTTTATAATTTTTACCTAAAAAATAATTTACACAAATACAGTCATTAAAAATTACCCCATCTAAATAGTTTCTGAAATTTGTTTAGAAATATGCTTGTTTACATGTTGTTCTGCAGGTTTTTTTTTTATAGGACCCCAAAAATAGTGTATGGAGGGGGGGGGGGGGTTCTTCTACAGTGACCTTTTAACCCCAACCCAAAACTTAAATTTAACCCTAAGCCTAACCCTTATGCTTACCTTTAATTTATTCTAATTTTAATTTAATGCTAACCCTATTCCTAATGCTAACCCTAATTTAATTGTAATCCTAACCCTAGATTTTAGTGAACTAATTCGTCTTTTTTTTCTTCTTTTCTTTATTGCAATGTTGCTGATTGCCTCTAGGGGCTATAAAGCAGCCCCGCCAGAGCATTTGTTGCGATCGTTGATCGCGGGAACCGCTCGTTCGACTGCAGGACGTGCCTGATAAACGTAATTTGTCGTGAAGGGGTTATTAGAATGTTCATTTGTGTGGCCCAAATTGGAAAGGTTAATTTTAGTATTACTTTGTTGTAGGCATTGGCCATTGCTGGCACATTCTATGTGTGAGAGAATGGGCTGTGAATGAGGCTGACATTTGTGTGACAGATTTCATGGATTGGATGGCACTTAAGGGCTAGGAAACATTTTCTACGAAAAAAGTAAACTCTATGTGGACTATGCACCGTAGTTCTGAAACCATTCATAGTGACAATGCAATTTTATGTTGTTTTATGTCTAACCAAACAATGGGCAAAAAATATATATTGCATATTGATGCTTGCCCTGGGTCTCATTAAAATGAAAGATAGCCATGATGTGACATTGTTGGAGATACAGTGTTATTTCTATTAGCTACGATTGAATCAAAGGTACCAGTTCCATCTGCTGCATAACACAAAATACACATGTGAGTGTTTAGTGGGCCTTAAAGTTATCCATTCTGTTTGTTCTGATGCAATCATCATCTCATTTTTTGTGTTGGTTTGTTGTGTATAGTTGTATGTGTAGTCAGTCATTGTATGTATAATGCAGACTAGACCTTACCTAAAGTGCACTTTATTAATGGATAGGACTTGAAAGGAGAAGAATAAAACTTTTTGGGCTACTTATTTGTATTCATGTGCTTATGTTTTGGATTATGTTCTGCTCATTTTGAACTCATCCCCTGCCCACACTTAACGTCCTGTTCATAAGCTAGTTTCTACTATTATTATTTTATCATTTTAAGACAATGAGACAGGATTCCTGGGATTTAACTCTTGTCTTGAAAGTGTCGGAAATATAAATTTAAATTCCATGAGGTAGAAAATCATTTTTAGAAAGCAGTTTTATTATCTACAATTTTTTTTTTACTAATATTTTAGTAAATAAAACATTACATTTGAAAAAGAGTGGAACAACCAAAATGCATAGATATAAGGATATTATTAAACTGATTTGTGTTAAACTTGCCTTGCAATTCAAGTATAGATAACTCCCCAGATTCGGAAACTGAATTCATCCCAGTGAATGTAAAGGAAGGACAACTATTATCTATCTGGAATACAGTAATCCAAAAAATACATGTGCAGAGATTTATTGACTTCTATGACCTTCTGTCTTGAAATAGAACAAACGGAATAAGAAATATGACTGCAAAAGAGCTTTCTCCACAAGGAGAATCCAGACAACATAATTAAGGCCTTCTGTAAATTGTAACTATAAAACTGACTGCTCACTCTTTTTCCTCTCCCCCCTGCTCACGCACTATGGAGAACTCTGTATAGTGATGCTAGCTCCTAGTGCAAGATAGTAGATGTTGTACCATATCAGGAGTATTATATGTTTTGACATGAGATCATTTCTGTATTAATTACACTGTTATTCATTGGAACAGTTCTCATGAAATACAATTTATTGCTTTCTTATTTTAATTTGCGAAAGTGGAAGTTTCACCAAAAATAATTGTTTTACATTATTATTATTATTGGTCCAGTATCATTAGCGTGTGATTCACTAACAACGGGAAAAGGGTGAATGGAAAAAAAAATGTAATGTAAGTGGGGGTGAAAAAAAAGCAGACATTGTTAGATATATTCTCCAACTTAGCGAATAATGCCTGATTTTTGCAGCTCGTTTGTCCAGTCACCACAGTTCACTTTTTTGTGAGTAGATCCAATTTTTGTACAAACATTTTGTTCACACAACAACCTACCTCCAGTTTCATAAATCTAGTTCTGGAGGTTATCATTAAAAAAATAAAGATGCAGATGAAAACTAGATGAACAACCAATCAGAAAGAGTCAAGCAAGTGCATGCTGGGAATAATTATGTTCGCATTAAGCACAAAAGAAGAAAATATATGTATATACTATTATATTATAACAAATTCTAAATCGTTTTTGAATTTCTAAATACATCTTGATTAAACTTAAAAATAGGCTGTGGTTAAATTTATTAAGTGGTAAGTCCACTTTACACACAGGCTTTTATGCAAAATGTAAATACTTTGCACCGAAACATTTTGGAGTTCCTGCTTTAATAATAATCATAATTTTCCTTTAACAGAAGAGTTCAAGGGCTCAACTATAGTTGAATTAATGAAGAAAGAAGGAACCACACTAGGGCTGACAGTGTCAGGTGGAATTGACAAGGATGGGAAGCCAAGAGTATCTAACCTGCGTCAAGGAGGAATCGCTGCTAGGTAATCCTATCTAAACTACTTCTAGATTGAAGCCCTAACAGAAATTGCTTTAGGGGGTGAACAGAGCCTTTGGCTAATCAACTACCAGCGTTTTACATGCAGCTAGAAGCAAGACGTGTATATGTATAGCTGTGTTTTAAACTGTGTGATTTTATGTTTGTATTTCTCATTTGTTATCATCAGTTGTAAAGTTATTCACAAATGACACACTCACTTGTTATTTTATTGCTTTGGGTAAAAGCAATGGGTAAAGATTGTATGTTGTCATGACAGTCTGGCCCTTGAAAGCACTGCTCTGACACAAAACATCCTAGTGAGCAGTGTATTGCATGCTGGCTTAGTGTCTCCAAGGACCAGATTGCAATGACAACATGGCATGCTGCTTGTCCTTAGGGGGTTACATTTTGAAGGATGCACGAATGATAAAAGAACAAATTACTATCAGTAAAATGACACAACATCTACTGATATCATTTTGTTCAGAACAGAAAATGCTAGCTGGGTAGAACATCAGTGAGTAGAGTTGAGCGGACACCTGGATGTCCGGGTTCGGGGTCGAACTTGACCCCGAACCCCATTGAAGTCAATGGGGACCCGAACTTTTGGCCACTAAAATGCCTCTAAAAAAGTCCTGGAAAGGACTAGAGGGCTGAAAAATTAAGTAAAATGTGGGTGAGTGTCTCCATTCATACGAATAGGTCAATTGACCTATTCGAATGAATGGGGACTCTATTTCGGTTTATAGAAAGCCAATAGCCATGGAATGCTATTGGCTTTCTATAAACCGAAATAGAGTCCCCATTCATAAGAAATTCTTATGAATGGGGACTCTTTTTTGGTTTATAGAATAGCAATAGCATTACATGTATTCCATAAACCGAAAGTCTATAAACGGAAAGACATTCGGTTTATAGACTTTCGTTTTATAGAATACATGTAATGCTATTGCTATTCTATAAAAAGAAAGTCTATAAACAGAATGTCTTTCGGTTTATAGACTTTCGGCTTATGGAATACATGTAATACTATTGGCTTTCTATAAACCGAACTAGAGTCCCCATTCATAAGAAATTCTTATGAATGGGGACTCTAGTTCGGTTTATAGAAACCAATAGTATTACATGTATTCCATAAGCCAAAAGTCTATAAACCCAACGACATTCGGTTTATAGACTTTCGGTTTATAGAATACATGTAATGCTATTGCTATTCTATAAACCGAAAGTCTATAAACGGAATGTCTTTCGGTTTATGGAATACATGTAATGCTATTGGCTTTCTATAAACCGAAATAGAGTCCCCATTCATAAGAATTTCTTATGAATGGGGACTCTTTTTCGGTTTATAGAAAGCCAATAGCATTACATACAATGTAATCGCCGAACTCCAACACGGACATACAGTGAAAGGTCCAAAAACCGTAAAGTTCGGTACGAACCCGAACAGTGAGGTTCGGGTTCGCTAAACACTATCAGTGAGAAATAAAGACATTTCTCCCATTCAGACAGTAGTTTGTTGATGCCATTGTTAAGTCTATGGAGGCAGTACCAAGGCTGGTATATTTTTTAAGAAAAGGTGGCAACCCTATTTGCAGAGGATGATGGGGGTTTAAGTTAAGGAACATTTTGCTTACAATTGCAATATCTTGCTATCAGTAAATCTCTTCTATACTCTTATCATTACAGCCAAAGGAGTCTATCTCCATCCTAGTATAAATGAGTCCGCATAATGTTAATTATTCTCTTTGCACAGTAATAGAAGCTGCTGTTTCAGCTGAATATCCCTACAGATCGTTAATACCGATAGTTGAAAATGTTTCAGCTCCTGATAGAATTAGAAGATGTTATGCTGTATCTTTAGCATCTGCTCTAATAGATTCATTATTTCTGTTTTAATATGGGAACGTTTACTTGTTCTTTTGCATTATCAACAATCTTAATTACAATCACTTACATTTAGCATGCCATGTTACCCATCTGAGTCCCAGAGAGATGGACAATATATTCTTTTACAATCCACTGCTCGCCCATCAAGCATTCAAAGGGTGCGATTCCTCCTATTCACACATGATTGTAAAAGAGTTTATATAATATTAGCTTAGTGTTGTAAGTGCCACATAGGATTTCCACCCACTCAGTGTTTTACCGATAGGTCAGTAAAAGATTGGTTTGAGGCCAATGTTAAGACCATGGCAGCAGTAACATAGTAATTGTGTGAACAAAAGGTGGCAACCCTGGTGCCAGTACAAGTCAAGATATAATGTATACATGTATTGAAGCGAGAGCTAAAGAAACTGGGGAGGCAGTAATAATAATAATCATTAGTTTGCTTTCAGTTGTCCATAAATGGACACAGACATTTACATACTCCCAGGCTGCATGCACAATAACTTTCTAAAGCAGTGCACTTTGTTTTTTTCTTTTTATTCCATGTTGTCAAACATACAACATAATTGTAGTTCTCGTTAGATTCAACTAGTAAATATAAAGTCACATTAGGACAGAGCTTGACAAATTTAATTTAGTTTTAGGAGCAAGCAACAAAAATGTAGCGGCCAGACAACGGCTGCATACAAGAGACAGTCATATACACATAGAGTTGCCACCCAGTATGTATTTTACCGGCAGTCCAGTAATAATTTAACTCAGGCCCATTGTTAAGACCTATGGAGGTAGTAGCATGGCCGTTATTTTTTTTTTTTAAGAAAAGGTAGCAAACCTACGTACACGCCAGCCAGCAGTTTTTTTTATGGGGTGGGTGTTAAATAAGACATCTCTTATTCTGTAGCGCCCTCCCTGTGCGATATCCCCATTGCAGGGGAGGGGACATGTATGCTGTAGCCTTACACAGGCACAGACCATCTTCACTTGTCTTTCTGCTGAACGTTGAGATTTCACGTGACACCCAGTGCTCAGACACTAGTGTGCAAGGGGTGGCGCTGGCAGTCTGTGTAAATGGCACAGACTTTGACACCCTGCGCAGAAAAAAAAAAACATACCCCAGCCGTAAGGGGTTCCAAGTGGATGACAGTAGTTGGGAGCAAGGTCTAATTTCCTGGTCGGCTTGGCGACCAGTTGCTCCGGATTTGTTGAGCCAAGCATTTAGATATTATTTCATGTCTGGATGCCTTAAATGTGATATTAGTAAGGCTATGTCTCAGAACACTCTATTCTGCTAGCATTCTAGGGTTCTGTAGACTAAAATGGAAATTAAGGGGTTTTAAAATGAGGAAATGCTACTGCTCTTTTCCATCTGTTCTAGTATATAAGTTTTAAACCACATCTTATTTGATTCTACCAGTAGCAAATCATTTACTCAGTTTTACTGATTTTGAGCAAAACCCAAATTTGCCTCATCTTCAAAGGCACCTGCTTATGTCCCCTCCAAAGTCGCTACGAATAGGCTTCACATCCATCACATAACCATTTGTCATACTGACTGTGACTGACTATTAAGTCTATTTTCATAGAGAGATTCTCAGAAGAAATGGGTTTAATATTTCTACTTTTAGCACTGGATGATGATTCATTTTTTTCTTGCATTTTTAAGAACCATAATTATAGGAATATAAGCTGACAGTGGTATTTTAACATACCAGACGTGCCATGAGGAAATCTTTAAAAATGAACATTTATAAAGTGGATTATTCTATGCACATGTCAGAATACTAAACGCAGTGGGGGTTATGTATAAAGAGCCGTGGCATGGGAGCAAATCAATTTATAGACACTGTGACGGAACCCCCTTCGTCAGTCTCTGCTTCCTTGGGACAGACAGCTATTTTAGCCAAGAATCCCCGATATCTCCAGTCATTCAGACCACTAGTAGAGACTTAGTGTGGGATGCAGCATAACGAATGGTGTATTGAAAACAACATAAACTTTTATACAGACCCCAGGCCCCTCCATGAGCCCCAATGACTGAGGGTTCCGACACAATGAAGATGGCATCAGAGTAACCCTGATAGCCAAGAGGCACTTAAGGTTATACCTAGTATTATCAACAATTAATTGATGTGAAAGTTATTTATATTGCAAACATTGTTTTACTACCAGATAAAAACGCCTGTATACATACATTTATAAAATACAATGAATCAATGAGTATATACATAAATACTTATTGATTCAATGTATTTTATTCTTGGTGGTTTTGGTGTTGCTGTTAAACCGATATAAATAGTTTTTTGTTTTGTTTTTTAAGTCCTTAAAATGAACCTGTTATTTTCAAAACCTGGAGACCCACATAACAGTCGGTATATGCTCCTAAAATACTTATTTGCTGGCATGCGCCCCAGTACATTTGTACATTAAGATATATACTTGCCAGAAAGTTCCTGCCTCCTCCAGCAACATGGCTGCCAGTTAGGATTGCCACCTTTTCAGAAAGATACCGGCCTTGTCACTGCCTCCATAGACTTAACATTGGCCAGATGACAATTTTTTACGGGCCTGCTGGTAAAATACCGGTCAGATGGCAACCCTACTGCCAGTAAGCTCCAATATGGTGGCAAAAAATAAATTGTAGTTTAAAACCACTATACCTTTTATCATGTAGGTTCTGTGCTAATGCATAAAATAGAATAAAAAATTATGCCTGGATAAAAAAAATGATATGCCCATGCAATCACCCCAGCCGGAAATGTGGCTTCAGCATTCCGCAGTGCTTTGTGTTTTGGCAGCACATTAAGTACTATGGAAAGTTGATTTCACATTTTGGGTAATGTTGGTGTTCTATTAGAAAACTATACCTATCAAAATTCTATACCCTCGTCACTTCCGGGGCACCTTCGTCATCGGAAGTGACACACGATCAGCTTGCCCACCATTCTGAAGGATGTACCATGCAGCACATCCATCAGGTATAGAAATCGGACAGTTGTGGCATATTACTGGGAAATCAGGCTGGGCATATTACTGGGCAATCAAGCGGTGGCATATTACTGGGCAATCTGGTTATGGCATATTAATGGGCATACTGGCTGTGGAATACTACTGGGCAAGCCAGATTGCCCAGTAATATGCCCAGCCTGATTGTCTAGTAATATGCGACAAACTTCAGATTTCTATACCTGATGGATGTGCTGCACGCATGCACAGCACGTCCGTCAGATTTCTATGCCTGAAGGACGTACATCCTTCAGATTGGTGGGCCAGAGGATCGCGCGCCACTTCTGATGACAAAGGTGCACCAGAAGTGACGAGGGTATATCATTTTGATAGGTATAGTTTTCTGATAGAACAGTGGATTTGTGTGCATGTGTTTTTCCACCAATTGTGTCGTTTAAAACTGTTATATCTTCAGCATGTTGCAGAAATGCATAAAACGTAATGCCTGGACATAAAAAAATCTATACATGGACTAGCAATTTGGCTAGCACATTTTACATTGTTTTAACCTATATGGGCAGGGTAGCATTTTATTACACTTTTGCTATCATGTTTTGTGTGATTACGGAAACATAATAAGAATCCTTTCATAACATAGCACAAGGAATTAGTAAAAGGAGTGTGATGGGATGAAGTATGTCTTTCCATCTCTTGTGAGGACTTCTTCAGGTGTGATATCTGGAAATAAATGAGAATCCAGCATTAAATATTGCTATCGGGGGGGGTATAAGCCTTGAAGTAGTAATCATACAGCAATCTGACAGATCAGTGTCCATTACAGAAGTGACCAACTGAATGTGGGAGACTATATCAAATCTGTGAATGGAATCAACCTCACAAAATTCCGTCATGATGAAATCATCAGCCTGCTGAAGAACGTTGGTGAACGGGTGGTCCTTGAAGTGGAGTATGAATTACCACCAGTGGGTAAGTACTGGACATGTTTTCCTTTAATTGTTGAAAATCATAAAAGCTTTACATTTTTTAAACTTCTGAAGTTTTTTTAACCAGAATGAAAATCATTCTCTAAACCAGTGTTGTCCAACATGTGTATATATATATATATATATATTTTATTTTTATTTTTTTATTTATTTATTTTATTATTTTTTATGTGGAAAAGCAATACCATTCAGAAGCAATTTCGAGTGGTAATACAATAGTCTATTGTCTTTTTAGCCAGGAGGGGCCGCACAGAATCACTTGATGGCCACATATGGCCGTGCCACTTGAACATCACATCTCTTAAAGAATGAAGAGTTTGGCCTTAGTTTATGACACTGATGTGCATTTTTATTGTCAGAAAAGGCAAGAAAAAAAACAATTCCCATATCGGTTGTTGCCTGTCTTAAAGCTATTTGCGTCTGTGATAATTTGTTCCCATAATTAACGTTTTGATCTGCTTTCTTTTTGAAAATTCCCCAGACCATGCATTTCAATTAATACTTATCTAGGTCATATCATATCGCTGTTATGTGTGAAACATTTTATATGTTGACGTGTCTGGATTTTATAAAGAGTTTTATACTCGTACAAAATAATGTCTGTCTTAAGATAATTTGTTCGTCAGATAAAATAATTACTTTTTTTCATAATGTTTATGCTTTTTGTCCATTTGAGAAAAACATTTGTTCTATAAAATTGAGGGAGAATTATAAGACAAAAGGCCAAATTGAGCATAAAACATATTGCTGTTCAATTCCAATACATGGCTCCTTTGCAGTGTTTTTCTGCAGCATGCTGCAACATCAAAGTGCACGACTGAGCTGCACATTGAATCTGTGCTAGTGTAAGAGCAGATACATGGCTGTGTTAGTTTCGTTTTCATCCATTCAGACGAAAATTTTATTTATTTAGTCTAAAACGAATTTCGTTCATTACTGCATTCGTTTCAGACGAAATTTGTTCATTATTTTCATTTAGTTTTATTCGTTCGTCTTATAGAATACGTGTAATACTATTGGCTTTCTATAAACCGAACGAGAGCCCCCATTCATAACAATTTCTTATGAATGGGGCTCTCGTTCGGTTTATAGAAAGGCAATAGTATTACACGTATTCTATAAGCCGAAAGTCTATAAACCGAAGATCGTTCGGTTTATAGACTTTCGGTTTATAGAATACATGTGATTCTATGTATTCTATAAACCGAAAGTCTATAAACCGAACGACCTTCGGCTTATAGAATACGTGTAATACTATTGGCTTTCTATAAACCGAACGAGAGCCCCATTCATAAGAAATTCTTATGAATGGGGACTCTAGTTCGGTTTATAGAAAGCCAATAGTATTACATGCATTCCATAAACCGAAAGTCGTTCATTATGTCGGTTTATGGAATGTATATGTAATGCTATTGGTATTCTATAAACCGACTCTATTTCGGTTTATAGAATGCCAATAGCACGAATGGACGAATGATTTTAGTTTATTAACCATTCGTTCATTCTTCTTTCGTTAGTTTAGCATTTTCGTTATTCGTTTTTCGGACGAATGGACGAAAATGCTATTTTCGGACGAAAATGCATTCGTCCGAAAACGAATGCACATGTCTAGAACCTAGGTCTAACTGTGAGACATTGCACTCTCCTAGAAAACCTTGCAGCTTACTGCGTGGATCTGATTTAGATGTTTATTTGAACAATGCAGTAAATAATATTGAATTGAGTAATTATTGTGTAGTCTCTGCAACTTTGGCTAGTAACCCAGTGCATTTTTGTTTTTGCAGATAATATCTTATGTTGGATATATTTTCATGGTAATGAAATAATGAGTAAATTAGTTGTTCAGTAAAAATCAGCATTTTAATCTAGGACATTGTGGAACATTTGTACAAAAGTGCTCAGTTCCAATTTTTGCAGAACTATGTGATTGATTTCTTTGATACGTATCTTTTTGTTAAAGTAGTTCATCTTGTCTCCTTGTTATGAGTCAGAATAGAAAATCTTCAACTTCCTGTGCACTTGAGGGCGATTGAGAAACCGTGAACATGAGTGGACTATTTTTCTTTCCTCCATCTCTGAAGCACTACGTTTTGATAAATGGTATATAGACAGCATTCATGTAGTTCAGATGTTTGTAGGTTTGAATTGTTAGTATTATCATTATGTGGTTTTCTTTTTTATACATTGTACAGTACTGCAGAATATAATTGCTTGTTTAAATGTAATAATAATAGTTAAAATCATGGGCAGGGATAGAAAATTATAGGTGATACAATGGAGCGATGTATTTTAGCTGATGTATCCAATAGTAAAATACTATTTGTTTCTTTTTCCATGAAAATCCATAAAGATGTCACTTAGAGAAATGCTGTTAATTGAATGTAGAGTTACCTCCACCCACTGAAGTGACAGCTGGCTCCTCTGCTGGCAGAATGACAGGAAGCATCATACACAGGCAGTTCTTTTCTGTAGGTGTCTATTTTGCTCTGAGGGAAGGGAGTTATGTTTTCTATGCTTTTTATTTCTTTTAGTCCTGGAGGAGTAGAAAGAACTTTAGCCACTCCTAGGCACTGTAAGTGTTCATGTATCTGTAGTTGGGATGTATGTTGCATTTTGATTGACTGGGGAAGACATTCAGTTTTATAAGGATAATGTGCAGAGCTACTAAAATGAGAATATATATATTTTAAATCTTTTATTGGCATGTACATTTTGAGAAAGGAGGGGAGTTTGGTGACTTTATTGTCCCTTTAATAGAGGCTGGGTATTTATAGAATTCTGTTAGACATTTTGGAGCCAGTACTTATTGAACATTCTGCCCCTGCACAGATCACAACACCTGGTCCTCTCTGTGTTAGTCTACAGCTCTTCACTGTATTGATTTTGTTTTATTCCTTTCTTCTTTCTTACTTTGTACCGCTTATTCTATGTTTACACAATATTTGTTTTGAATAAATATTTTGCGTAGATAATTCCCACAATTCTAGCTCCTGCCATTTGCTATGAAATCAGATTGTGTTAAAGACTGCTTGTTTTTATTATTCTTTACAATTTTATAGAAATTAGAATATTGCTCCCTACCACTTTTCCATTGAACTATACAGTCAGTGTGTACATAAAAATATTGCACAGGATCCTTTCAGTGCACAGATCTGCTTCCCCCCCCCCCCCCCCCTCTTCATTGGGTGGAAAAAAGGATTGCAAGGTCAGCCAATGTTTCACTGGACACGTATAACTTTTACCTGTTCCCCTGCAGCATGTAGCATTCAAGTGTGTTTAGGATGAAGCAGTTAAGTAATTAAGGATCCCATAGGAACTACCTTGATTAATTCATTGATTTCCCTTTGACACAAATAGGCTATAGATTCTGCACTGCAGCATGGTAAAGGTGTCTCAAAAAAAAATGGCCACGCATATGTAAATATGCATGGAAGGAAAAGTAGGAGGAGTTTGTGTGAGATCTACTCAGTTTAATAGCAAGAAGACAGTAGCAATTCAGAAAGTGTGGTTGAGAGGGATGGCTGCTTTGGGTACAAGTAATAAAGCTGTGTAAAAATATTTTAATAAAAAAATAAAAAAAACTCTTTCATTTATGTTCAATTCACACCAATGTCCAAGTGCATGAACAATGAGTAACTCCTGATGGCTACTCTCATTTAAGAGAATTTTCTTCTCCCTTGGGCAGCACACATAAATGAATGTATAGAATGTGCTGGATGGACTTTGATGTTTTCCAAGTGTATCAATATGTACATGATAATGTGAAGTATAGACTTGAAACACTGTATCTTATTATAAAAGCCTTCCTTTGCTTGAAAGGGATAGGGAATGATTACATGTCTGCATAATATCCGCAATGTATATGATACATTACCATTTTCATGAAGTACTCTGTATGGTATTTTATAAGGCTATATTTTTGATATACAGAAGGAAGCAGTTAAGAGCCATTTAAATTGTTCTCTAAGCCCATGATCTCCTACGCCGGATTTTACAACCCAAGAACCCTAGTGATAATATTGCACACATTTTGAGCACTAGCCCTTTCTTTATGTGTAAAGTCTAAGGATCCAACTGTATACTGTTATGGTACTCTATGTATCACAAAACATGGACATTATCTATTACCAGATCACCCGTCTAGTGTGGTTTAACATAAGAATTGTGAAGGTGTTAAACCATGATTTGGTCCTTGCTTCTCTGAAGGAAGCAATGGGTAAAAAACATGTCCTCCGTTTGCAAAGTAAACCTGATGTGTGTCCTAATAGATAAATGTGTGTTTACTCTCTTCTGTGTCTCACTGCTGGCTCACTCTGACACTGGCAGCGCATGCACAGTCAATCAGAGCAGGGGCTTGTTTTTGTGTGAGTCTAGCAGAGGGGACTGAGTTAAGGTACCCTCTGCTGATCCCATGCAAAAACAAAGGTCTCAGTCTGCTCTAGAAGAGAGAGCTAGTCGCCGACCAGACCAGTTTATCCTCACACTAGTGATAACTAACTTTTAGACGCCCAAGTTAAAAATACAGTATAGGGTCTCTGTAAGCATGCATGGGATAGGAATAAGGCTCTTTTAAATATAGGATAAAAAAAAAAAACAAGGGCTACTAGAAGTATTCCGATTTTTTTTTGTAAGAAATTAGGCAGGCTAGATGGGCCGAACAATTCTTATCTGCCGACACATTCTGAGTCTCTAAAAAGTGTGTGTGGGACACGATTCCTCATCCCACTTTACTGAGCTTTCATTTTTCTCATGCATACATTTCTCCTCTGCAGCACTCTCTGTGCAGAACAAGTGACCTCTGTCTACATGTTCCGCTCTCCCTCTGTTTCAGTGCTGTTTCCCTTAATTATTTAGAAGCGAGGCCTGAGCCGTGCAGGCTGTTTCTGCCACTTGATGCTTTCATTTCACCAGCTGTAGAAAATGGAGCCAGTAATTTGCTTTATATGATATCCTAAATGTCAAATCTTTATTACTGTATATACTCTAGTATAAGCCGACCCGAATATAAGCCGAGGCACCTAATTTTACCACAAAGAACTGGGAAAAAATATTGACTCGAGTATAAGCCTAGGGTGGAAAATGAGGCAGCTACTGGTAAATATTGCCCCCAATATGCCATTTAATATGCCAGGATATTGCCCCAATATGCCAGGATATTGCCCCAATATGCCAGAATATTGCCCCCAATATGCCAGGATATAGCCCCCAATATGCCAGGATATTGCCCCCAATATGCCAGGATATTGCCCCCAATATGCCAGGATATAGCCCCCAATATGCCAGGATATAGCCCCCAATATGCCAGGATATTGCCCCAATATGCCAAGATATTGCCCCCAATATGCCAAGATATTGCCCCCAATATGCCAAGATATTGCCCCCAATATGCCAAGATATTGCCCCCAATATGCCAAGATATTGCCCCAATATGCCAAGATATTGCCCCAATATGCCAGGATATTTCCCCCAATATGCCAGGATATTGCCCCTTAGTATGCTCGTTATGCCACCCTCCTCCCCCAGACCCCAGCACTTACCTCGTTCCTGCCCTGTCCCCCGGTGCTCTGAAGCTGCGTGGCTGTGAGGGAAACGTTGTGAGCTTCCCTCCAGCCAAAAATTGTGCTGAAAAACTCGGCTTATACTTGAGTATATACGGTAAGTGCATGTATGTATACACATGAAACACATTACCCAGCGTTGTAATCCTTTTTCAACAATAATCATGTTTTCCCATGTTAATTTCATCCTATATTTTGTTGACCTAGGTGCCTTAAGTTAGCCTACAAACTATACATAACTGTGAACTAATCACTATCTTGAAATATGAGTTCTAATAATTTTTAATTGTTTCTCTAATCTCTAGCACTAACACATCTCAGCGTCTGGCCTTAATGTCTTGGTACGTTTTTGGCCAACTTGTGGTTCTCTAGTTGTATTGGAATACAATTCTTGTACAATTGATTCATCTATTTAGATTGCTTAGTCAAGGCTACTTTCTATCTTGTTTCCATCTGTTCTCTCCTTGAGAAAAGTCTGCTAGCTAAGGATATGATTGTGCATTTATCACAAAAAATTGTCCCTTTGACAGTCTTTCATTCTCTTGCCCTTATCTAGAACTGGCTTGCTACCAATCCCACATACTAATTATCTTGCAAAAGGCACTTTCTCAATCAAGTGTTCAGCTAACCTGGGTCAATATCTTCATTTTTTACTTTTACCTAATCCTTTTTTGTGTCTAGTCTTGTCCTCAAATATCCTAAGGCCATACACTATTTGGTTCCATGTTTTAAAAGATAATCATTAAAAGATATCACTGTTAAAAACAAATAATCATTTGCACCGTCTTTTGACTTAACAAACTTGTGTGCAGACAAAAAGTACTTAAAAATGAAAACACTTCCTTTTTATTTGTTTATTTATTAAAAAACGAAACACATTTGTAACCATATTATATTTTATTGTATTTCATAGATTGTGTTTTATTTATTTGTTTTTTTTTCACCAGACCCATGAAAACTCACCATGGTAGGTTAATATACAGGTTGTTGCGAAGTAGCAGTCAGTTAGTCAGCTGGTGCGTGCTGTGCAACCATTTGTTTGTGGAACAGCAAAGTATATTACATTAGTGAAATTAACTTTACTTATCCTACATTGAAGCTGGATCCTGATCAGGCTGTCCAGTGGAACTTCCAGCGCTCCACTTTCATTGAATTGAAACTGCAGATTTATCCAGTACTGGGTGAGATCTCTCCATACAAAAAAGGTTTTTACTTTTTTCTGTTGTGTACACAACAATGCTATTGTTATTGGAGTGACTTTCCCTGATTGAACGGTCTATTATAAGGTCATTTACAAGTACCAACAAATACCACTTACAGTTGGTATACAGCTAGAATATCTAGCAGTGATTAAATTACACGAACTGACTTATTGCAAAGGCATCCTATCACACTACCACACCTGAATCCACCAAGATCTTCAGAATGACCCGTTTTTTTCACAAATGTTTTTAAATATAGACTGCGTGGCTCGAGGTGCTCGATTTTATACACTTGTGGCAATGGGCCTGAAACATCTGATTTCGTTATTAAGTTGTGTGTCCCAATACTTTTGTCTATATAGTCTACCTTGGTATCTTATTGTTCCCACTAGGATATTTTTTTCAAATTTTGCTACATTTTTCTAAATTAAAAAATTGTTAGAGAGCCTATTTTTTCTTTTCACCTGTCCTTTTTTGATACTAGAACCTGAAGTGCTGTCTTTTACATTGTGTTTTTTTTGGGCTCTAATCATGCTTTACTACACTACCAGTGAACCACCTATAAGAAAGCTGGACATGAGAAATCCTACTGTGAACAGTTTATCATTTTGTGTAATCTCCTTGAAGACGAAGGAAAAAGACTAAAATCCGCTTGTAGTTAATGGGGATTAGCTAGGCAAAATAAAATAAGAGAATATTGGCTAATGAAACAGATAAGACAGATAAAGTAGCAGCCAAAGGTTATAACTTTTACCTTGCACATGTAATTACAAGCTGAAGTGCTGGCGATCATGAAATCCAGCTTTTTAGGTCAAGGGAGGAGAAAGCATCCTGAGGCTGAAGAGGTGCATAAAGGAAGAATTGATTACTCATCAACTTCAGGCAGACAAGCAGAGTTTAGAAACTGACTCCAAGCCAGATGATTCTCATGTGACTCAGCGCTAAGGGGATGGGAGGCAGAGAAGCCCACACACATACATAAACTTAGTGGATTGAGCAGCTCTGTAGAACAGCGATCAGGATGTGATGCCTGGAACTGTGAGATATTTCTGACTTTAGAGCTGTCAGTGCTGTCGGAATCCGGCATCTAAGCAGCCTCTTTTCCTCAATCACGCTTCCAGAAATGTGTGTGTTTCAAATACATATTGCAGTCGGGTGAAAACTAGGTCACCTAAAATAAAAATAATAATATTTTTAATTTAATAATTTGAGTTCACTTTCTTGTGCATTGAATATATGTTAAATATAGTGTTTAATTTGTCTGCCATATCTTAAATATACATATGAGCCTCTTCTACAGGCAAAGACGTTTTGGTTCATTTGTTAAAGGGGCACTTACTCTGTTCTGCTTTAGATTCAGCTCAATATTGTCACAAATAAGGCCTCTTTAATGTAATTACCCGCTAGCCACAAGGAATGTTGTTATGGCATGATCTGATTAGTAATGACAGCTCGAGTTGGCTTCTGACCACTGTTCGATTCATTCTAAATTAAAGAGGTTCTGTTTCTACCATGAAATGCACTGTATGGGATTCTAATCAGACTCTGTTAGGAGAAATGGTTAGATTACCCTGCATTTTAATGGGTGGTATAGCATTGTCATCAGTTGGCATATAAATTGTGTCCATTAAAGTGAATGTCTTGGATAAAACAACTTTATATCCACTGTTATGTTCAAATATTTACAGGGGATCAATCATTTTTCAGATATTTTCAATGCTGCATTTCAGTGCGGCTGACTTGGAAGCACGGTTGCTAAATCTGCCATTATGGTCAGGCCACTGTTACATGCTGATGGTTTGTAGAATTGATTTGCATGCTGAAGGAGCCAATTGATTACATAAGGAGCATACCCCTTAAGAACCACCTTGATTAATCATTTGATTTCCTTCTGAACCCATTAAAATTCTATGTTCTGCAGGGCAGTATGTAAAACATATATATGTCTAGTTAAAAATAGCAGTTCTGGCAAATGTACTTTGAACCATATGGAGATGGTAGCTAAGTCGTTAGCTAGAATGTGAAAGACTGCCTCCTGCTCCTTTCACAGTAAGTAAGCTCTGCTTCTTAACTCATGTCATCACGCCTGCTACATTGAGAAAGGAACATGGAGCTTCCAATGTTTGTATTTTGAGACTTGCATGAGTAAATAGCTGTAGTTCAGAACCCTGATTGCCTCTGGGTTTCTGTTACCAGCTTCAGTGGGTAATGTCAGCTGGCGTGGTAGTGAGTTAAAACCAAATTGTTAGTATAACACTTTTCTAATTACCACCTGGAGCACAAAGGCTGTTTTGCTGGTAAGTTGGATGTTAATTGACTCTCCTCTATGAACACTCGGATTACACTACTTCATTTGGTTCTCTTTGCAACATCTACCCTTATTGCACATAATTATCGGCATGTTATTGACATGATCTTGGTTGTTAACAAATATTTGCTATAATAAAATGTTTTTTCCAAATAGAGCAGAGATGGATATTTAAAAATACTTTATTAGTTCATGTACCAGAAGCACCAAGACTTCCAAACAGGTAACTTAAAATAGATTATTGAAAAAGTACAACTGCTGGAATTTCTTAGAAGTAGACCTGTAACCTAAGGACATTTGCTTTAATAAATGAGGACTAAGATAGATAGATAGATAGACATATTATTTTTCTTAATGTCCAGCTATAGCAGTTGTATTTGACTCTAATTAAATCAAACTGAAATATTGGCAAGTAATAAGGTTAAATCAATAATTTTTGAATAAATGCTACATCTGTAGCTGTTCAGTGGAAAGCACATACTGCTGTTAGTTATGAGCAGTACTTAAATATTAACATGTTTTGCAGTGTGTGACCTCAATTTCCCTCCCCCTGGGATATGGACTGATTATACGCTGAGCAAGTCAACACAAAATAGCAGAGCCGTCCCATAATTCCCTCTCCTTCAGCCAAGAGAACGTAGTTTGCTAGAAGTAGATTAAAACCATATTATTTATCGATACAAAAGAGTCTACCAGATTCTTAAATCCTAGGTGGGATTTAAATCCTTCACAATTGCATTCATTATATGACTGACCAAATTATTTTCATTTCACACATTGTATAAGTATTCCAACACAAGTATTCACATTGTACAATGTATTTATAAATCGACATAAAGTACATTGTATGTATTGACCAAGACAAAACATTTCATACATGTCATTTAAAGGTCAATACAAATCTTGTGCAATATATATATATATATATATATATATACACTATTGACTTTTTTTTATATTCTTTATTACATTTTTTTATCGTATAAAAAGACATACATACATGTAAAATGATAGGTAAAGGATATATAAGTTAATAAATATTGTTACATACAGTGAGAGAAACAAAAAGAAAAAAGGATCATAATCCCCGCTCCATATGTCCATCCAGGTGTTTCTTGTACCCATCAGATATCCCTACCCATCAACCTTCAATAACAATACAATACAATTATCATTCATGGTGATGGAGTACATACAGAACCGTTATCTAGATGGAAACATTACATGCTTGGGAAAGGGCCCCGTCCCCCACCCGACCTACGCAAACTCCACCTCTTACCAACTCATTTCCACATCTTAGCCTTTTGTATTTTTCGATACAATCCGCCCACCTCCGTGCTTTACCCATTGGAGATTCAGAGGCAGAGGAGAGGCTCTCTCCATCCTAAGCTGAAAGCTCAGTTGATTCTCAAAGTGTCTTACTTCGAGCTCTCTGCTCTGCCTCCACTCTCTAGCTAATATTTGTGTATTGTCCTTTTAATGTCCTGATGAAGACTGCGCTTAGGAGCTTCAAAAGTTGATTGAAATATATGTAAAAAGTGATCCTCAAGGGTCTTTAGATATCAAGACTTCGCTTATGAGCTCAAAGCGTTGATTGACCTTTGTCTTCAATAAAGCATTTTTTTCTATTTTTGATATCTAAAGACCCATGAGTGCCACTTTTTTCTTCTATATTTATCATGGTCGTGTTTGAACCCGGGATTATACATTTACCTAGGAGTACCACGTACCTTCTGCTATTAGTTAATTTTCAAATATATAAAACAAACATATTCTGTATGTGCCATTAAATAGCAGCTTGTACCTTGTGTATACATTATATATACACTGACACACTCCATATATTGTGTTCATAGGCCAACAAGGTCAAGATACATGTACATCACATATATCGCCACATGCATTTACTGTACACAAGCTAAGCTCCATATAATCTTCCGCTGCCTCCATTAAAGCACAGAGATATATTCAGTGGATATAAGCAAAAACTAAGGAAAAGCAGAAGCGTGTTTTTAGCAGTGCTTGGCATGAGTAATAATTCTGTGCAGCTGTGGGACTCGTAGCTTGTTGCATATTAATGGTACTACACTAATCTAACTCATTAGAGAAATTCCAGACATGATGACTTTAGATTGAAAGTCTGGAATGTTCTGTTCTTTAATGTAAATGATGGATGCAGAGCGATGATAATTGCATAGGTATTTCTATATGTTTGTGGTTTTACACCTCTCGGATCTAATCAATTCATGCATTTTCTGTGACCGTTTTTCAAGCACTCTCAATATACATCCTCTAAGTGCAGAGAAAAGAACAGAAATGCCTAATGCATTTGATAGAAGTTACTTATCTAACACCTAAGTCACTGCTCACAAAGCCTGTAGGGTTCAATAAGTGGAAAGGGGGGGCTTGATCTCAAAAGCAACTATCTATTTGTTTTAATACATGCAAATATACATAGTGTGACCAAAAGCAAAGAATCGTGCATAATGGAATATATATATATATATATATATATATATATATCTTCCCAAATACTGCACGATTCCTACATGATGTTATAAAGCAGATTAGCCTCAGGGAATGGTGTTATGTTAAATGAATATTGAACTTAATGGAAGTGTATGTTTTGGGCCCTGGGGTGGAGCACTTGGAGAGTAGGGTGGGCCAGTTCTCCACTCCACATTTTGGAGATTGCTGGGAGACTGCAGGTGAGGAATCCAGTTCTAGTGTTCCAGCAGTCTGATTTACCTCACCTGAAAAAGATAATTAATGGTAGGTTAATACACCCCCCTGCCAGGAAGGAGAGTAGATTGTGTTTTGCATCCTGTGCAAAAACAGGAAGGTGAATATATTTCTGTTGGAAAGAGCAAGGACTTTTGTTTTGTTTATTTTAAATATACCATACTGTATCCTTTTGAATCTTAGAGCTACAATAAAAAGTTACTTTATCTAGACTGCGGAACCCTAATCCCAGGACAGGGTACTCAGGAAAGAAGTACTTTTTGCCACAATAAGTAGTAAAATGCAAGTAAAAGAAGAGCCATGTTGGTTTCCCACTCCTATGTGCTGGCATGTAATGCTACCAGGTTGAGGAAACAGTGATTTGTTCAAATGCACCCTGCAGCTACCTCACTGTGCTCTAAGCATAATTTGTTTTGTTTGGGGGAGGGCACTGGATACAAGACAGTTTAGCCCAAGGAATGCACTATAATGGACATAAGATTTAGGTTTGGGCGGCATCAACACGTGTATCCTGTAGTATGAGCAAATTCGTAGCTTGTAAAAAAAAAAAAAAAAGTGATTCTTCAAGGTGGAAGTACACGGTACAAATGCCACTTTGCACACCATCAGCACATTTAGCTTCCCATTAAAAATAACCATTAAATATAATAATGTGGTAATGCATAGCTTGTGGGTGGGTCTGTTCCAGTTCATGACACTTTTAGGAGATGGGGTTCCTCATTCAGGAAAGCTCTGCTTAGTCCACATGACACAAACCCAGAACAATAATACTGTTAAAGCAGGCTATGCACAATGGATTAAAAAGATAAGAAAATTCAAGTAGAGGATTTCTGTAAATCGCACCTCATAAAACCCAGAGAAACACAGCCCCTCCTAATACATAATAATATGTCATAAATCACTCACTGCGAAATAAATAGTGAAGGAAAGGCTTAAGTAGATCAAGCAGAAGATATTCTCTAATAACCACTGCAAATAAAAAAAAAAACATATCTGTTTCCTGTTATTTTAAAACAAGCACTGTTGTTCCAAAATACCGGCCAGGTGGCAACCCTAGCTGGGAGGAAGTGCTTTAACCCATTTCAACAGTTTGTGGGCAGTCCTATGCAATCCTATGCAGTTGTCTAGCACATTAGCATATCATGCCACACTTTCCTATTGGTGGCCACAGTTATTCAAATTTATGACATTGTCTCATCAGTATATTTGCCTGAAAATAGCGTACTTATTGTATATGTATCAGAATTAAAAGAACCGATATCTTCAGTTAAGTATTTTCCTTATTGCCTGCATATCTGTTGCCCTCAACACATCTGTGTGTTTGGTGATGGAGTCCCTTTTAGCCTTCAACCTCAGTTTCCATTATGGCACTTGTGTCCATACAGTTTGTAGTAGAACTAGATAATCTCTAATATTTTATTTCACACCATCAATCTCGGTTTGGATGTGCTTTAAAGGCCCATGGGGGGTTACTTGTTTTCTGTTACTCACTTTTTAACCATACATACTGTGTTCCTGTTACATAATAGATAAGTATGTTAACGCTACTATTTTGTTTTGAATCTATTATGTAAAATCTATTTCTGGGAAAGAAAACCCCCCAAAAAAGCACTTGGTTATAATTAGTGCCTATAATGCTCATAGCATAATACTTTTCATGACAGGTTGTTAAATATTATTAAATATATTTTTAAAAAGACTGATCTGTTTTCATGTATTCTCAAAACATATAGATACTTTATCGAAAAACATAAATATTTTAATTTTCAAGATAATTCTGTCTGTTTGAGTATCAAGTTGTGTACAATAATGTGCATTACACAATCTCACTCTTGACGGGTTAAGAGAAAAATTTAACATTTTTGAAGATAAAAAGGTAACCAAAACAAAAAAACATGAAAGCTAACTTATGTTCAAACAGTTAACCTAGTGTAACCTTTTACAAAATAATACACAGAGGAGAACTGTTACATACTAATAAAATTAAAGTTCCATTTCAAGAATTTTATGACAAACCATTGTCTATGAAAGGGCAGATCCCACTTACCTTACTGCAGTATAAAGATTCTTCCAACCCCTTACTTGGAAAGACTGATTTATTAAAATAAAAAATAATTCAAAGAGAAGATGAAAGATGATTGTGTTTGAGCTCTGGGGCCTGGCAGTATTATCTGTCATCTATCATGCCTCACATATATTAAACTGTTTAAGAATGTAATATTAGATAAAATTGAGATATATATTTCCATTTAAAATGGTAAAACCGTTTTTGGGAGGAATCAGCACCTGCTAAATTAGGTCACGGCAGTGTAGGAAGCACAAACAATTACACGTTTAAATAACTATCCGACATTTGAAGACTAGTTAGGGAATCTGCACATTTGTAATGGTAATTTGTCTTAACGTATTGGTATTTTCACAGTCCTTGGGGTCAGATCAGCCTGATATAATGTCTCTTGTTGAGTTGGACAAAAACAACTTAAAGATTTTCCCGTACTGCAATTATTCAGAAAAATTGTCCTACAGCAAGACAGATAGTTAGCATTTAATTTGCACTGGAGGAGTTCTCCTGCTATACGCTTGATAGAATAGAATTTGACAGCAGATAAAGACCATTTTTACCCCACTTAGTATGCATATTACTAATTGTTTTAAAGCCTGAATTACTCCTTGACTTCATTCTCAGGCAGATTTTAGTAGATTCCAGTTATTTTTAAATTAATAGACATCTTACAAATTCTACTGGTTGTCTGTCTTTTTTCAAATGTAAATCTTTCTAACTCTATTAAATTTCTGTGGCCTAAGGTGAAGTGTTTAGACTCTGACATACTTTTCTTATACATGTTTAAAGGAAAATTAAACATTGCTTAACCCTTGCCTCCTTAAAGGATGCGCCGGTAGAATTTTGTAAACCCGACGGTTTACATTCTGCTGTGTCTCACATGCGAGACACAGCAGTTCCCGGTTGTCGCGTGCTGACAAACTGACCATCTAATATGTTCCAGACAGAAAACCTGACATGAATTTGTTAGTGGCAATCCAAGTGAGGTAAAACCTTAAACTTTAGGTAGTACAGCAGTAAACGAACTCAAGGTTATGTTGTCCAAGTAGAGATAAAGTTATGGCCTCAGAACTGATAACCTACTGTGAGGTGTTTTGAAAGAAATTCCCTAATGTTTGCTTATATATCCAATGTTGTTTTTGCTACAACTTATTGGCATTTGACTTTTGATTACCAAAAGTTACATTAACATTTATGTATATTACATAGCTACATAGTTTTTTGAGTTGAAAAAATACTTGGGTCCTAATCTTTTTTTTACCGTTGTTTATCCCAAAAAAAAAAAAACTTTTAGCAATTTTACATTTTTCTTTCAATGGGGAAAAAAATGCTTGTTGATACTTCATAACTAAAACTTTCCATTCCCCTTATTAGTTTTGTAGCCCTTCTCTGCACTTTCTCTAATGTCATTTTTTTTTTTTTTTTTTTTTTAGACAAGGAGCCCAGAATCGAACCACATATTCAAGGTGGGGTCTTAAATGTAATGAGACAGATTAATATATTCCTCCTGTGAATGGGGTAGATACAAAGTCAGCCATTAAGGCCTGTTAAAGTTAATATACCGCACATTATTCCTAGAGGAATAATGTTTTTTTCAACATTGTAATTAAGTGTGTTAAAGCACTGGGACTGCGTTAAGGGAATTTTGCATAAAATGCCATTTATGACAATTTCCCTGTTATTCAAATGCCTTGGGACTGGGGGTGTAATAGCCATTCCCAGTCCCCTAGCATCCCCCCTCCAAAAAAAAGTTTGTCCCTCCGCAATAAATAAAACTTTCCCCTAGTGACTGCGAGCCGGACCCATGCCCGCAGACACTAAAAAAAATCAGTACCCCCTGAGGCCACAGTCCAATGTTATGACCAAATAAATGCCCACCGCAGAGACCTGGGGCCACGCTATGCACCAGGTCTCTCATTGATAAAAAAAAAAAAAAAAAAAGCCTGCCCCTCACGACCAGGGTTGCACTATGCCCCAGGTCCCTAATATAAACATTCAAATGCCCACCTGGTACTTGGGGCCTGCGCTAGGCCCCAAGTCCCTAATAAAGAAAATAACCACCCCATTGGCTTTTTTACAGGTATTGGAGCCAATGTAAGATCATTCCTCCTTACTTGGGCAAGATAGAGGTGGCGTGTAGGAAGTTAATTTATTTAATTAGTATTTATTTTATTAATTGTCCCAGTGGCATTTGACCGAGGGGGGGGTGTTTAAAAATTGAAATGGGTCTTTGGGCACAGCACTCACCAAGTTTGTGTCATCAGCAAACACTGATAAGGACATGGCTCCCTATACCAACTGGGAGAGCATTAATAAATGAATTAAAAAGAAGACGACCCAGCATAGATCCCTGAGGTACTCCACTTATCACATCTGTCCAGTTTGAGAACTTCCCATTTGCCACCACTCTTTGTATTCTATCTTCCAGCCAATTGCCAATCCACACGCAAAAACCCCTGAGGCTATTTCAGTAAAATAGTTAGTAAATAAACCAGTGGTTTAGCAATCCACATATAAGTTGACGGTTTTAATCCAATATATGTGAGGCTACAAAATCTGGGGCATACCCTTCCTGGTTTTGTAGCCTCACATATATTGGATTAAAACCGTCAAATGCATGCAGTGTGTTTGCAACTTCATTTTAATCTGATACGTGGATTGCTAAACCGCTGATTTTTATTTTTTATTTTACTGCTTACCATTTGGTGGAAGCACCGAGCGATCCCGTCTGTCCTACATAGCACATAAGTACCCAGTGTACTGGTTGGCGTCTACAAATTCTAGGTTAGATGGACAAGATCTGTCTTTCAAGGCATGTTTGCGCCTGCTAATGAAATTCCTGAGGACATCTTGAATATATTCCCTTAGCAAACCTTTTCCATACCTCAGATGTCAAGTTTGTAGGTCTGTAATTGCCCAGCTGGGATTTAATCCCTTTTTAAATATGGGCACCACATCGGCTTTACGCCAATCTGTGGGCACCATGCCTAAAGTAAAATAATCCCTGGAAATCTAAAATAATAGTCTTGCTAGGGCCTGGCTTAGCTATTTAAGTATATGTGGGTGTATTCCATCTTGCTTTGTCTACCTTAACACCATTTCATTGTTTTAACACTTTTTCTTGTGTCAGCCAATGACATGCTTGCTGTTTCTCTAAAAGTAACTTGCAGGTTTTTGTCCATCAGGTCTTCCTTGGTAAAAACAGAAGAAAATAAAATATTTATATTGTGCCAGCAATTTACGTATCACTTAGATGGGGACTACATACTGCGTTATATGTAGCAATGTAGCTCATATATCTTTAATCCTGCACAATACTAAGTACAGGTTTAGTATCACTTATCCTGATCCGTTATCCAAATACATTTGGGGATTTTGCCACACATTGCAAATTCCACACACACCTTTCAAAATGTCAACAAACAACAGTTTATTTAGTTTCCAGCTCCCTTAAGCTGTGATAAAGCCTTTCCATGCATGCTCAGATTCCCCCACATCCACAAATGGTAATACAATGTCACGTGTACAGGTCTGACTCACCAAATGTAGGTTCCAAACGATGCCTCACGTCACAGCTACAAAACAGTAAATGTGATTTATTTGCTCTATACAGTATTTACATTGATACTACTGTATTTCATGAGAGGCTTTATTAAATCTTATTGGTGAAAATGACCCATTATCCAAAACACTTCTCATCCCAAGCATTTTGGATAATGGATACTCAACTTGTACGAATATTTTATTCATAGTAGCAGAGGTTCTCATTGTCCAGTCAACTTTAACTATGTCTATTCAATAACCACTCAAAACACTAAGTAGGTCTCCATAAAATTATTGTTGGGACCCTCTGTATGATGTTACTATTAAAGTGTTACAAGAATTGAAGAATAACAGCTGGTTATAATCTCTACTATGTACTGAACCCATGGTCATCACTTGATGTCCATGTTGGTACTTTGTGTCATGGCCACTCAATTTAGATAAATTGTAATACAAGTTACGTTTTAATTAGGACACAATAGTCTTCTATTTGATGTTTACTAGTCTTACTGTAGAATAAGTGTTCAACACTAATTTAAGTATTGCAACTGTTTTTATTCTCAAACTTGCTATTTTATCTGCACAGACACTTTTACTCAAACTGATGATAAATAAAATACGGCCCTCTACATGATCAACAAAATTGACCTGCTTTTTTCCCCCACTGCCCTTTTTTAGTACATGGCCCCCCTTGGTCTGCTATGTATTTCATCCTTTCCTCTTTCCCTACCTGTTATCTTCTCTGTCCCTGAGTCTCTCTCATTACATGTTGGTTTTAGGATAATCCACCAGGTCTATACATCCAACGTTCTTGGCACTGAAAGAGTGTTGACTCTTTTAAGCAAATTCTACATCATATGCTAATTTCCAAAGAGTTAGGAACCATTTTCAGTGGCTTAAACTGAAATTAATGGTATGTGCTTTCATCAGTGTCTTTAGTGCGTTCATTTTAAACGTATAATGATTCCTCCTCTACAATAAATTAGGTAATTTACTTCTTTAAATTTGATTAAAACATTTCCAATTTCCACTACCATAGTAAATGAGCCTTCAATATGGGTATTGAAGTTTAGTGTTATGGGTGCTTCTCACTTTGCCTGGTGTCATTATGCCCTGTTGGCTGCTACAAATGATAAGTTAGTGATTTGTTTCAAGCACGGGGATTATATGCTTTCTGCATTGTTTGCATCCTTCAGAACAAGTTTAGGACATCGCTGTGCACTGAAAGGAGTAATTGCAATTAACATATTTTTTTTCTAAGAGCAGCTATTGTTTAATGAGTAAGCTCAGGCAATAGATATACAGGGATTTATTGGGCCTGGCACTTGCCGTTTCCTCTCCCGCAGAATCAATTGCCAATAAGAACCAATTGCCAATATCTCTCTTATCTATTTGGCTAGCAGGAGATAGACCTATTGAGCCAAAGACACCTAGACCACCAAAGACCGCAAAAACGTATGTGAATCTAAACCCAAAGTGGAACCAAACAATGATTTGTTTACAGTTAAGCAATGAAATACAATTTGAATCCGTTTTCTTTTTAGCTCTAATGGCTGAGCAAGCACTGTATAAAGAAGAACCAAAGGTACATCCGTAGGCCAACATAGATAGAAATCATTCTTCCAAACCAATGAAACCATGTGTAAGGGTGTATGTAGTACTAACAACTATTTATGATGATAGACCTGTAAAGAAGCTCTATCCACAAATTATACAAAATGTAATTAAGTATTGATTACTGGGGGAAGGTATAATTGCCCAGATATAGACTATTGGAAATGCACTGTGTTCTACAGACAAGGAGGATAAATATGGACACGTCTTACATATTTAAATGTGCAAATTAGTCCATCTTGACACAGTGTGTTATCCTTTAGAAATAGCTTTCAAGAACTGCTTTGCATTGTATATTGCCCTATTGATGAATACAATAATAAGCTTAGATGTATTCTCTCTTATTCATATTTCTGAGAGTTGACGAGTAAAATGCACAGGAATGTTTGGATATAAACAGTTTGTGTTATGATTTTCTTGGATTGGTGACACATTGAAGGAGAGGTAGTTGAATCTACTTCGTTTCCCTGTAGGCCAGTACAATGTCTCATAATGTTGCTGACTGTTTTTCCTTTTGTTCCTCAGCTATACAAGGATCAGGGGTGATTTTCAGGACTGTAGAAGTGACTCTGCACAAAGAAGGCAATACCTTTGGATTTGTAATACGAGGTAAGTGACTGACACATTGTATTATGTAGTAGCTCACTGCCCTGAAACTAACAATGGCACTGAGATGTTACCACCTAGTAAGAGAGGCAGCTAACGGATTAGATTATTGTTGGAATCCAAGACAGGCTTTGCCACTATCTTAAACTTGCTTGCTTAAAGTGATGAGAGTTCTAAAAGGTGATATGAACGATTCTGGATTTGTGAAAGGGATTCCTCTTCGTAGGTAGGATCGGGACAAAGAGTTAATTATGGTAAAAGGCAACAAAAGCTATTAGCCAAACTATACACAGTCAATTTATGCACAAAAGGCACTGTGCTAGAGATTCTCAATATACTGTTAATAAATGCTAATATTCTGTTTATGACCGAACTGGACCAACTCTTTTGTAATACGTTGTTGTTATTTGACAGAATATACAATATTCGTTCTCTATTTATGTAATTTGAGTATGTCTTCCACTATATACTAGGCCAGAGATTTCTAACCGTGGCACTGCCGATGTTTGTGAACTACAGGTCCCATAATTCCAAGTCAGCCTTAAGTATAACTGAGAATAATGGGATATGTAGTTCCATCACTGTATGAGGCAAAGAAGAATTTTAAATAGTTCTATGCTTTTTATAACACTTAAATTTCACATTGCATTGTACTAGCATTCTATTTAAGCACAGCATGCACCTAGTCTCACTGTGACCTTTATATTAAATTAGGCTGCACAAAGCTTGTTTAGTAGCAGCATGGATTGAGTTTTAATTTTAACTTGGCCACATTTTAATGATTTTTTTCCCCCCATGTATTAAAATCCCTCTGGCTGATAATGTTTTTAGCAAGCTTTATAAGATCAGCATCTTCTGATGTCATTGTGCAGTACGTGTCCAGACAAGGTAAAAAAAAAAAAAAAAAAAAACATGTTCTTTGCATCTTGGTGCAGCAGGGAATACAAGATACCTGATTAATTAATGATTAGAAATTAAAAGAAAAAGTAATTACAGTGCTGTTGATGGCTGGCCCCCAAATACAAGATAACTCTGGATATCTGTCCTCGTAAACACTTCTTTCTGATATAATGTGCTTCCTCAACTCTTTAAAACTGAAAAACTATTGCAGGCTGTACACATAACAATCTAATAAGGAAGAATGAAGATTATAGTCTAGTAAGCTGGCCACCTAGTTAAAGCTCCACTTAAAACCATTAAAATGTCAGACACGCATTAAAGGGGCCTGGAGCCAAAACTAGAAAAGAAATGCACTTTTTGAATCTCTGTTTGATAACACAACAGTTGCTTGGCATGAATGATCATGTATTGTGATAATTGAAGTTTAATGACTTGTGAATTATCATCTTCAGTACTCCCTAAGATTCATCCAGGCCAAATTCAACCTTGCATACTAACTAAACTCAGCAGGTTAGCTAGAGCCTCTAAAGAGCTGAGCTTGGTGCATTATAGCTGGACGTATTGGCTGAATTTAATGTGACTCCATCACCAAAACGTTGTTTATGTATTTTTAAAAGATCCAAAATGATCTATTTATTGTCTAATTTGCAAATTAAACCACAAAGTGATGTTATAAACAGGAGACACCACAGACAGATTTAAAACCTATTTGGGTCTGTTCACTAAAACTTAAGGTGGTCAAGTATCTTAGAAATAAAAATGTTTTATTATATCATTTAATGCTGCGTTTGGTTCCATATAATACTAGGCATTACTGAAAAGGAATATTTGTTTATGTATTTTTATTTCTGGGATGGAGATTGCAGGTATCCACATTTGCATTGTCTGGACTTTCTTTAATTATTAATGTGCACATTTCGTATTCGTTTTAGAAAGATTCTAAAACTACCTGTAAGTCTTTGAGAAAGTGCAGTGTGTTCTTATCACACTGGCTGCTTCCAAGAGGCTTTCAAATCAGTCGTAGTAGAAGAAAAATACATTTAGTTCTTTGAGTGATTGTAGATTGATGAATTCCCTTAGATTTTAATTAAATGATAAGAACCACATTATTTACATTCACTTGAGCTGTTTAAAATAAAATTCTGGTGAACTGAAAAATATCAACTTTATAGTTAAACAGTTGTACACATGGTAACAGTGATGACTGCACCCACACACTGCCTATGCCTCCCCTATTTGCTAAATTGACCTGTTCAGATGTTGCTTCCATTTCCCTCCAACCCTTGATAAGCAGTGTTCACCCTCTCTTCACTTCCACCTTTGCTTTAAATCCAACCTATGCAGACATTACCACCCTTCTATACCGGGCTGGCATTAGGTGTTCGAAGTCGGGGGCGGGCCTACCCACCCTGCCAATCACAGGCAGTGGTAAGGTATAGTTATCAGATAATAAAACATTTTTTGAAAAAATACATTCCTGATTTTTATTTGCGTCCTCTGCCCCCCTTCACTCTATTTCTCCTGCCCTCCTTTCATTATTACCCCCACACCCCTTGCCATTGCACTCACAGTACTGGGTTGCATCCAAATAACTTGCCAGCACCACTTTGCACCCATGGCATTTTAAACAGCATTTAGATTGCATTCAATGGCTTTCCAGACCTCTTAGGTTGAACACACAGGTTCACATCACCCACATTGCACAGCCATGATTTACCACAGCACATTCCTACCATCATCAGAATTACTCTACTAGGATTACCCCAGAATCTCAGGCATGCCCTATCACTAATGTTGCACACGTAGCCCTGAACCCCAAGACATGACCCGTTACTGTGTGCATGCACAGTAGCCATCCTGACTTCAGAAGCCAGGATCAAAAATTAGCGGTAACACTGAAACCCCCCTCCCCAGACTACTCCCTGGTGTCCTGCCCCCTCCCCAGCCTCCACCCACCGGTGTCCCGATTCACTGGGGGGCAAAGTTGGGAGGTACGCAGCGCTCTGAAATCAGAGCAGTGTGCGGGGATCGAGAGAGGCAGCATGACACCATGCTATCTGCTAGCAGAGGGCTGGGGAGGGGAGATCATTTGATCTCCCCAACCAGCACCTCTGCTGGCAAGCTCTTGTTTGTTTTTTAAAAGAGGCCTCTTCTGGCGCCCCATAGATGTTGTGCTTTGTGTGGTCGCAGAGGTAGTTAGTACTTAATTTCACTGCTTTGTGTGGCTTTGACATATCCTGTCATGGCATCATATGTGTCTACGGTAAGACAAAAAACATAGATTTAGGAATGTATTTTTATTTACTGCTGTTGATCCAATAGAAGGCAAACACTCCCCCTTATTTCAGCAATTTATAATTCTGCTTTCAATGGGGAAAAAATCAACAAACACTAAATCAATATTAATGCTCATACTAGCGTACATAGTCCTCTATGTTTTGCTGCTTTAAAAAAGTATCTAGGCCTCTTTTAACCGCTTCGCGACAATGGACGTGTCAAGCATGTCCAGCTGGGAACTGATCAATGATTGCGAAAACCTCTTTAACAGTGCTGGTCTATTGCCTCGATGTCGAGGCAATAGCCAGCACTGAAATTTCCAATCTGGGGCACCCACGATCGCCCCACGAAGCGATCGTGGGAGCCATATTGACGGAGCAGCATGCTCCGACAATATGGCTATGCCCTCTGGTGGTCTGAGCTTCGGAAGTGAAAGTAAATTCACTTCCGTCGCTCTGAATATGCTACTTGACTGTCCCTAGAGGTGGCTAAGTAGCATAGCAATGTAAAAAAAAATATTTAATTAGCTAAAAACTGGTTATATAGTTAGATTAGCCTATAGGGTTAAAATTAAATCTTTTTTAGCATAAGGGATAGGGTTAAAATTAAAATATATTAAGGGACAGCATAAGGGTTAGAGCTGGGGTTAAATTTTGGGTTCGGGTTGGGGTCAAAAGGTCAATATAGGAAAAAACACTATTTTTGGTTTTTGCCCCATAACTCGCCAAAAAATACTGATAAATATGGAAACATGCATTTTTAGGAACTCGGGACAACATTTAGAAACTATTTATCTTTTTTAATGATTGTATATTTGTGTAAATTATATTTTAGTTCAAAGTTAGAAAAAGTGGGTTTTTTAAAATTTGTCATCATATTTTATGATTTTTTTTGTAGTAAATTATAAGATATGATGAACATAATGGTATCTAATGAAAGCACTTCTTATGACAATAAAAACAACATATAATTTGTGTGGGTACAGTATATGAGAAAGAAGAAAATTGCAGCTAAACACAAACACCCCAGAAATGTCAAAACAGCCATTGTCACCAAGGGAAAGTCAAGGTGAAAATGTATTGTCACTAAGGGGTTAAAGGCATCTAATGTACTTAGTGAATTTCATACCTTTATTCTCCTTACCATAATGAATCCCTTCCGCTTTCGAAGACTAAATCTCCTTTCCTCAAGTCTTAGCTTTTTGTGCTTTGTACTGTCTGTTAATGAACAGGGTTTTACGAAGCCTTTTGTATAGGCCCTGTACATATTTATATAACATTATGTTATCCCCCCTACGATGCCTCTTATATTATCTACAATTACTCCCAAATCTTTTTCATTAGTACATTTCCCCAAGGAAATACCCCAAATGCATAATTTTAAATTTGTCTATATTGAATCTCATTTGCCAGTTATCCAATATGTCTAAATCGTCTTGCAGTAAAGACACATTTAGTTCAGACTGTATTGCCCTACATAATTTTGTGTCATTAGCAATCAATGAAACATAGCTTCCTATGCCCACTGTGAGATCATTAATAAACAAATTAAAAAGAAGAGGACCAAGGACCGATCCCGAGGTACTGCACTTATCACATTTGTCCAATATGAGAACTTCCCATTTACCAACACTCTTTTGATTCCATCTTTCAGCCAATTGCCAATTCACACACAAACGTTTCCCCTAAGGCTATTTCAGTCAATTTGTGTACGGTAACCTTTTTGTGTGGAACCAAATTAAATGCCTTAACAAAGTCTAAATATATCACATGCACTGCAGCACCCATGTCACTTTTGTACTCACTTTCTCATAGAATGCAGTTAAGTTTATTTGACAAGATCTGTCTTTCACATAGCCATGCTGGCTCCTGCTATTGAAATTACTGGTAAAGATGAAATCTTAAATATATTCCCATTTGGGGAGGAGGTGAGAGAACTATGTTGGTGGCCTGTAGAGGGCACTTGAACACCTAAGGCTGGCCCTGCCTCTAACCAGCCATGTTATTCACTTCTTTAGTAGCACCACCACTGGGACTACAACTACCATGCTGCTTCACTGCTATACTGGAGCTTACACTGTATTGTTAAGAATTGCTTAACTCATTCATTAACTACAAATGCTACAGGTCACCCTGTTTTAGTCAATTTGCTTTTGTAAGTCAGTAAATTGCAACTAACCAAGTTAGAACAATGACAGGGGTACTGTTCTTTTGTTTTACTAACTTATTATGTCACACTAAGAAAACAGAAATTACGGATGCAATACAAATCTCTGTCATCTGAAGATATATATTGTTTTAAATCATTTCATTGTTTACCCATGCAGTATTTTAATTAAGCTACTGAGTAATCTTACTGGCTCTTGTAAACCATTAACCCTATGTGTACCAGAAGGATAGAGCAACACATTATTTCAGACACACCTGTTACATATAGGGTTGCCACCTTTTCTTCCGAAAAATACTGGCCTTGCTACTTTCTCCATAGACTTATCATTGGCCTGAAGCCAGTTTTTTACCGGCCTGCCAATGTATGTCAAGTAATATTGCATGTGCTTGGAGCAATAAGCTGATTCTGTTTCACTTTTCAGGAGGAGCACACGAGGACAGAAATAAATCTCGTCCTGTTGTAATAACTTGCGTTAGACCTGGAGGACCAGCTGACAGGTACAATACATCTTTCTTCTGCAATACAGATGGATCTGGGTTATTCTGGCACACAAGCAGATAAGCTATACATCATGGGTTATAAGCCGATCTAATGAATGTAAAAGTCTTTACTATGTATTAACAGCAGCATTGCCAAGAAGACCTGCGGAGGAAACATATTGCTTTTATGTATTGTGGTATGTCTTTGGCATCTTATCAGGGATTGGTTTATAATATAGTGCCAGCTCATTGCAGTACACATGACTTATGCCAACATAAATTAACATTCTTTAAAGGTTCTGAGACAATCCTAAGCCATTCAGCTAACCAGACTGAATCAAAATAACAAATGGAAAGTTCATGTCAAACACCTTCCCACGTACAGATGAGAAAGGCTTCTCTTCTCCCTTAGCAATTGGAGAACGTTCTGTAACATAACACTATATAATTGGGGAAATGACTGTTTAATTATAATTTGAGTTAAATATTTGAGGTTAAGTTACCTCAAACTTGTTTATGTATTTAATACATTTTAAAGCGCTACTAGACTCTGTTATAGAAGCAAAAGTTATTTTTAAGTCGCCTGTTTGTTTTCAGGAAAGAGCATAGACTTTCCAGGTTGTAACCTAGTAACAGTGACTGTAATGAGAGATGCGCATTTACACATAATCCTTATAGCTGTGAAAAAGAATGTGCTTTGAATAAAAAAAAATGTTTAAAGGGCTAATAGACAAGTTAGGTAGATAAGTATAGATGCATGTTGGGAAATATGTAACCAGAAAAGTCAAGTAATGGAAGTCTAAACATAATACTAAAAATTATTAAAATCATATAAAGGACTTGTTTGTGCATTCAAGTTACAAGAACACTTGACTGTCCGGTATTCAAAATGCCTCCTCCAAATGTTAATTCATATTAGAGTACTTTCAAAGTACTTTTAGATGCATATTTTACATTTTGCTTTGCTTAACAAAGAAAATATTACACTTAGATGAAACTGCACATTTGCAACCAATACAAATTTGAATGGGATTTCCTGTTTTCCTAATGATGTCATCATACAATGTGTTGCACTATTAGAGATCCTATTGTTTACAAGAGCATTATAAGTTAGTTTCCTGTCACTACATAATGTCAATCATGTCATCAAAGAATTCCATCTCTCTCATATATATACATATGTACACAGCTGCTGCGAGTGATAGGCATTCCATCTCTCTCAAATATATACATATGTACACAGCTGCTGCGAGTGATATGCATTCCATCTCTCTCATATATATATACATATGTACACAACTGCTGTGAGTGATAGGCATCCCATTTCTCTCAAATAAATGCCAGCCAGCACAACCAAAACGGTGGCAGAATTGATGCTGTTACAGAACCACTGGTCTGCTTTCCTGTGATCAAATCAGTTTTCATTATTTGACTGCATTATAAATCACTGGACATCATCCGTGTCTCTGCATTATGTCAGTCTATTCAACTCTGAATTACATATGAATTTTCCCTTTAAAATAAGCCTCCATCTTTGGCTATGAATGGGTTACCATTCTGCCTGGCCATATTTCAGTACTGTCCTTAGCTGGCAGTCAGTTTCAGTCAGCTAATCAGTGATGGAGACCGAGAGACAAGGGATCAGTACTGCTGATCAGACAGGAAGCAGCATAGAGAACATCCTACAACCTATTCCACACAATGCTTTCTATTCCACCAGCACAGGAAGTGACTAAATTAAACAAAACTTTATAATCTCAGTGTTTACATAATTAGTGCTGCAGCACCTGTAGTTTAAATACATGCAGAGTAACCACTTCAGTAAAATATAAACAAACAATACAATATAAAAAAACTGGGTAAAGTGAACATGTGTGCTAATAACCAACACTAGACAAACCAGAACATTACCCTTTTCAATGAGACAGGATTCATCTGCTTCTACCTGAGCCTTCCACACGCTATTTTTCTTGAGCAGAGTACTGCTCATGTACATGTGAGTGCAATACCTGTATACTATATGCACTTTGATATTATTATCTTATATATTACACCATAATTGTTCTTATTGTTTTCCCTTTACATAACACCTGAGCATTTCGTCTCTTTGAAAATGGTAATGTTCTGGGTTGTCTAGTGTTGGTTATTAGCGCACATGTTCACTTTACCCAGTTTTTTTTTTTTGCACACTTCAGTAAAATATTAAAAATGGGATTTATGCAGAATGCCTGCATCAAATCACACTGGAAAAAAAGCATGTGCTCTATACAAGCAATAGTCTTCAACATGCACCAAAGTGAGTTTAGGGACTAGACTGTCCCTTTAATTAATCCAGTAGGATGTATCAGTACCCAGAAGCAGCAGCTATTATACACAGGTACAAACACTGAATAGTGAGAAGAAATGGTAACACCAGACAAAAATAGTTATTCCAACTAATCTATTAGTACCTTATTTATGCCATTCCGTTTAATGAATAGTGTCTATTATGGGTCTGTGCTTTTTTACATCACAGTGTCAAATGTCCATGGTGGCCCAGTAAATGTGCTCATAACCTGCAACATATCATAAAATGGATGTAATGTAAATGATCTAATGTGATCCATTTTAATACAATAAACTAAGACTAAGCTTTTTGTAGCAATGATTTGTCCAGGACTGTTAGGTTCCAACTGCTAGTGATCGATGCCTGCAGCTTTCTACAGCTGCTAACTTCCATTTTACAGGCAGTGATCAGACGCACCTCCTCTGCTGGCATCTCCTTTCCTGTCACTGATATGGTCAGCAGGGAGGAGGAGTGGGTATTGTAGCTGGGATAAGAAATGTTGTGGTAAACAAAATGGTGAACTGAAGCCTGCAGGATATGTTTCATGCCTTGCTGCTTATAGTACATCTGATCACTTGTTTTTAGGTTTGACTTTCTATTCAAAGGATAAATGTAGTTGCACTGAATAAAATGGCATTTTAATGACCATTCAGTTGGATCAATACAGATTCGACTGATGGGAGATGCAGTGCAGCATGTTGTAGTTTGTCTCCATGCTGCTTGATAGAATACATTTTTTTTCAACATCTATTGCTGTGCCGTTTATGTCTGTGCTTGGAGGTACTGTCTAAACTCTTGTGGCTTTGATTTACCAATTGTAGCAGTCTGGATATGGCTGACTGACCTTCTGCCCGGACAGGCTACCAGCTGTAAGCCGGTGTTCTGACAAAAAGTCTGGGAACTCATATCTTACCAGCGAGGTAAATCATACTTTCAGTGATCACACGCATGTTGCGGTTCACTCGTCAATGAAGTGTGCTGTTCACTCGCTGGTAAGATCTGAGTTCCCAGACTTTTTGTCAGAACAGCGGCTTCAGACAGACTTCCTTTTTTTGTTTGCTGAGAGAATTTCCCGACCTCCCGCAACCTTTTACAAAGCTACAATATTGAGTATTTTGGCCCACCTACACATTTGCATCTGTAAAAAAAAAAAAAAAAAAAGGCAATTATCCTTTGAGATGTTAAAGCAGGGGTCCTCAAACTTTTTAAACAGGGGGCCAGTTCACTGTCCCTCAGACCGTTGGAGGGCCGGACTATAGTAAAAACAAAAACTATGATCAAATTCCTATGCACACTGCATATATCTTATTTTGCAGTGAAGAAACAAAACGGGAACAAATACAATATTTAAAATGAAGTAAAGTTAAATCAACAAACTTAGTAGTATTTCAATGGGAATAGTGTGCCAGTCAGAGCACAGGAATATTATGCCAGTCAGATGCCCAGGAATATTATGCCAGTCAGATGCCCAGGAATATTATGCCAGTCAGAGCCCAGGAATATAATGCCATTCAGATGCCCAGGAATATTATGCCAGTCAGATGCCCAGGAATATTATGCCATTCAGATGCCCAGGAATATTATGCCAGTCAGATGCCCAGGAATATTATGCCAGTCAGATGCCCAGGAATATTATGCCAGTCAGAGCCCAGGAATATTATGCCATTCAGATGCCCAGGAATATTATGCCATTCAGATGCCCAGGAATATTATGCCAGTCAGAGCCCAGGAATATTATGCCATTCAGATGCCCAGGAATATTATGCCATTCGGATGCCCAGGAATATTATTCCAGTCAGATGCTCGTTATACCTCCCTCCTCCCCCGCTTCCCCATCACTTACCTCCAGCTGCTGTGTCCCCGGCCGGACGTCTTGCGCACACTGCAGGCCGTGCAGGAGGGGAACACTTCCCCTCCTGCACGGAGGAGGGAAACACAGTTACCGGATCCGGATGTGACTGAACGTCACATCCGGTCGCGGTGATTTTTTTTTTTTTTTTCCGTTTTCCTGCAGCCGCATCCGCTGCGGCTGCAAGAAGAAAAAAAAAAGGTAAACAGCGGGGAGTGGGGGGTCCCCGCGGGCCGGATAAATGTGCTCGGCGGGCCGCATTTGGCCCGCGGTCCGCAGTTTGAGGACCCCTGTGCTAAAGTTATGATACATTCTGAGTTCACTGTCACAGCAACACTGTCAATTGACAAACTCTCTCTATATAACAAGACAAGTTTTAATTCTGCAGTAAAAGTCATTAGTGATTAGAAAGAAAGTAAAAAACAAACAAACATTCTATTCATCATACAGACTTACTTTAGACTTGAGGAAAAGAAAGATACTTGCTTCGCGTTATTTTATTTATCAGGTTTTTACAAAAGCAGGCAAGCACAAAAGCAAAAATGCAGCAAGATAACTTAAACAACTTGTAAATACGATAACCATTGTTCCTTCAATGCTTTATTTGTGCGTATAAAAATCTTTTAAGTACTCGTCTATATTGTAGGTTTGCTTCTGGTATTTAAAAAAGCTTTCTAAAGCCATTAAAATGGTGTTCTGTCCAGCATAAGTGAAATAATATCCAGCTGGTATGAAGCCTTATTAAATGTAATAAAAATATTGTCAGTTGATGTTCGACAGTTGAGTTATGGTTCCAATTTAATAGTAGAACCAAACTTCATGTATTCACCCCAAAGTGTTGAATACTTATTTACCAAGTTATTATTGTTATGTATAATCTCCCCATTGGTTTTTTTTTTTTTGGGGGGGGGGGGGGGGAATTTAACCCCTTAGTGACATGACTTTTGGCTTGTCTGATGCTTGGTGACATTGGTTGTTTTAACATTTATGTTTGTGTTTTGCTGTAATTTATTTCTTTGTCATTTAGTGTATTCACACAAATTATATATTGCTTTAATTAGCATAAGAAGGACTTTCTTTTTATACCATTATTATGGTAATGGCATATAAATTTATATAAAAAAAATAAGAAAATATGGCAAATAATTTTTTTTCTGACTTTTATTTCAACAATCGTGTACTCATCTACAAAAGACAAAAAAAAAACACTGATAAATCGTTTCTGATACTTGTCCTGAGTTCATAGATAGCCCATGGTTTATGATGTTGTGCTTTTTTTATTCAAGTTACAGGGAAAGAACTATAAGTAGTGCAAAGCTATTAAATGTTTTTTTTTTTTCAAAATTAGCGATAGTGACATTGTAACACTGAAATCTGTACTAAATCCATGAATAACGCCCCCATACATGTACAAATTTATGAATGGAGACTTTGTCTCCGTGTAGTGAAATGCCGACAGCCTATAAACCGAACGTTCGGTTTATAGGCTGTCGGCTTATGTAATACATATAATCCTATTGCTATTCTATAAACCTAAACCGAACTTTCGGTTTATAGAATGCCAATAGACTTACATTCATTCCATAAACCAAAAGTCGTTCATTATGTCGGTTTATGGAATGTAAGTGTACTATGCTATTGTATTCTACAAACCGACTCTATTTCGGCTTATAGAATGCAATAGTACTACGAATGGACGAATGAACGAATGATTTTCGTTTATTAACCATTCGTTCATTCGGCTTTCGTTAGCTTAGCATTTTCGTTATTCGTTTTTCGGACGAATGGACGAAAATGAATTCGTCCGAAAATGAATGCACATGTCTAATATATTATAGTTTATTAAGTTACTTCCTTTTCATCATGCTGTTAAGGACAAATTATTGCTAACTGATAGATGAGGTCAGGGGCGTTGCTAGGTCTCCAAAACATCCGGGGCTGGAGCCCATGATAGATTTTATAGAAGTAGAGTAAATAAAATCACATGGTTAGGCAGCATACAGACTGATATAATTGACGCCAATGAACAATAGGTATATATGGGTATATATCGGGGCTCAACAAATCCCAGGCACCAGGAAATTATACCTGGCGCCCAGTTATTGTTGTCCCTGCATGGTGCCCTCGCCGCTGGGATCATTTTATTTATCCAGCGGAGCGCGGGGGAGCAGTGTGTGCACCGGCTGCACAGTCTTCCTGCTCCATCCCCACATGCACCGTACAATAGTGTCCGAGCGCTGAGTGTGCTCAGCAGGGCTAGAAACAACAGCAGGGCACAGACCAGGCTAGAATGAGGTATAGCAGCCAAGAGGGGGACATATTGATAGATGCACTTTTTTTTTTATCATAAACAACAACAAAATTGCTGACTTGTGCGTAAGTGTATGTGACAGAGTGTGTGTTTGTGTGTATGACTGACTGCATGTGTGTGTGTGACTGTGTGTTTATGTGACCCACTGTATGTGTGTGTGACTGTATGTCTGACTGTGACAGAATGTATATGTGTGTGTCTGTGACTGACTGTGTGTGTGTCTGTCTGTGACTGTATGAGTGTGTTTGTGTCTGTCTGTTACTGACTATATGCGTGTGTGTGACTGACAATAAGACTCGCAGCACACAAAAAACTCACATTACTCAAAGTTACACTTATACACAAAAATACACAGCCACAAATACACACACATACACATGCAGCCACACATACACACACATTCACACTTGCACAGTCACACATGCACAGTCACACATACATACACACACCCTTTACACACAGACACACAATCCCACTTACACACACCAACTTACATCACACACACACACACACACTTGTATGCGAGCAAATTCCCATGATTTAAAAATAACTGAGCATATAAAAATGACTCAACCCTGACCCCCCCCCCCCCCCCACATAGATACCCTTACATAGACAACCTTACACTCACACACACATCCAGACAACCTTACACACAGACACCCTTATACACACAGATGGCCTTTCCCACACAGACATTCTGCCACGCAGACTCGTGTGTAAACCTGCAACTCTCACACTCACATCACAAATATTTTTAATTTTTTAATAAAAAGGGGTAAAAAACTTGGGGAGAATAGGCTGAGGTATGAAGGTATGCTCCTTCTACCAACCTAATAAAAGAGAGAAGTGCAGGGAATTGAGATGGGAATTCAACTGAATGCGAGAATTTTTCCAGCTCTGCTACTTTAGCCTTAATTTTGAAATTCCCATCTCACTTCCCTGCAATTCTCTCTTTCATGAGTAAAGCCTATAATATAATGAGCAGCTCATACACTCATAATGTATGGGTTTAATAGTATAACGAGGTCCATGTGATGTTTAATGCCATGTGTATGGACTCATTGCCATCAACATAAAGACTATATATAAAGATGAATCACTATTATTCATATTGAATGTGATAATCAGGTGTGAAAATAAAAATGGTATGAGCACTGTTTCACACTTGATTATCACATTCAATATGATTAATAGTAATTAATCACATTTTCTCCTAGTAATCTCACTGCCACTGAAACACACTCCTAACTCTGCCACTTATGCTTTCACTCTCGAACACTTACACTCTGCCACTCACACACACTCATAACTCTGCTGCTCACACTTACACTCACACACACACACACACTCATATCTCTGCTGCTCACACTTATACACTCCAAAACTCTGCCACTCACCCACACTTACACTCTGCCACACACATACACGCACACTCATAACTCACACTCTTCCAAACACTCACACTCTGCACACTCACTCATACAATCACACTCTGCCACTTACACACACTTACATTCTGCCACTCACACTCACACACACTCATAACTCTGCTGCTCACGCTTACACTCACACACACACACACTCATATCTCTGCTGCTCACACTTATACACTCCAAAACTCTGCCACTCACCCACACTTACACTCTGCCACACACATACACGCACACTCATAACTCACACTCTTCCAAACACTCACACTCTGCACACTCACTCATACAATCACACTCTGCCACTTACACACACTTACATTCTGCCACTCACACACATACACACTCATAACTCTTCCACTCATGCTTACACTCACACACACTCTCTTCCAATCACACTCTGCCACACTCACACACATACACTTACTTACGCTCTGCCACTCACACTCTGCCACTCATATACATACACATGCACACTCATAACTCTGCCACTCACACCCACTTACACTCTGCAAATTACATTCTGCCACTCACATACATACACATGCACACTCATAACTCTGCCACTCACACCCACTTACACTCTGCCACTCATATACATACACATGCACACTCATAACTCTGCCACTCACACCCACTTATACTCTGCAAATTACATTCTGCCACTCACATACATACACATGCACACTAATAACTCTGCCACTCACAGTCTGCTACTTACATACACATGCAGACTCATAACTCTGCCACTCACACCCACTTACACTCTGCCACTTACCTCACATACATACACCTGCACACTAATAACTCTGCCACTCACACTTTGCCAAACACTCACCTGCAAAACTTGAGGGGGCGGAGCTAAACACGAGGGGCGGAACCTATCGTGAGGGGATGGAGTCTGCTGCTGTTCAGCATACAGCATGCAGGAGGCGGGATCAAACGTGAGGGGGCGGAGCCAAGCGCGAGGGGGCGTGGTCAGGGTCTCCATTCGGGGCTATGGAGGGGAGATCCGGGGCTTCAGCCCCAGTAGCCCCCCCCTAGCGACGCCTCTGGATGAGGTTATGCATGAATCCTGGGGCAAGGTGCTAAAAGTGAAGAAATCAGCAGAACCATTCTACTGGTTTCCATGGAGATTCCTCCATTTTTTTATTGCGACCCAAAAAATGCTTTTCATACATAAGTCCAATGCCCATGACATTCTAGCAAAGCTTGCCAATGTGAACGTAAAATACTGTACAGTGTGGTATGCCATTTCCTCTTTACAGGGATTTGAACACATGGGTTCATCCGGCTAGAAAAACAGCGGGAAGATAAGGATCTTATTTATAATAACAGCCTGGGAATTACGGACAGGGGTAGCCACTTGGTCTCCGCACTGTGCTCACAAGATAAAACCAAATCCACTAGGCACTTAAAATCCAACCAGTTTATAACTTCTACTAGCACTGAAGAGTCTATGCCAACACAAAACCTCGCAAATCATCAAATTACAGATTTCAGGTCTCTTAAATCCCCTACAAAGCATTCACGATGTGTGATATTGACTTGACTTTCTAAGAATCCACAGAAAACACTGTGTGAGGTGTCTAGGCCAAACAAAATAGAATTTAACAAGAAGAATCAAAAATCATAATATAAACATAAAATACAAACCTAATAATAAATTGTTATATTTAAATGTTTACTATAGTATGTATAGTTATTACTTTTATATAAAAAGATTTAATATTATTTCAAGAAATAATCTATCTTACATTGATTGCTACATTTAGATATGGTGTTTGTCTGTCAAGAAGTTAAACTGGAACAGAATAGGTCATAAAAAAAGAAATATAAAATCACCTGTGCATTATATCACACTACTTGATGTACATGGTAATGCTCTGTCAGGCGGACAGCACTCAGCTGCCAGGACTGATTGTATTGCAAAGGGTGTTAGAAGAAAAAAAAAAAAAAGTCTGAAATGACAAATAACATTAAGCCCTCTAGGTCGATCCAGTCATCACATCAGTAACTCACAGGCAGAGGCTGTCCATTTCCAGCTTGCCAGTTATGGTCAAAGTGGACCTGTCATCTTAACAAACTTTACATTAATCATTAGAGTAAGGTATTCATCAGTGTACTCAAAGTTTAGTAAAAAAAAATGTTCATTTGTTGTGTTGATATCTTTTAAGAGGTTCAGTAGCTTTACATTTTTTTTCTAGAGCATGATCATTACCTTTATTTATCATTGCGCACTCATTGCTACCTTTAAAAAAATGTACAGAAAACAGAATTTTTATCATCTTGTAGGCTCTTTGGATGACTCATATTTTTGAGGTGCTGAATTCTATATTAAGGTGCACCTAGATGTCTTTTGAGTTTTTGTAAATAGTTATTGCACAGCTACACATAGAAGCTTTTCTCTACAATGTTGCTTCTAGTAACCAAATAATGGAAGTTGTACAGAGCAGGTACCAGCACAAACAAAATGTTACTAGAAGTCATTAGTGTCCAGCTCTGCTGCTCATCATCTCAGACTTTGGTGTAGCAGTTGCAGTGGATACAGTCACAATCTCTGAGACCAATGTTAGCACGTCATCTCCAGGTGCTGAGCAGTATGCAAAGGTCTCTCTCTCTCTCTGGCTTTTGGCAGTGAGGGCAATCAGTAATTTAGAACACCATTAATAAAATACCTTAAATTATGTGCTCCTACCATATGGCCCCCTCCTATTCTGGTTTACTTCATAATAATGTCATGCAACAAAAGCACAGTCCAACGATGGGCTACTTGGTCTTCATTATTTCGTAATTGGCCGTTATTATCCCATCACTGATTTTTAGATTAAAGTAATTTATTTTCCCCCGTGACCTCAAACTCACTAACTGTCAAGGTAAATGTTAAGAGTGTAGACAAATAGGATTGATGTCAAGAGCGACACAACTGAATCACTTTGTGTTAAGTGCCTATTATCCCTAAAACACATTACAGTAAATTAATAAAGATCATTTCTGTCACCTTTATTTTGTTTAAGAGAGGGCACAATCAAGCCAGGGGACAGGTTGCTGAGCATTGATGGAATTCGTCTTCATGGAACAACACATGCAGAAGCCATGAGTATTCTGAAACAGTGCGGCCAGGAAGCAACATTACTGATAGAGTATGATGTCTCCATAATGGGTAAGCTGGAGCAATCACATCCAAGTGAAAATCCTTCTCTTCACAATGCATAACCACACTACTCATGGTGATTGAAGTGCTATCTCCACATTCATCCCTGCAGCCTTGCAAACAGCCCTTTTCTAATTACATGTCTGCATCTCAACAAAAATCATTTTATTTCTCAAAAGCAGAATGGATGAATTGTATCCTGTTTTCTATGCTTTTTGGCACTGTTTGTGAGGAAAAGTACTTTATTTTTATCTTCGCAAAATGCACTTGATGCCCAATGTCCATCAATGACCTTACCACTGATTGTAAAGTACCACAGAAATCATGTAAATACCCAGTGGTTTTACTGAATAGATACCCTGTGACTAACACCTTACATCGTCTTGATTAACACAAAATGTTAAGATTGTAGGACCACTTTATGATGTATTTTAATGTTAAAATGTGCATTTGAAGATGTCTGTTAACTGAATCTACCACCGTTCACAAAGATATCAGGTGCTTTGTACGAGATAACCATTAAGTGAATGCGACCCTGGCTCGTTTGAAAGGCTTTGCTGGTTGGCCAATGTGTGCTACATGCTACTGATATTAACTGTCTATATGGCCTGCCTACTTCAAGTTAGAGATGGCCATGTACACATAGGTTGGCATGTGGTGGAATACATTTCCGCTGATGTTCAGAAATGAAATTAATATGGGTTTATTGCATAATAAACATCAATCAATTTATCAATCTAATGTCTGGGCCTGTTTATCAATGTGCTTTTCACAGAAAATTTACAGCAATCTATGATTCGTAATGTATGCTATTACAACTAACAGTGGCATTAAACATGAAAGTGATATCCAGTGAACAGGCCAATAGTTGGAACAATAGGCTGGTTGCAGGGCCGGCCTTAAGTGTTCCGGCACCCTGTGCGGGCTTCCCCCGTGGCGCCTTCCCCTCCGTCTCTTTCACCCCCCTATAAATGTGTCTCTCTCCCTTCCCCTGTTTGTCCCTTTCCTCTTCCTTGCCATGTCTGTCTCTCTCTAACTCCCCCATACCTGTTTTCTGTCTCTCTCCCTGTGTTCTGTCTCTTCCCCCCTCCCCTGTTCTGTCTCCCCCCCACTGTTCTGTCTCTCTCCCCCCACTGTTCTGTCTCTCTCCCCCCCGTTCCGTCTCTGTCCCCCCCGTTCCGTCTCTCTCCCCCCGTTCCGTCTCTCTCCCCCCGTTCCGTCTCTCTCCCCCCGTTCCGTCTCTCTCCCCCCGTTCCGTCTCTCTCCCCCCGTTCCGTCTCTCTCCCCCCCGTTCCGTCTCTCTCCCCCCCCGTTCCGTCTCTCTCCCCCCCGTTCCGTCTCTCTCCCCCCCCCCCGTTCCGTCTCTCTCCCCCCCCGTTCCGTCTCTCTCCCCCCCCGTTCCGTCTCTCTCCCCCCCCCCCCGTTCCGTCTCTCTCCCCCCCCGTTCCGTCTCTCTCCCCCCCCGTTCCGTCTCTCTCCCCCCCCGTTCCGTCTCTCTCCCCCCGCCGTTCCGTCTCTCTCCCCCCCCGTTCTGTCTCCCCCCCGTTCTGTCTCCCCCCCGTTCTGTCTCCCCCCCGTTCTGTCTCCCCCCCGTTCTGTCTCCCCCCCGTTCTGTCTCCCCCCCGTTCTGTCTCCCCCCCGTTCTGTCTCCCCCCCGTTCTGTCTCCCCCCCGTTCTGTCTCCCCCCCGTTCTGTCTCTCTCCCCCCCCGTTCTGTGTCTCTCTCTTTCCCCGTTCTGTGTCTCTCTCCCCCCCTGTTCTGTGTCTCTCTCCCCCCCTGTTCTGTGTCTCTCTCCCCCCCTGTTCTGTGTCTCTCTCCCCCCCTGTTCTGTGTCTCTCACCCCCCCTGTTCTGTGTCTCTCTCCCCCCCTGTTCTGTGTCTCTCTCCCCCCCCTGTTCTGTGTCTCTTCCCCCCCCCTGTTCTGTGTCTCTTCCCCCCCCTGTTCTGTGTCTCTTTCCCATCGTGTTCTGTGTCTCTCTCCCCCCCTGTTCTGTCTCTTTCTCCCCCCCCCCGTTCTGTCTCTCTCTCTCCCCACCCTCGCCCTGTCCTTTCTCTCTCTCCCCCTGTCCTGTCTCTCTCTCCCCCTGTCCTGTCTCTCTCTCCCCCTCCCCCTGTCTCTCTCTCCCCCTCCCCCTGTTCTTTCTCTCTTCCCCCCCTTCCCCTGTTCTGTCTCTCTCCTCCCTCCCCCTGTTCTGTCTCTCTCCTCCCTCCCCCTGTTCTGTCTCTCTCCTCCCTCCCCCTGTTCTGTCTCTCTCCTCCCTCCCCCTGTTCTGTCTCTTCTTCCCCCCCTGTTCTGTCTCTCCACCCTCCCCTGTTCTGCCCCTCTCTCCCCCGCCCTGTTCTGTCTCTCTCTCTCCCCCCTCCCCCTGTTCTGTCTCTCCACCCTCCCCTGTTCTGCCTTTACACCCTCCCCTGTTCTGCCTCTCTTCCCCCCTGTTCTGTCTCTCTCTCTCCCCCCCTCCCCCGTTCTGTCTCTCTCCCCCTCCCCGTATCTCTCTCCCCCTCCCCCTGTTCTTTCTCTCTCTCCGCCCTCCCCCTGTTCTGTCTCTCCCCCCTCCCCCTGTTCTGTCTCTTCCCCCTCCCCCTGTTCTGTCTCTCTCCCCACCCTCCCCCTGTTCTGTCTCTCTCCCCACCCTCCCCCTGTTCTGTCTCTCTCTCCCCACCCTCCCCCTGTTCTGTCTCTCTCTCCCCACCCTCCCCCTGTTCTATCTCTCTCCTCCCTCCATGTCTCTCTCTCCTCCCTCCCCTGTTCTGTCTCTCTCCCCGTTCTGTCTCTCTCCCCCCCCGTTCTGTCTCTCTCCCCCCGTTCTGTGTCTCTCTCCCCCCCTGTTATGTGTCTCTCTCCCCCCCCCGTTCTGTGTCTCTCTCCCCCCCTGTTCTGTGTCTCTCTCCCCCTGTTCTGTCTCTCTCTCTCCCCCTCCCCCGTTCTGTGTCTCTCCTCCCTCCCCCGTTCTGTCTCTCTCTCTCCTCCCTCCCCCATTCTGTCTCTCTCTCTCTCTATCTCTCTCCCCCTCCCCCTGTTCTGTCTCTCTCCCTAGCCCCCCCCCCCCCCCTGTTCGGTCTCTCCACCCTCCCCTGTTCTGTCTCTCTCTCTTCCCCCTCCCTCTGTTCTGCCTCTCTTTCCTCCCCTCCCCTTCCCTGCAAATGTGTATCCAGGGAGGGGGCAGAGCTAACCGGCTTAGCGGTGTAGCTCTGCCCCCACCCTGTGAAGCAGAGCAGTGTCTGCTTCACGGGCAGCAAGAGAAAGTGCTGCTCGGATCGCGAGCAGCACTTTCTTTTGCTTCTCGCTGCTCCTTGTGAAGCAGACGCTGCTCTGCTTCACAGGGTGGGGGCGGAGCTACACCTATCAGCTTGTTAGCTCCGCCCCCTCCCCAGATCCAGCTGAGCTTGCCGAATAGGGGGCTGGTGAGGGGAGATCTTTTGATCTCCCCAATCCAGTGCCTCTACCGGCCTTCCCCCCCCCCCCCCCCCGGAGCAGGCAGGCGCCCCCTGGGGTGTTGCGCCCTGTGCGCTTGCACAGGCTGGTTGAAGAATTTTCCAACTCTGCTCTTTTTGCCTTTTTTTACTAACTCCTTGTAAATTCAGCACCATTTACCCAAATGAGTTGCATTTTCTCTATGTTTAGTGGTATCCAGTGCATGGTCAGAGTGAACTAAATATTTTCTTTCAAAAGCACTTATTTCTAGAGTCAGCTGCTGTATATCTATATTTTGGACTATAATATGCATCAGAATAGTTTTATAAACAAATGAATGAAAAAAGAATTTCCATTAACTTCAGGGTAATCCGAAGGTAATGATCCCTACATAATATCTCTCAGGATTCAAGGTGTTAGGGTGCAACAAGCATGAGTAGGATGTTGTATGGGTTCAGTGCAGAATTCCATATGTCAAAAGTCAGACACTTCGGTTCAAGTTGCTTTAATCAAGGTCTTCAGACACTTTTATCTTTATTTTGAACATTTTCCTGTAGTGCTGTGTGTATGTATCCATTAATTATTCACACAGGCATGTGCATATTCGCTTTATTAGTTATCTAGCTCCAATGTGTTCATTCATTGGACATGTGAGCACCAGAGTGAACTAAGATAACATTTTGTACCAGATCAGGATTACATTATCTGCCCCTGCATTTTGTTCATGGGATCCTATAAATTAGAAACCTTACTATAACAGTAAAAATCTGCAACAACTGGACTTCCACAGGTTGTCTATCCATGTTGATCTTTCATGTATGTTGTAAAAGTAAGCCAATTGTAGACATTTACTTACATACCTTAAAGCAGGCCTGTAACCTGAATAGTTCTTAATAAAATACAAAGCTGCAGTAAATTGCCAGGGGGCATCCATGTTTTTTCTAAACAGAAACACGCAGGGGCGTTGCTAGGCTCAAAAATGATCTGGGGCTATAGCCCACAGCTTTAATAATACTTAAAATACAATGATGTCGATAGGTAGACAGACAGAGGTACAGAATGCATAGGTATAGATATAGGATAGATGTAGATAGATATAGGTACATGATGATGCATGAGTACATATATGATACAGGTGCATATATAGATAAAGATACAGGATGCATAGGTACAGATTTAGGCTATATGGACAGGTACAGGATCCATAGGTCAGTGCTGTATTTACCGCGAGGCATCCTAGGCGGATGCCTAGGGCGGCAAATTTTGGGGGGCGGCAGCGCCCCCCAGCACTGAAAAAAAAAAAATGTAAAAAAAAAAAAAAGTGAAAAAAAAAAACACGCGGCCCTTTAAAAAAAAAAAAACCCCACCGCGCTTGCAGGTCAGAGACGGAGGTGAGAAGGGATCGGAAGATCCCCCCTCACCAACGCTCTGCCTGCCAGGCTGCACGGGGAGCCGAACAGGCAGCACAGAGAAACCTCCGTGCTGCCTGTTCGGCTCCCCGTGCAGTATGCCGACACGGAAGTGCCGACAGGTCACGTGACCGGCGCGCTGACGTCATACGCGCGCCCGGTCACGTGACCTGTCGGCACAATCGCCGGGGAGCCGAACAGGCAGCATGGAGGGACCATGCTGCCTGCCTGCCAGGGAAAGGTAAGTGCTGATGGGAGACTGTGTGTGTGTGTGTGTGACTGTGACTGAGTGTGATGGGAGTCAGAGTGTGTGTGATGGGAGACAGTGTGTGTGACTGAGTGTGATGGGAGTCAGAGTGTGTGTGTGATGGGAGACAGTGTGTGTGACTGAGTGTGATGGGAGTCAGAGTGTGTGTGATGGGAGACAGTGTGTGTGGCTGAGTGTGATGGGAGTCAGAGTGTGTGTGTGATGGGAGACAGTGTGTGTGACTGAGTGTGATGGGAGTTGGAGTGTGTGTGATGGGAGTAGGAGTGTGTGACTGAGTGTGATGGGAGTAGGAGTGTGTGACTGAGTGTGATGGGAGTGTGAGCTTGATGTGAGTCTGAATGATGGGGCATGTGTTAGGTGTGTAAAGTGGGTGTGCAGCTTGGGTAGGGGGGTGCCCAGATTTTGTCTGCCTAGGGCAGCACAAAATCAAGATACACCACTGCCATAGGTACAGATATAAGCTATTAGGACAGACACAGGTGCAGGATGCACAGGTACAGATATAGGATACAGGTATAGTAATGCATAGGTAAAGGTATAGATATAAGATAAAGGTATAGGATGCATAGGTACAGGTGTGGTCAGTCTTAAATATCCTAATATCTAGGATAACCTTATACCTGTCCCACGCATGCTTAAACTCCTTCGCTGTATTAACCTCTACCACTTCTACTGGAAGGCTATTCCATGCACCCACCACCCTCGCAGCAAGAAAATATTATGTTTATAATCACAAAACAAAACCTGTAAAATATTAAATATTTCCAGCCTTTTCAAAAGCTTGAGGTAGACCCCAAATAGATGTATATAACTAGTTGCATTTATGCCAGGGCTTGACGAACTTAACTGAGTTTTAGGAGCCAGTAAAAAATCTAGGAGCCAGACAACAGCACATACACACAATCACATGCAGTCATATACAGACACACATACACACTCATGCATGCAGTCAGTCACATAGACACACACACTCATACATACAAACAGTCTGTCACATTCACTCGTACATGCATACATAGTCTGTCACATACACTCATACATACAGTCTGTCACATACACTCATACATACAGTCTGTCACATACACTCATACATACAGTCTGTCACATAGACACACACTCATACAGTGTCAGATACACACTCATACATACAGTCTGTCACAGAGACACACTCATACATACATACAGTCTGTCACAGAGACACACTCATACATACAGTCTGTCACAGACACACACTCATACATACAGTCTGTCACAGACACACACTCATACATACAGTCTGTCACAGACACACACTCATACATACAGTCTGTCACAGACACACACTCATACATACAGTCTGTCACAGACACACACTCATACATAGTCTGTCACAGACACACACACATACATACAGTCTGTCACATAGACACACACACATACAGTCTGTCACATAGACACACACACATACAGTCTGTCACATAGACACACACACATACATACAGTCTGTCACATAGACACACACACATACATACAGTCTGTCACATAGACACACACACATACATACAGTCTGTCACATAGACACACACACATACAGTCTGTCACATAGACACACACACATACAGTCTGTCACATAGACACACACATATACATACAGTCAGTAACATAGACACATACATTCATAGAGTCAGTCACATAGACACACACACCCATACAGTCTGTCACACAGATACATACATACATACAATCTGTCACATAGACACACACACTCATACATAGTCTCACACATACATAGTCTATCACATACATACGTACAGTCTGTCACATACATACAGTCTGTCACATACTCTCATACATACACACACATACAGTCTGCCACATACACTCATACATACATCCAGTCTGTCACATACTCATACAAGTGGTGTATTTAAAAAAAAAATAAAAAAATGTTGCTCAATATGTCCCCCCTCCCTGCTGCTATATCTCATTGCAGGGAAGGGGGCATTTCCGTTCCGCACAGACCATCACTAACCATCATTTGTCAGGGTTAATTTCTCCATCATTTGCCAGGGTTAATTTCTCCATAATATGCCAGGGTTATTTCCCCATCATTTGCCAGGGTTAATTTCCCCACCATTTGCCAGGGTTATTTCCCCCACCATTTGCCAGGGTTATTTTCCCCACCATTTGCAAGGGTTATTTCCCCCACCATTTGCCAGGGTTAATTTCTCCATCATATGCCAGGGTTATTTATACATCATTTGCCAGGGTTAATTCATACATCATTTGCCAGGGTTAATTCATACATCATTTGCCAGGGTTAATTTCCCCACCATTTGCCAGGGTTAATTTCCCCATCATTTGCCAGGGTTAATTTCTCCATCATTTGCCAGGGTTAATTTCCCCACCATTTGCCAGGGTTAATTCATACATCATTTGCCAGGGTTAATTCATACATCATTTGCCAGGGTTAATTCATACATCATTTGCCAGGGTTAATTTATCCATCGTTTGCCAGGGTTAATTTATCCATCGTTTGCCAGGGTTAATTTATCCATCATTTGCCAGGGTTAATTTCCCCATCATATGCCAGGGTTAATTTCTCCATCATATGCCAGGGTTAATTTCTCCATCATATGCCAGGGTTATTTATACATCATTTGCCAGGGTTAATTCATACATCATTTGCCAGGGTTAATTTATCCATCATTTGCCAGGGTTAATTTATCCATCATTTGCCAGGGTTAATTTATCCATCATTTGCCAGGGTTAATTTCCCCACCATTTGCCAGGGTTAATTTCTCCATCATTTGCCAGGGTTAATTTCCCCACCATTTGCCAGGGTTAATTCATACATCATTTGCCAGGGTTAATTCATACATCATTTGCCAGGGTTAATTCATACATCATTTGCCAGGGTTAATTCATACATCATTTGCCAGGGTTCATTTCTCCATCATTTGCCAGGGTTATTCTGCCCATTAATGTCACCCTTCCTCCACCCCCCACCCTACTCACCTGTTGGTGATATTTATATAAAAATACATGGATATCCTACCTTGTGCAGCCTGTTCCTGGGTGGGAGGTAAGTGGCAGGTCATAGAGGAGGCTTTTCTGCAGCCCCTGGAGCAGAGAGCAGCCTCTCCACAGCAGCACAGCATCCCTCGTGGTCTGTGCTGTGAGGGAGGACACGTGGGTTCCTGCCGGTCACATGGGTTGGGGGCGGGGTTATCATAGTGACAGAGCAGGAAGCAGGGGAAGCTTCACAGACTCGGGGCTATGGTCAGGAGACTCGGGGCTCCAGCCCCAGTAGCCCCCCCCTAACGACGCCTCTGGAAACACGTGTATGTTGGCCACCTTAATTTTTCTTTATTTACAGTAATGTTGAAAAAATAGCATGTTTGCCAAAAGTAGCCACATGTTCGACAAAAGTATACATCTAGAGGGATAACGAGAATGCGGTCGTTAAGTCAGGTATATACTAATCACTTGTCTGAACCATTCCGTGTTTAGGATACTTTGTATGTATCATTGTAATAGTTACACACTTTCAGTTTTCAGGCACACTGTATACATTAGAAAACATATTTCCTTAGCACTTGAAATATGTAGATTTATTTGAATAAAGTTGGCCAAGACTGTTTTCGGACTACTTTTTTTTATTACTGCTAAATAAACAAACCTATTTTTCTAAAGAATGCGGCCCTACAGTTCAGATCACATGGGCCTCTTGGGAAAACACTTGGACACTGAGGTGAAACATGTATTTCTTTTTCACTGAATCTTACTTGCAAACTTCATAATTTGGAATTACCACAGAAACAGAAAATGTTCCTTCAATGTCCATCTTTAAAAAGGGACACATGTCTAAAATGTCTCCTTTTGGGGAAAAAAAACAAACAAAAAACCCTGTATTTTCCATATTGGCACAGAGTAGAGGTCATCTCACGTATCTTAATTAGCTCAGTGGGCCAACTCTTCTTTCTGACCACATTGGCAGGTTGTGACATCTTGCATCATCACTCCTCTTGATCATCATGTCTGCCTGTGGGCCCGAATTTTGGACAGCCTATACTGGGCGTAATGTGTGGCCTTGTGAAACCGTATGCAAGGGGTGGTCTTGAAGTATATTAGAAATATCTTTGTCTCCAATTGTAAGGGGCTACTTTGTTTGTCATTGTTTTTTCTTTACAATACAATGCTCCTAGTTTAAATTCACCATAATACATGGATAATGTATAGATTCCCATGCCATCATTCCTGTGCCTCTTGTTAGTCTGGTATTACAGAAACAGTGATTATTTGGCTTTAAGACTTGCCCCCAAATCATTGGTCATGGTGTTGTTGGTGACATTTGATGGGTTTAAACTGGTTATAAAATGCTACTACTGACACACATTAGTGGATGCCATGACTTCACAACAGCCAGTAAGAAGCATGGCTGCCGATATCTAATAATTTTTTCTACCACTGAATGGTTTTTCAGACAGTGACACATTTCAATATACATATCTATATAAAAATCTGTATTATTTTTCCTTTCTCCATAAATGAACACAAATATCTCTTTAAATAATTATATACACAACCATGATTTGCTGTCATTAATTTTAACAAGTTATTTACTTGGCAAGCCTGTGGGCAAGTCAGATAACTGCAGTCACAGAGGAACAAAGAGACAGCCCATAAAGTCCTTCTGTATCATTGTAAGTTGTGTTTGGTTAATAGATACAATCCTTTCAGTATTTTCCACATTTATCATATTATTGTGTAATATTGTCGTTTATATAAGTAATGTTTACAAAGTTATTAAGTTTATTAAAACGGTAATTTGAGTCTTATAGAGGCTACATCTAGAATGCTAGTTTGTTTTACGTTTTTACTAAATAATGAAGAAAAGCTTTTTTTTCTTCAATAAATTAAGCATTTGGGAACCAATTGAATGATCCAAACTGCTGGACCGCCTGAAGGTTTTTCTAGTGAATCCCATATTAGTCTCTCCATAGTGACAATCACTAGGTGACCCGTGACTTGCATCATCCTGTGAAGGAGGCTACATCATTGCTGTCCTAACTAGTTTCTGAGGATGACGGTTAGAAGTCATGCAGTGTGTATGTGGTTGGCAGCTCCTCTATGATGAGGAAGTGCTGGGAATTCTACCGAAGTATTTGCCAGTGTTTATCGAAGTTTAAATCCAGTGTCAATTCATCTTTCTTATTCTGTTCTTCCAGCATGCAGTGTTTAATGTCATGACCCTTTGCTTATAGTGACTGTGCGGAAATAAATCTGTCCAGGAAGCTGCAATAAAAAAGCATTTGATAAGGAGAAAAGAACTGTCCATATCATGATTACCCGTTAATTAGTCCTAGGGGCAGAGTCATTAATAATTCATTCATTTCTGCAAGTTCATCTGTTATTGTGGAAAGGCATTCTAGCCTCTTTGAGTGCATGCTGTCAGTGGAAAATTGTGTTTGTTTTAACAGTGCAAATGGGGGACAGATCTAATTGTTTTATATTCTTCTCTTTTTTCACCTTCAACTGATACAGCATTATTGGAACCAAACATTTATCCTTGAATGGGTTTGTGTGATGTCTACTCGCTGGTGTGAACTATTATTTAAGCTTTTCTTTTAGATAATCACATATCAAACACGTAGATAGATAGGAGGCTATTCTGTAACAAATGAACCATATGAATGCCAGATATGGGCAAAGTGTCCCCAGCAAGGTCTGTGAAGGTCAATAAAACATCATTTACAAAGTAAAGGCATTAATGCCAAGTTTCTCCAAGTTTACCATCTTTCCAAGTCCATTATGACCAGGGGTAGGCGCCAGCATTGTTCATGGTGTACATTGCTGGTTCATGAACAATGCTGGTGCTTACCCCTGGTAATAATGGACTTGGAAAGATGGGCAACTTGGAAACAATTTCCACTCTTGCATTAATGCGTGATTTTTGCAGTTCACCTGTCACGAGCATATTTGTAGGCTTCTCATAGTGTACAGATCCACCATGTAAAGTACAACAGGCTGCAGAATAATCTAATTTAAATTTTGCAAAGTGATTAACTGTTATTTTGTCTTCACAATAATGATCATCTTGCAAGTATTCTCTTTTAATTACAAGAAGTCATCATTCTTGTGATCAAACCATAACATATACTTGACAAACTATTGAAGGGATTTTAAACTTTAGGCCGTGGTATTCCTGGTCGTCTGTAATTGCTGCACTTTAAATACATTATTACTGTATTTGCTTGAATATAAGACGACCATGATTATAAGACAACCCCCCAAACTTTGAATATTTATTTAGGAGAAAATAAAAGGCCTCAATATAAGACTACGCTATAGGCAAAAAGTTTTACTTTAGTTTTACTAAAATGATGCATTTCTTGTCTTTATTTCCTTATATTTGCCAATCTGCCTCCCAGATTTAGCCATCTGCCCCCCAGACTTAATCAATGCATCCCCCACACTGCAACCTGCTCCCAGACTTAGCCAATGCATCCCCTCACACAGCCATCTTCCCCCCAGACGTAGCCAATGCATCCACAACACAGCTACCTGCCTCCCAGGCTTAGTCAGTGCTAGTCCCCCTAGACTGAGCCAATGCTGCACCCCTAGACTTTGCCAATGCTGCTCCCCCCCCCCCCCCCAGACCTATCCCTCCCCCTGCTGGTCCGTCTCCCTGGTGTCCAGTGGGGGCAGCCGGAGGATGTCTGCACACATCACACAGACATCCTCTGATGCCTCCTGACACTTCCGGGTCTTCTATGACGGACCGCCGAAAGGTCACATGATCTTCCGGCGGTCCTTCATAGAAGTCTCGGCGGAAGTGCCGGGCAGCAGCTGAGGATGTTAGTGCACATCGCGCACATCTGCGAGGGGGATCCAGGTCCTGTATGCCAGTCTTATAATCAGAACTCAAATAGAGGTTTGACTATAAGACGAACCTCGAATATAAGGCAAGAGGACTTTTTCAGAACATTTGCTCTGAAAAACACCATGTCTTATATTCAAGCAAATACGGTACAAGGTTTTGTGTCTTTTTTTTCTACTGAACTCTGTGATGGATTTATACAAATCAGACAGTGTGACTTTAGAAACATGTGATAATGGCATTTGTTTAAAAAATGAACAATTCCTATAGATCACATTTTTTTTTCCTACGATTTAGATAAGCAAGTTCTCTAAAATAATTCTCATTTGGGGATATATGTCATAGAGCAAAATACAGTGATTACCATAGAAGCAGAAACATTGTAGATGTTTAGCTCACATCACCAGTTAACATCACTATTAGGAATTTAATATATCCATGGAATTTACCATACAGATGTAGCATATTCATAAAGGTGCTTCCAAAACCCATCTCTTCCTGTTAGAAGGCTCATATCAATTTCCAATGAGATATTCACGTCTGTGCTCACCAATAGAATGGATTATATAGCGGTTTCATTTTTTCGAAAGGTCTTTTTATCACTCTGTACACAAGGTCACAAAGGAATGAATGATGTATAGTGATGGGTAGTGGTTCAGGTACCAGTTTCTGCCAGGTAGTATCATTTAATTTCCAGGCCACTTGTTCTGTTATATAGATTTGGTGGGACAGAGGAGCTGGCTGCTCGTGAGGTGCACGCCATCCCCGTTAATTTTTAATGTCTGCAGTCTGTGATTTAAGACCGCTCCAAAGCTTGTCTGAGCTCTGATTGCAAGTAGCATGTGGCACATATTACAAAATAAATAAATCAATGTGATTACATTTTTTATATATAAATAATAGACTTAGAAATGATTTTTTTCCCTTTTTTTATCTGACAAACCGTAGATTAAGAACCCGTAGTGTGAGAACACGAATACAGGAATATAAAATCCAGGAAATAAATCTGTAAAACCCCATGAATGGCCTTTCATCACTTACCACCATATGATGGAAAAATACATAAAGATATAGAAATACATACAAAATAAACACAGTAATAAAGGAGATGTTTTCTGGTTCCGCACTTCCAGTTTTTACCAAGTATTAGATAGGTGAACCTAATACAGACAGCACAAATTTAAGACCTCTCTGTGTGACATCTTAAATGTATCTAATTTTGGTCACAAACAATACCTTATACAAATCATTCTATGTCTCATTTTTTGTAAGGTTGGATATAGCTCAGTCAACTCTCAGATTAGCTTTTTTTCCCCCCGCTCATACAGCCTGACGAATGATTTAACATATTGGGCGGCGTGAAGGCGAGCAGGGTGCTCTGTCATCATAGCCTGCTCTAATGAGTTCTATATAAATAGATACCCTTCTCAATTATGTGTATAGAGAGGATAGACTATTCCAGAGCCATTAGAAAGAAAATATACAAACCTGGGAGGGAGATCAGTTTTTATGGTTTCTGGGTTTTTTTGCCACAAGTTACATAACTCTGTAAAATTGTCGTTATTTTCCCTCATTAGTTGGTCTACCTGATTATCTATTCTATTGCCATGTTGGTGGTATTGTGGATTTTCAGTCCATAACTAACTCTGATTTTACTGCTAAGTATATATGTACTGCGAGAGGGCACTGAGATGGGTCCAGATTTGAGTTCAAAATGGAAAAAGGCAATTTTGGGCCTTAAAGCTAGCTCAGTGTGTGGTATATTTGATGGATTTTTAAAGTCAAAGGAACATATTTGCACTTAATTGTTTAAATACATTTATATGTGTATATCTTTTAACAAAAGTGAACAAAACATTGCTCCTTTGCTTACCAGCCCATTGCTATATTTTTAATCACCTGATTGTGTATATTTATAAAGCACTATATTAATCTCTTAGCAGAAGACATGAGTCATCTATCTTGAGATGATTTTATATGTATTAGGGGATATGTTGAAACAAGGTTGGTGACACAAATGGAACCCGTGTAAAAAACATATCAAGCTAGCCATGGATTGACATGTGTGTAACCTCAATTAACACTACGGTGATGGGTTTCTTCCCTGAAGCAAAGAAAATAAGAGGGTAGTAAAACGTTCTACCTTCACTTCATCAATCACATGTATTAATCTCACTGAACATTTGAAATTGAATCCAGATACTGTTTGAAGCACGTCTCATTCAGAGTCCATGTTCTACTCATCCCTCTGAAGCATTGCTTTTATATTGTGTATCATGTTCCTCACACCAGATCCTATCTCAACCTACTCATGACTAGTACAGTTGTATACGCCTTGTTACTTCTCTCAATTGCAATGGCGACAAAGCCACTTAATGAAAATATCTGCACCAGCCAACATGGCAGCAATCATTTCTTCCCTCACCAGTCCAGCTTGCTTGTTTTTTTCTTCTTTCAGATTCTCAAGTTGTGTGATACAAGAACATAAACACATGTTAGGGTTATTGACAATACAAACAAGATGGAGCACTATATGTTAGGGTTAATATATATATATATATATATATATATATATATATATATATATATATATATATATATATGTATATGTATATAATAACCCTAACAATCCAAATACCTTAGGAATGCACTCACAGGACTTGTAGTCATCAGCCAAATTATTTATTCCAACACCATAGCGATGTTTCAGATAGTTCACTACCCTTTGTCAAGCATGCTGGATTATATATTGGATTATATATATGCACACACACACATACATATACACAGACACATATATACATGCGTTGCCTTGTACTCTGTTAGGGTATTACATTTATGTAGCTAAAAAAAAACTAAATAACTAATGGCATACCTCCCAACTTCTGCCCCTGGCAATCAGGAGCTAGGGAGGTTGAGTGTCAGTGCTACCGCACATGCGCCTTATCACTCAGTCTGACATCGCTGCTGCACATGCACATTCTCCGGTGTCCTGCAGCATTGTAGTCCCTAAAAAGCTTGACAGAGGTAGAGCTCAGTGGAACACAGCATTAGGCTGGACAGTAAGGAGGCATGAAATGATTGTTCTGGCTACTAGTGTTATCTACTGGGCATCGAATATTTGTAGGTGAAAAAGAAAATCTTTCTCCATCGGATGGAGGTTAGAGAGATTTGCAATTCTCTGTCAAAGAATGTATTAATGTATGAGAGAGTTGACTCTTCATAGGAAGATAACATTGATGGAAAGAGTCTTTCCGAAAGACAGAATATATAATATGAACTCAGTGTTGTGTGTGAGCCTATAATAACTTCAGATAAGGTGAGAAATGTATCTAAGTTTCCTGTTTACATAGAACTGAGAAGTAACATTGAATACAGTGAGGGGCATGATCTCATATAAGGTCTTTAAAAGGTACAACAGAGCCAATGGAGTCAGGCGTCCTTATGATGGATTTTCTTCGACATTGTGTGCAAGTATTATATCTCCATTCTAGCTGCTTGTTTGCCATTCTGTCTGTCATAATTAAATACAAAAAGTGAAGGATGCGAATACACACAAAATATATCAAACCAAATACTTACTCCTAGTGAAGTTAAGCCCCATATAGCATTGTCCTATGTTCTCAACAAATCCAGTAAATACCCCCATCACCCCATTAGATGCCCCCATCACACCCATTAGATGCCCAATCATCTCCATTACATGCCTTCATCATCTCCATTACATGCCCTCATCATCTCCATTACATGCCTCCATTATATGACCCCCATTACATGCCCTGATCACCCTCATTACATTCCCCCATCACCTCCATTGCGTGCCCACATCATCTCCATTGCGTGCCCACATCATCTCCATTGCGTGCCCACATCATCTCCATTGCGTGACCCCCATCATCTCCATTGCATGCCCCCATCATCTCCATTGCATGCCCCCATCATCTCCATTACATGCCCTCATCTCCTCCATTACATGCCCTCATCTCCTCCATTACAAGCCACCATCACCCCCATTATATGACCCCCATTACATAACTCCATTAGCTCATTACATGCCCTCATCACCCCCCATTACATGGCAGCATGGAAGTTTGTCTGTGCTGCCTGTTCGGCTCTCCGTGCTCCAGACACCATACTGACTGCTGGTGAGGGGTGATCTTCCGTTCTCCCCGGCCGTTGTCTCTGCCAGCAAGCGAGTTTTATACAGTGCTGTATATATGTTTGTTTGTTAGTTTGCCTATGATTAATAGCCTCTCTGCGTGAAATGCATTAGGAAGCTGGCATACTAGGGTCACCACGTGCCATGTGGATCTTCATATATTTTTTGCACTTTATGCTGGAGGATTTGAAAATATTTATTACATTTTTTTTCCCAACTACAAGAGAGCGCCTGTTCTATATTTCAACATAACAGGCATCCATCGACGTAGGAATCACCGGGGCCGTAACCGCTGCCATTAAAGTCAGAAAATATATAATCGCATCAAGGAGAGGAAGAATTAATTATTGATTAATCCAATAATACCACCACTGAATAAAAACCTCTGCACATCAATAGAGCTTTTAATAAATCATCCGTGCCAAGGAGGATATCACACACAGAGAGGTGCCAAATACAAGCTTTAGGCGTTTCACGCCTACCAGCACTTACACATAAGCTACTCATTGGAAGCTTTTCTGTGTCTTTTTAGGACCAAATCATCACTCCAGCACCTGGCTTCCACTTACAACCATTTCTTCAAGTTCCTAGCCACTAAACCTAAACATTCAACTAGTGCAGCCTTGGTTCCCAAGGCTTCCCAATAATTAATATGATTTAAAATGTGTCCATGAATAGCAGAAATAAAAAGTCACCCTAGTCAATACTATTTCGCAACTGTACTGTTTTTTCTGTATTTACCTTTTCCCATCGTTCAGCCTTTTCTGTTTGGGAGTCTGTCACTGGAATAATGAAGCATATTAAGTATTTACACCAACCAGAACTACACATGCCACCCAGGGCCTCAAGAGACCCAGGTAATGTTACCACCTGTTCTGGAAAAAAAAAATACTGGCCATGATATTACCTCCATAGGTAGCCTCCAGCCATTATTTTAACAGGTGGCAGCCTTACCCTCAGATGGTGTCCATAGAAACATGTATGCAGCTTTTTAGACCTTACACATTCATTTCAATGGCAGTTGATGGCTTATACAGGGCTTATTTATTTTATAAGCTAAAGTCACCTACTTAAGTGGTCCCATATTATAATTAAAATAAATGAAGAAGAAATGGGTTCAATAAACAAAAAGGTGTATTTTGGAGTAATTTGTGAGTAAACTACTTTTACAGAAATTGTAGAGGACAGTCTTCCAGGGCAAGTAATAAAGGCTAATACTTAAAAAAAAAAAAAAATATGAACAGACAACTGTCGGTAACAAATTATGTTAGGTTTAATAAATGAAAGATGGCATCAAATATGCTTAAAATATAAAATACTTACAGCTAGATGAAATTGTGAAATTACAGCAGTTTGCACGAAACCAGGACTGCCCACACTAGCTGAGTAAAAGTAATTTACTTTTTTTTTTCGCTGCAGGAACCAATGAGAATAATGCATGGAATTTAATGTCTCAAGTGATGTCATCAGACAATGTGTTGCACTGTTAAGAGATCCTACTGTGTACAAGAGCAAGGTCTCAGAGTCCACATAATGTATTCAACAGGAAGAGCACAGGAAGTGACTAAATGAAACAAAAAATTATATCCTCAGTGTCTATATAATCAATAATATAAGTGAGTTTGGGCTATGTATGCAAACCATGCAGAGTTTCTGATTTTGAAACCTTATAATGCCAAAATCAAAAAACACCAGACATCAATTTCCCTCCAAGGAGTATTGATTGTATTCTCAAAATATATTTTTATTTTTTATACCAAGCTAAACTACTTCATACAAGAGTCACTACTTAGCTCATTTCTTGAGAAGTTGAGAGTTGTAGTATTTGTACTGCAGCCTTGATAGTGGAGTTTGATTTAATTTCTCTAGTAATGAAGATGTTAATAAATTAAAAGATTAGTGTTTCGCAAGCAATTAAGTGTATAATAAATCAACTCAGTGTCTAAGTGTTTCAGTCGTGATGTAAATATTTTAATGACTAACATGTCCGTGTGTATAAATAATTGATATGTGTTTCATTTTTCAGACGCGAACTTCTTCTAGCACAGAGACCTGTTTGCCGAGCTGACGGCTGCCTGATTCCTATGGAAGCATGGCAGCTGTCGGTCAGATGATAAATTGGTGTGTACTATCAAAAGTACACGCATCTTTCACAGGGCCTATATTTCACCAACCCAGAGCAAATTGATGTTCTCTAACGCTCAAGATATTTGCCCAAAATGTAACTGCGCACAAGCAGACCTTAATCATTGTTTGTGGTTCTGTAAAATCGTATGCAAATTTCGTGCCACAGTACACCAGTTTGCCAAAACCACACTTGGAATACGATTTCCACTGACCATAGAATTTGCACTTTTTGGCATTGCTCCAAACCCATTCCCTAGAATAAAACTAGCCAGGATACTTATGGCAGTGGCTAATAAAACTATTTTACAGGTCTGGATTCGGAAAGAGGAACCATCCCTTCAAATGTTCCAAGACAAATTATTTCATTTATTTCGAATGAACTGGCTCACGGCACGCCAAAACTCCAACCAGACCACGAAACGATTTTTTGAGAACTGGCAATACTACATCAATTCTTTATCGCCAGCTGTTAAAAAACAAATTAAAGGTGCCTTCCAAAACTCGCCATGGTACATGGATCAAATTTTACAAGGCAAGGACCCTATTCCTTGACTGTTTAGCATTCACCCCCCCCCCCCCCCCCACCCACTTCACTTAAAAAATGGCTACGGTGTTCCAGGTGTGGTACCCACATGAATCTAAAGCATATTGAGGTCACGCGATGTAGCGCTGATCCATTATACTGAATATTTCTTGGTCACCCGGCAACTGGAGACATGTTTGTTTGTTTAAAAGTTAGTTTGTTGTTGTTTTATGTAACAACTTTGGCAATCAGACCCACATATTTTGAAAGTTCAACATTGATTCTAATGTGACAAAGGGCCAGCAGCATACGGGTCTCCCCCTACCTGATCAAGGGATGACGTTTTTTACCTGATTATGGAGCTATGATACAGATAGATATATACTAAATGACGAATAACAACTATCTACTAAGTTAAAAACCCAACATATATTTTGTTATTATAAATTTTTTTTTGATATCTGTATCCATATAGATGTATATATGCTCACTGCACTGTTCACAGTTTGTTACAATATTAACGCCTGACATATGTACCTATGATTATACATGCCAGTTTTGTTACCGAAACAGTCCCATGGGGGACATATTTGACGTTCATCCATATTTTTCAATGATTGTATTCATGCAAAACCCGAATAAAAATTTAAAAAAAAAAAAAAAAAAAAAAGTACACGCCAGTAGGGACAACTAAATTTTCACTTGTGCTTCTATATTAAAAGCACAAGGGAAAAATAACATTTAGTGCCCCCATAAACACTTTCCTCATCTCCTACCTTATTTTCCTATACTGTATCTGGTAATTTCATTTGTCTGATGCCCAAGACCTATGTGCAATATTTGATTAATTCCTGAGTTCCTTGCAGGGATTTAATAGAAACAATGTAGCAAATATTGCATTGTATTCACGGCATAACCAGAAATATTATCAGTATTACATATTTTATATAAGTAGCTATATATAATATGGAGATTTATGGATCTTACCAGGATTTATACCTGAAAAGTAATATCTCTGAACAGTGCACACCAGGCGCACTGCTTGAAAGGCTTTTAATCACACAGAAGATGATTTTCAAGTAAATTACAATCTAGTGAATTACAGTGATTTCTAGTAAATTCTACTTATCTGAAGATTGCCATCTGTCTCCTCTGATGTGTACCTCCCAAAATGTTATATCTCCAAAGAGTGACTCTTTGTGGAGTAGTTGATGGGCTTGGGCACTACTCGGGTAATTTAAGCAACTTAAAGGAATATTAAACCTTGTTCAACCCTTGCTTCCTTGAATGAAGCAAGGGTTAAACAAAACATGTCCCGGGACTTTTAAGTAAACCCAACATGTATCTTAATAGATACACGTGGGTTTACTATCTGCCGTCTCTCACATGCGAGACACAGCAGTCTCTGGCTGAAACCCGCTCTGACTGCCGAATGCGTGGGTCCATTTTTGCATTGGGATCAGCAGACCCAATCAAAAACCGGTTGCTGACCAGACAGCTGTCTGCATCCTATGGAAGCATGGCAGCTGTCGGTCAGAGGATAAACTGGCGTGTACTATCAAAAGTACACACCAGTTCCTCCTCACAGTAGGAACACCTACAATTTCACTTGTGCTTCTATGTTAGAAGCACAAGTGAAAAATAATGTTTCGTGTTCCAGTGCCAGCTAATTATGTAATTTGGTATTTCATTTAGAAAATAACAGTGTTTTCCTGAAGTATTTTGAATAACTGTTCACGTTCACCAATAAGATAAATTAAAGTCTCTCCGCACTCATGACATACAGTAGTATCAATGCACAAACTGTACAAGTCCAATATATCACATTTACTGTGATGTAGCTGTGATATGAGGCATCGTTGGGAACTTGCCGTTGGTGCATCTCAAAACCCGTAATTTTGGGGGGATAACGGATCATTTTGGATTGGTACAAATGATGTACACTAACGTTCAAAATTTGTTTCCATGACATTCTACATCAAACCAGTTGCAAAATGAATATGAAATACAGTAAGAGAGAAATGTTGTACTGATTAAAGAAAAAGTCCTCCCGAATTTAAATAAAAAATAAATAAAATGGTATGAAAAAATATTAAAATAAAATCTATTAAATAAAAATAAATATAAACACATTAAAATTACTTAATATAAAAAATGATGTTAATGTTACACAAAGTATAGTAATCTATAACAAAATATCACAAATCTATTTTTCATTCTTATGGTAATAGTTTTAACATGCAATTTTATCATATTTATTAATAAAAATGAATAATTGTCATTTTTTTAAATATACTCTTGTGGAATACCACGGTTAATGATGTCATGCCAGCTATAGGTTAGCAACACATCACCGGTTACCATTCAGCATCAACAGCTTCTAGGTTATATGTACCCTTCCACCATTATGTCATGATGTACAATGGTGCATTGCCAAACAATGTGGCAATCCACACCATGGACATAATTGGTACCGTGATACATGTGACATTATGGCCGGCTGACTAAATCGGCCAAATTGCAGATTTCTCTGATTTATTTTCAATCTGGGGCGACTGAAGTCATCCGACTGAGTCAAAAACTTAGAGTATTGATTTAATCCTAGAAGTCGACCTCCAAAAGAACAAATGGCTGAATGAACTATTGATTTTTGTTAATTGCACAGTCGTTAGTTTGTACTTTTGTCATTTTTGTACGAAAGAGACAATCTTTGTCCAAAAGTTAATGCCCAAGTCTATAAACCACCCCCAGTCTTGGCTAATGCAAACAATATTACAGTATCACTCCACGGCAGAAGAGAAACACAGTCTGGTGACAGTCTCTCTCTCTCTTTCTGTTATTGGTGTGTGCATGTGTCAATCGTACAGCTCACAGCAAATGATGGGAGAGAAGATGTGTATCACTTTCCCAGCTGGAGATGTGTTCGCTGTCACAGAAACAAATGCCAGGAGTTGACTTTCTAAGTTAAATGTACTTGAAGGAAGTTTAGTCCCTTTTTAAGGACCATCTTGTGGTGATGGCAGAAAAGTAGAGTTTCAGTATTTTAAATTGTAGTAGTCTGGCATAGCTGTCCTGTGCAATTCAAGTAATACTGTGCACATTGGGATTGAGGTCATGATGTTTATAACGGTTAGCTGTGCCTAGGAGGTGTATATATATATCACTATTAAAAGTTCCATCCAAAACCTTTCAGGCTGGAGACAAAACTCCTAAATGCTGTAATCAAAGCATATTTCCTTGTTGACAAGATAATGTGGATAGTAAATATGATGTGTGTTTCACTGGCTTTATGATACAATTTAACACTCGTTATAAAGCTCTTATTTATAATCTATATTCATTGACTGTGCAAGGGAATAATACACTAAACTGGTTGCCTACATTCTTGGAATTAAAACTCTCCTTCAAACTGCTATGTCTCTGATCATGGGCAGGCTATCTAAACTTGGTGGTACCTCATAATAAACCGTGATACTTCAATATTATAGTATGTCCTTAATTTGCAGATCTGAGAAAAAAACATAATTATATATAGCGTTTGTGATCTGTCTTAAAAGTACAAGAAACATGAGTTTTAATTTATTCACAGCCGAGCTGCGGGTGACATTTCTGGTTTTTATTGGGTTTTTAAAGGTAGTTAACTTTTAAGTTGCTCCAGTGGGTTGGAATTGCTTTCCAGTGTGTGCACGTTTGGTGGAACATATTAATTGTATTGGTTTTTTTAACTACCTTATGACTGCTTGGGTTTTCTACGTGCCAGTTTGAATTATTAGTTGACAATTTTATGTTGTATATAGAATGTGAATCACTGATAGTTTTGCAGTAATCTATGGTGCATATATTATTTTCAAAGTAATGATTTCAGGGCAGACTGACCATAGCCTTGGCCATTTGGTTATGGGCCTTTTAAATTTGTATTTGTTTGAATACATTTTTGCACCTATCATGCTAAAATTAAATGATGGCTGTTTAATTATAGCAAATATATGTATTTTGCTAGCTAATTGGCGTTAAATGTATGGCTCAAATATAATTTTTTTGTATTGTAATTCAACTACTACTAATGATAAATAGATAATAATTGTGTGTGTTTAGCTGATTCTATCCATGACAGAGTGCCCGACTGGTCAGTCCGGTCCTGGTTGTCATGCAGCTCAGGCATGTATCACCATATATTGCTGAAGAACATTAAAAATATTAAGATGCAATTCTTTACAAATGAGCTGTAAATGGCTTTCCCCTATATTTAGTTATACCAGTGACATACCTAGAGGGAGAAGTGCTAGGTTAGTTAGGGAGATCAACACTCTCTCTAAAAGAACCTGAGTGAGCCCTGCTTCAGGCTCCTTGCGCGAGTATCGACTCTAAGTTTTAGATCAATGGCACAAGACGCAGCGCTGACTGAGGTTTGATGTCAGCATCTGATCTATTCATCTCCTTTATGAATCTAGTGCTGCTTTGCTGGTGCCTCTGGCGAACTGCACCATCGTCAGTGGCACCCATAGCATCCACACACATGGGGTGTCCAAGATTTGATCTGCCCGGGTGCCAAATAAGTTATATATACACCCCTGAGTGTTATATATTTTGAGTGACTCTTTGGATCAAAATAAAATGTTTATTCATTCCAGGGTACCAGCATGTCTGATAAAAAACATACCTAGATTAGGGTTCAGAACAAAACAATGCCTCCACCACGAATTCATTGGTTCAGCCATATTCATGTGCAGAACCTGAAACATGAAATTCACTGGCATTGAACACTGGATAAAGCCATGATAACAGCCTATGGTCTTGATATAGTTTACTTCATTCTGCATCTTTTCCATTCACAGACTCTGTATCAAGCGCCTCTGGACCACTGCTAGTAGAAGTTGCCAAAACTCCTGGATCGAACCTGGGAGTAGCACTAACTACCTCAATGTACTGCAACAAACAGGTCATTGTGATAGACAAAATTAAATCTGCAAGTATTGCTGACAGGTAAGCCTGAGATTCTCTGCATTATTTCTCTTCACAATGTTAAGGTGAATTTGCAATTTATTTTTCAATTAATCAAATAAATTCCAATGGATCTTGTTCTTTACCATAGAAACATAGAATGTGTCGGCAGATAAGAACAATTCGGTCCATCTAGTCTGTCCAGTTTTCTAAATACTTTTATTAGTCCCCCGTTCCCGGTCTTATAGCTAGGATAACCTTGTGTCTATCCCACGCATGCTTAAAATCCTTGACTGTGTTTACCTCTACCAGTTCTGCTGGAAGACTATTCCATGTATCCACTACCCTCTCAGTAAAGTAATACTTCCTGATATTACTTTTAAATAGTTGCCCCTCTAATTTAAGACTATGTCCTCTAGTTGTGGTAGATTTTCTTCTTCTAAATATACTCTCTTCCTTTACTGTGTTGATTCCCTTTAAATCTTTTTTTTTTTTTTTTTTTTAAACAAAAGTTATCCCTTTATGGTCAGGCAGAAGTATATCTGTGAAATGTGACCTTTATTTTATCATAAGCTCCAGACCAGCATGTGTCAAATGCAGTCATTATTCTTATTTCCAAGCCTGTAGATTAGAGGAAGCACAGAGGTGAGATTTCACACTTCACTACTTCCTTAAGTTGTGCGTCCCATGATTTGAACATTTCCTCTTCCCTCTGTTTTGATTCTTTCAATGTTTATGAACTGAGAACATGTATTAACACTATAGAAAGTCTTGGAAATGCTGCTCCTTAATTAAAATGAGGAAATGGTTCTGAACATTTTTTTTAATTGGCAGATTTTGTTCTACTCCACAGCCTCCTCAAAGTTTATATAGGCCTGGCACCTAATTAGAAGTCAGAATGTGGACCCAAAGGTCATCCTACTTTATTTAGTTGGCCCCTGTGTAGTTATTGATGATTATAATGGAACTGGTATAGCTGTCAGCTTAAGACAGACAAGTCAGAAAAAAATGAATCTAAAACTTTCTTTATCTCCCATACTGCCGGGCCTGCTACACACCATGTCATGCACCCAACCAGTTATTACATGGGTTGCTTTATTTTGTACCGCTAAATTGCCTTTGTCGTAGTTTAGGCAGAGTTCACCTTAATACTTAAGAGGTTGTAAGGCTACAGTGCACTCACCAGATTATATTTGTATTTACACCTATCAATTGACCACACCTATATAAATCCTTTATCCCAAAAATACATCCATCTATCTAGATGCATACATGTCTCCCAAACATATTCTAACTCAGGGCTTGATAAACTTTAGGAGCAGGAAAAAAAAATCTAGGAGCCAAACAATGGCACATACACACACACAGTCAGTCACACACACACACAGTCAGTCACACACAGGCATACACACACAGTCAGCCACCTCTTTTTCTAAAAAAAATTCTTAGTAGTAGCATTCCCTTAATCCCATTCAAAGTTCCCAATCAAATTAATTTACTAATAGAAATATACTCTCTATAAAATTTGATTTATTGTGAATTCCATGGAGTAAAACACAATATATAATCTAAAACAGGTGTGACATACTCCACAAATCCGTAACGGGACACATAAAAATAGTATATTGGAAGGCGCTTTGAGTGAAATGAAGTGAAATCTTTGGGGGTAAAATTCTATTACCGATTAGAAAATGTACAGATAAAACTCTTTCACTTGTTTTATTATGGCCTGTGGGAGAATGTTATAGATCAAGCTATTGAAATACGTTTTTCACAAGCCACAGAATATGAACCATTATATTGAGAAGTCACCTCTGTCACAGAAAACTCAATGCTGGGTTTAACTGACCATATAAACATTGTCACTCATGTGACTGTGGAGTGAAGCCCATATATATATATATATATATATATATATATATATATATATACATACACACATATATATATATATATATATACACATATATATATATATATATATACATACACACATATATATATATATATATATATATATATATACAGCAATATTTAATATGAACATTCTATAAGGAAATAAAAATCTATCTCACAGCATATAACTGTACATGTAGTTCCTGTGGGATCCACTCCTTGATTAATTAACGGATTCCTACTAGACACACTTACATTCTGCATCGGGAGCAGGTAAAAGTTAAATGTGTCCAGCAAAAATCTGGCTGACCTGGCAATCTTAGCTGTACAGCTGATAAAGCCTCCAGGTATGTACGCATACATTTGTGTAATTATTGAACTGTATGAAAATGGCTGACTGGTCGCAGTTGGTCTCCCTTCCATCTCTGCAGTTATTCAACACCTTGTACAGAAGCAAATCTCTATGCTTCTTTATTGGCTAGAGTGGGAGTCTATAACTAGTATAACTTGTGTTTATTCAGGTGTGGGGCACTGCATATAGGAGATCACATCCTGTCTGTGGACGGCACAAGCATGGAATATTGCACATTAGCTGAAGCAACGCAGCTTCTAGCGAGCACCTGTGAACATGTGAAACTGGAGATTCTCCCTTACCACCAAACGCGCCTGGCTTTAAAAGGTCCAGATCACGGTAAGATCATGCAAAATATTACGTGTGTTAAAACGTGAAAATACTTGTTTTCTAATAACCCTGGGGTGTAGTCATAGAAACATAGAATGTGTAGGCAGATAAGAACCATTCGGTCCATCTAGTCTGCCCAATTTTTTTTTTTTAGTCCCCCGTTCCCGGTCTTATAGCTAGGATAGCCTTGTGTCTATCCCACGCATGCTTAAAATCCTTGAATGTGTTTACCTCTACCATTTCGGCTGGAAAGCTATTCCATACATCCACTACCCTCTCAGTAAAGTAATACTTCCTGATATTACTTTTAAATAGTTGCCCCTCTAATTTAAGACTATGTCCTCTAGTTGTGGTAGTTTTTCTTATTTTAAATATACTCTCTTCCTTTATGTATTTAAATGTTTCTATCATATCCCCCCTGTTACGTCTTTCCTCCAAGCTATACATGTTAAGATGCTTTAACCTTTCCTGGTAAGTTTTATCCTTCAACCCATGAACCAGTTTAGTAGCCCTTCTCTGAACTCTCTCCAAAGTATCAGTATCCTTCTGGAGATACGGTCTCCAGTACTGCGTACAATACTCCAAGTGAGGTCTCACCAGTGCTCTGTACAATGGCATGAGCACTTCCCTCTTCCTACTGCTTATACCTCTCCCTATGCAATCAAGCATTCTGCTAGCATTTCCTGCTGCTCTATTGCATTGCCTACCTACCTTCAAGTCCTCTGAAATTATTACTCCTAAATCTCTTTCCTCAGATGTTGAGGTTAGGACTGTACCAAATAGTCTATATTCTGCTTTTGGGGTTTTTACGCCCAAGGTGCATAATCTTGCACTTGTCCACATTAAATGTCAGTTGCCACTGCTCTGACCATTTTTCTAGTTTAGCTAAATCATTTGCCATTTGGCTTATCCCTCCATGAATATCAACCCTGCTGCAAATCTTTGTATCATCAGCAAAAAGACATACTTTGCCAACAAGACCTTCTGCAATATAGCTAATAAAAATATTAAAGAGAATGGGTCCAAGTACAGATCCCTGAGGTACCCTACTAGTAACAAGACCTTGCATCGAATATACCCCATTGACTACAACCCTCTGTTGCCTGTCACTCAGCCATTGTCAGTGGCAGAATGGTTACACACCCAATTCCAGACTGTGATCCAGAAAGATCTATGAACAAGAAATCTTACATAACTGCTCTGGGTTAGCTGTCCACCAAATTGTTACAGTATATTGCTGTATGTGTTCTATTTATGTGTAGTAAACTATGGCACATGTGTATGAAAGAGCAACATCATGCATGGGGCCTGGATGTGCCACCTAATATACACATATAGTAAGATTCTTATTCAAGAAGGAGAAAGGGGTCTGCTTGTTCTAACATCTTTGTGTCTTTATCTCAGTGCTTTATTCTACACCTTTCTCTGCAAGCTGTGAATGCTCAATTTCTTCTCACGGCATGCTGGGATTCATAGCCTTCAAGCAGAGCACCAAAATGTTTCTCTGAGATAAAAAAACAAATTATATTAATGTCCAGGAAGTGAATTCTACTGTAGCGTCACGTTAGTTTTCAATTTTCTTATTCATGGACATTATACAGTTTCGCCAGATTAATAAATCCAATTATTTACACAGTACGTGGAATTTGTAAGAGGTAAAAAAAAAATATAGTCAATCCCTTGCTATACCAGCTGGCCTTTTTAGAGGCACAGATTGTACATGTGTAAACATTTAATATACAAACCATCCTACTCATTGATTACAGTGCCACATGTTTCTTTAAGCAAATGCTACTTACTTAAGGAGACAGTCCAGCACAAATAATAATAATTACCAACGAAAGAGCTGAGACATCTAACAAATAGTTAGGGCTGGCTGTAGGCATTAATAGAATGAATGTGAGATTGGCGCACAATTCTAAAAAGACAAAGAAATGATAGGGTGAAAAATATAAAAAAAAAAAATTAAAAAAAGGTTAATCTGAGAGTGAAAAAAGCAGCTCATTTTCTGCACTGAACACCTCTGTCTTTCCACAGCTAGGAACTATTATAGTATAAAAGACAATAAAAGCAAGTGCCAATCCATGCACAAAATGAATCCTTAATCACCAGTATCCTGAGAATACTGTGCCCTTGCTTAGTAATCCCAACTGCATCTAGTTATCTTTGCTTGAATAATGTGCTTTGTATTATATATTCCATTCATGCTATAGGGAGGTTTGTCACTTTGGCATAGGTATATGGCTAAAATGGGGAAGAGAGAAATGTATATGTAATTATTGGGTCTGTTAATTAAGCTATTCTGCATCTAATTTCCTTGCTAACTGCTTTCACTTCCGCTGCTGTCTTGTTCATTAAAATTCAGTTACCTTTCCCTCTTCTCTGGTTCTTTTTTTTTGTTGTTGTTGTTGTTTTGTGATTTCCTGTCATCCCTTCATGCGGGCAGTAAAGGTTCAAAGGAGCAAAGATGGGCAACTTCCCTGGAACTCCTCTGCCAACAGCCACAAGCGTCTCTCCACCTGTCAACATTATAACACCTACCACCCCGATCATTGCAGGACGCCAGCCATCAAATGCCAGAAACAACCTCCTCAAAAACTCCTTCGTAATGTGCCACCCTTTCTTCTCCTGGCTTTTATTTCTATTATTTTTTAATTCTTCTTATCTTTTTTTCATGCTTCCCCCCCATTTCAGTCATTTTTGCTTTTATTTGTCACGCTATCCAGTAGGCATTCAATAGACTTCTTAATCTAGTTGAATGTATGAGCTTTATGATGTATTTTATTTCCTGTGGATTAATTAAAATGGACACACAACACAACTCTCCATCAGGACTGGCTAATTTTCGAGTCATAAATGTATCCTTCATCACCGATCAAGAGGTGAATGATAACTTTGGCTCTTAATGAGTTAGATTCATTGGACCATATCAAACATAACTAAAGAGAAGTCCACAGGAGATCGTAACATAACATTTAAATATAGCAATTTTCTTATTGGTGAATGTCCTGTGACTGAGCCTGAGGGTTGCCACCTTTTCTTTACAAAAAATACCGGCCATGTTATTGCCTTCATAGACGTAGCATTAGCCCGCCGGTAAAATACGAGCTGGGCGGCAACCCTGCTGATCCTGCATACACATGGGGGGGTTGTGTTATGTGTAGTTATTTGTTAATAGCAGCACGTCCTGACAAGAAGTTGTGGATTGTAAGTGGCAGCTTGCTGAATGTTGTTTATGATAGTCGTATTGTCTGTAGTGTGTGTTGATCTTTTTTAATAGGCGTTCTAATGCACTTCTCAGTCACAGTAAAAAAACAGATAGCATTAACCTGTAAACAATCAATTATAAAAGTAAAACAGCAGAAGACAAGAGCGTAGCAAATTATAATTATTTATTATGAATACTCTGATTTAAAATTGGGGAATCCACCAAAATGTATCTAAAAAAGAAAGCACCCTTTCTCCCCTAAAAGTTGGTAAAATCAGTACAGCACCAGAAATAAAAAAATAAAAAATGCTGTTTCTGTGTCTAAACCCAATAATGCATGTTATGTTCATGAATGGGTTTGGTGCTAACAAAAAATGGGCGGATTTTTTTTATTCTCACTTTGTGCCTTTATGTGTAGTGTAGATAATGGCAGTATAGAAAAGCACAGAATTAGTGCAATAAAGTGATATAAATTTGGTGCACTTTTTTTTTTTACTTAATTTTATACATAGCCTACAACAAAATTCCTAAACAATCATTTGGTTTGTTTCTATGTTGGTGCACTAGTGATAATCATTTTATACATACATGCAGACATTATAGCCCAATTGCATTACTTCTCACAGAATCCGCTTTATAGATAACCCCCATTTTGATTACACCGTAGTAGCACAACATACTACATGTGCTTGTGCAGGACATTTTGCCTGCCCTGTACATGCTAGAAGAATGGAATGTTACTAGGTAGAACCACTGGGCCACATATAGTGTCATTATGGTGTGCTAATGGCTCCCTTTCTTCCAGCAGCATTGGTATCCTCGTCCTTCTCTCCTACCTCCATGAGTGCATACAGTCTGAGCTCACTCAATATGGGTACCCTGCCTCGCAGCCTTTACCCCACCAGCCCACGTGGGACGCTAATGAGGCGGAGAATGAAAAAGAAAGACTTCAAAAGCTCATGTAAGCTAAAACATTGTTTAGCATTGTTCATTATTTGGGTTTTGCAAACACACTGTTTGGAAAAAGATAGCAAATAGTAATATATATACACTAGTCAGTCATAACATTATGACCACTGACAGGTGGCAAGCTGGCGGAGGCAGTGTGATGCTTTGGGCAATGTTCTCTTGGGAAACCTTGGGTCCTGCCATTAATGCAGATGCTACTTTGACACGTACCACCTACCTGAGCATTGTTGCAGACCACGTACAAACTTTCATGGAAACTGTATTCCCTGATGGCACTGGCTTCTTTAAGCAGGATAATGCTCCCTGCCACATAACAAAAATGGTTCAAGAATGGTTTGAGGAACACAACTCGTTAAAGCTGTTGTCTTGGTCTCCAAACTCCCCAGATCTCATTCAATTCAAACATTTGTGACCGTGGTGGTAAGCAAAAAAGTATTAATTGCCTGGTATATAGCTGGTCAATAAAAAACAATGTGTCTCTCAGTACAATATGTAAAAGAAAGAGACGAAATACATAGTACAGTACAGCCAAATATTGAATGGGGTGCAGAAAAAATATGCAATTGCACTCAGGGCTGGCCTTAAGTGTTCCGGCGCCCTGTGCGGGCTTCCCCCGTGGCGCCCCCCCCCCCCCCCCCCGTCTCTTTCACCCCCCTATGTATGTGTCTCTCTCCCTTCCCATGTTTGTCCCTTTCCTCTTCCTTGCCATGTCTGTCTCTCTCTCTCTCCCCCCCCCGTCCCCTGTTCTGTCTCTCCCCCCCCATCCCCTGTTCTGTCTCTCCCCCCCCCCGTCCCCTGTTCTGTCCCACCCTCCCCCTGTTCTGTCTCTCTTCTCCCCCCTCCCCCTGTTTTCTCTCTCTCCCCCAGTTCTGTCTCTCCCCCTGCCCCTGTTCTGTCTGTCTCTCTCACCCCTCCCTTGTTCTGTCTCTCCCCAATCCCCCGTTATCTCTCTCCCCCCCCCCCAGTTCTGTCTCTCACCCCTCCCCTGTTCTGTCTCTATCCCATCCACTGTTCTGTCTCTCTCTCCCCCCTCCCCTATTCTGTCTCTCCCCCATCCACTGTTCTGGCTCTCTAGCCCCCCTCCCTCTGTTATCTCTCTCTCCCCCAGTTCTGTCTCTCCCCCTTGCCCCTGTTCTGTCTGTCTCTCTCTCACCCCTCCCCTGTTCTGTCTCTCCCCCCTCCCCCTGTTATCTCTCTCTAGCCCTGTTCTGTCTCTCCCCCACTGCCCCGGTTCTGTCTGTCTGTCTCCCCCCTAACCCTTGTTCTGCTTCTCTCTCTCTCCACCCTCCCTTACCTTTGCCTGCAAAGTTGTATCCAGGGAGGGGGCGGAGCTAACCGGCACAGCGGTGTAGCTCCGCCCCTACCCTGTGAAGCAGAGCACAGTCTGCATTACGGGGAGCCATAGGCAGCAAGCGAAGGTTCTGCTCAGCTCCCCATGCTTAATGCAGTCATGGGGAGCCGAACTTTCTCATGCTGCCAGTGGCTCCCCGTGAAGCAGACGCTGCTCTGCTTCACAGGGTGGGGGCGGAGCTACACCTCTCAGCCGGTTAGCTCCGCCCCCTCCCCGGATCTAGCAGAGCCTGCCGAGCAGAGGGCTGGTGAGGGGGGATCTTTTGATCTCCCCCAGCCAGTGCCTCTACCGGCTTTTTTTTTTTTTAAACTTTTTTTTGAACGGGAGGGCGCCCCCTGGGGTGTTGCGCCCTGTGCGCTCGCACAGGTCGCACACCCCTAAGGCCGGCCCTGATTGCACTCACAAAACTTGACAAGTTGTAAAGCTCATCAAATAGGTGACTTCACTGCTTCCTCCTCAGCCTCTGTTTGTAGCAGCGCAGCTCCCTTGGCTGAAATACCAGAATCTGGTACTTCAGCCAAGGGAGATGCGCTGCTACAAATTGCATATTTTTTCTGCACCCCATTCAATATTTGTCTGTACTGTACTATGTATTTTGTCTCTTTCTTTTACATATTAATATTTTTTAGCTTACTATCTTTGGTGATGGTTTGGATTTTGTATTGTACAACTGTTTTCACGTGTGTATACAGAGAACCACACAGGTTGTTGCTACTTTGTGGGGATTGAGCGCTAGATTTTACCACTTCTTACCCATTTGTGATATGTGCTAGACAAACAAGTCCGATCAATGGCAGAAAAAAAAAAGTATTTGCTATTTGTTCGCTAGCACAATGTATCTATGTATAGATGAGATAAATAATTAAACAATGGTTAACATTTCTCTGTGTCACATGCACTGGTTTGAGTGATGGGAGGAAACATAGTTATTATGCTTCTCATAGAAATGCCAAGGACCTATATATTTTAAATAATAGCAACTGATTAAAAAAATGTAGACGTTACTGTTGGTTTAAGAGAAAAATGATGAATTTGCGAATATTAGGATGCTCTCCTTGTCAGTCTGAAGAGAGTCTCAGCACTGAGTTTGAAGCCCAGGTTGCAAATAAAATTACCCACAACTCTTCTTAATGGAAAAAGCATTTTTGCATTACATTTTCCTGCCATTAGCAATAATGAAAAAACATTAGTAATGAAGAACTTAATTTACCTATATTGAAGAAATAGCTTTTGTACTGCAATATAAAGAAGGTTTCAATTATGAGTGATTGCCTCATTAATTGGCTCTTCATTTTGTATATTTTACTGTAACTCAAATGATTTGTGATAAAATGTTTGTTGCCGTTTTTCCCACCGCTGTTCTCATTATTCCTAAGTGGAAACTATTACAAACTTTCAAATATGGTCACGTGTGGTAAAATCCTTTATTTGATTCCACTTAAGAGGTCTAGAGGAGTCCATGCCTCGAAGGGGCAGGACTATTTTGGCGGCAAAAGGGGACATACACAATATTAGGCAGGTGGTCATAATGTTATGGGGAAATCAGCATTATGTTGACCAGTTTCCTACAGAGACAGTGCATTAGGTTCTCCATGGATAGGGTTGCCACCTGGCCGGTATTTTACCGGCAGGCGGTAAATAATTGTCTTCAGGCCAATGTTAAGTCTATGGAGACAGTACCAAGGCCGGTATTTTCCATGGATGTAGATACCTCCAGAGGTCTGTAGTGGTTTGTAGACTGAGTTAAACAAGCACATATTTTTTTTAAACAAAATCAGTTGCATAAAAAAAATGGCTTTGCCCTGAATTCTTGTAAGCAGCTTGCATGGTTTTGGTACTGAAGATAAAGTTACCTGCATTAAACCTTGTGTTTAGTGACTTCATTTGTTGCACTATACAGGAAATCACTGAATATGAATAATCTCCAGCATCAGTGTTAAAAAGTGAATTCATTTTTTTTAGTAAAGATATTTTGTCTTTGTTGTTCTAGTATCATTTAGCAGCTATATTTACTTTTTCCTACATGGAGAGTAGAAGACCTTGTTATCCTCAGCACTTAATGTCTATAACTACTGCATAGCGATGTATTAAGTATATATTGAAGCTGATAGTACACTCTAATAGCCTTTTTAATAGTTGTTGTCATTTATGAGGAATAATGTTATTAATCTCAGATGTCAATGAGCTAGGGCTTGAAGACATTTATTTTGTTTCATCCTTCCCGGAATCTTGTGCAGTTTCTACGAGATCATCATTTGTTATGTGCACATCTTGTGGATCCAGCTGTCGCACCGTGGACCAATGTCCACATTGAATATAGAGGCCCCGACTATACCCCTTTCCTAATTTGAACTGAGATCAGTGTGAAAAGCTCAAGGCTTTATTTTCCCCATTATGTTTCCTGTAAAAAATAACCACAGTGGATAAAAAAAAAATCTTATTTTTCATAGTGATGTCCTTTGCCTTAATTTCTTTGCTTTTAGGTACAAAGTTTGTTGGTTTTCTCCCCTCACATATAGTAATAGATACAATGATAACTCCAAAAAACAGGGTATGTGCTAGGAACTATCAAGATCTATAAAGAATTAAAATAACCTTAACCTCATAATATGTGCAGGTGCTGGGTTAGAGCAATTTGAAGTAATACAAATAATACACAGATTGTGTTCAGTATTCAGAGTTGCAGGTTAAATTCCTGGTGTGGTCAACTAAGCCTTTCATCCTTCTGAGGTATACAAAATGCCATTGAATTGTGTTATGGGGGATATCTCAACTTATCTTTCTGGGTTAAACACTTTGGCCTTTATTCATGAGGGAATTGAGAAAGGGATTTCAAACTTAAGGCCAAAGCAGCCTCAGATATGGTAGGGTATATGCCAACTATCAGGATCTATAGAGGGTTAATACAACCAATTCAACTGTGTCGGAGAATTTTTACAACTCCGTTACCTTGGCCTTAAAGGAACACTGCATTTTTTAAAACTCTTGCTTACTTGAAGGAAGCATGTGTTAAAAAAAACATGGCCCGCTAGTTTGGTTAAGGTTCCCCTTGCTGATCCCATGCAAAAACCAGGGGCTCACTCTGCGCTAGCAGAAAGAGCCAGTCGCCGACCAGACAGCTGCCTGCCTCCTATGGAAGCATGGCAGCTGCCGGTCAGAGGACAAACTGACATGCACATCAAAAGTACATGCCAGATTATCCTCACAATAGGAACAACTAACATTTCACTTGTGCTTCTATATCAGAAGCACAAATGAAATATAAGGTTTAATGTTCCTTTAAGTTTGAAATCCAGTTCTCATTTCTGTCTTTCATGAATAAACCTTTTTGGTATTATAACACGTATGCTGGAGAGATTCTTTAAAATGGTGTATACTTTATTTTAAAAATATCACTTAACATAAAATCAAATTTAAACTCCTCCCCTCCAAAAAAATAATAATTATGCACTGATATTCTTGTTCTAACCTATAAATATGAGTGATCGTGCATTTTGACACATATGTAACAGTTTATGGAAAATGTGTGTAGTATATGACTTTCCTTTGGCATTTTGTCTTTGCAGTATCTTTGGCGTCTAGCACTGTTGGCTTGGCAGGCCAGGTTGTGCACACAGAAAGCACAGAAATTGTTTTGACTGCTGACCCCATTGTGGGATTTGGAATTCAGCTCCAGGGCAGCGTGTTTGCTACTGAGACGTTGTCTTCTCCACCTTTGATTTCCTATATTGATGTTGACAGTCCAGCTGAAAGGTGAGAATTGATGTGTTAACTCACTGGGGACCCACCATCTTTTGTAATTTCAGTAAGGCTGTCTAACTTGCTCCCACAGCATAGCAGGAGTTAATGAGGCTGACCAGGGGTAAATATGTTTTGATGTGGAAAGATAGAAGATAAAACCATCTTGTTTTGTACATGAGTAAATCATGACCATCGATAGGCATATCAATTACGTTCTTCAAGAACTGTTTGATTCATAGTATAATTGTTTAATTTGTGTAAAGTCCACAGCAAAAAAATATATTTAAAATTCTGAATATACTGAGCACCAACTCACAGTGTTTCTTGTTGAAATTAGCTAATTGTCATCGTTGAGGCTATGTGATATTAAACATGTAACAATGATTGACAGGTGAGTGGATTATTATCGCATCAAGATAAGAAATTGCCGGCAGAAAAACACAGGACAACTAAAGCCACTGGCTGGTGCCCAAAAGGCCTCATCCAAATGTTAATGCATAGTAAAGTACTTTAAAATGCATATTTTGCATTGCTTAAAATATGAAACGTTTGCACTTCGATGAATTTCACATTTGCAGAAGTTCAGGACAGCCCCTTTCAGTTTTCTTCTTCAGACTTTTTTCATCAGAAACCTATAAGAATTTGCATGGGATTTCCGGTTTCCCTAGTGATGTCATCAGACAAAGTGCTGCACTATTGGTGATCCTAGTGTTTACAAGAGCATTATAAGTTAGTTCCCTGTTGTTTCATAATGCCATCAAAGTATTTCTCTCATATACAAATCAGTTGGCTGAGGATGATAGTAATTCCATCTCTCTCTAATAAATACCAGCTGGCTGAGGATGATAGGCATTCCATCTCTCTTAATTACATATACGTATGATTTTGCCCTTTAACAATAAGCTCCCATCCTTGACTATGAATAGGTTACCTTTGTCTGCCAGTCCATTTTTACTGTACTTAGCTAGCAGTCTGTTAATTTCAGTCAGGTAATCAGTGTTGGAGAGGAGGGTAAGCGCAAACAGACCTGTAATATACATGCCGAGGAATCACTGGGGGAGGGCTTCATTAAGTATTAAAAATATGATTTATGCAGAATACCTGCATCAAGCAACACTGGGGGGAAAAAGCATGTTCACTATACAAGTAGTAATCTTCAACTTGCACTCCAGTGAGTTTGGTGTCTAGACTGTCCCTTTAAGTAGAAAATGGTATCCATAGCATTGGTCGCAAACAGACACTTCTTTACATATAATACGTCATTCCCAAACCACTTGCATCACATGGGATTTTCAGTCAAAATGATACCCAGGTGGAAGAGGCATATTGATAGTCAGTGAAAGTTGTTATACCTTGAATATTAATCCAGCCATGCTGATAGCTCTTATTTAGATCACCTTTTATTGCACTAATCAATCAACAAACTATCAGCATATGTAATTATTATATGCAATACAACAATTATTCAAGAGTTTCATGGGGAGATAGTCACTCACTAAAAGTGAGGTGCTGGTCAGTTGAGTTAAGATGAGATGAATATTTCATCTCACCAACTTAATTATACATTGCTAGGGTCAATCCTGGGGATTTTGTCTAGCAGGACAAGCTTGTCCCTGCACAATATATCGCTCAAGTCAGTAAGATGAAATGTGCATCTCCTCTCACAGGCACCTCAGTTTTAGTGAATAGCTGTCTATGTAATCTGTTTAGCTGATGTACTTGCCCAAGCTGCATATGCCCCCTCAGGGGTCACAGGTTCAATTCCTGACTGTGGTGACTCAGCCCTTTATCCTTTCAATTTAGATTTAATAGTAACATCCCCAGAACTAGGAAACCAGAGAATATCTGAATGTACCTTTCTTAGTTAAACACTTTGTTATTATTATTTATTATTAATATTAGAAGTTTGTCAGGAACCAATCTCAGGCTGAGGAGCTCCATTAAGTGTGAGACTACTTTCCCTGAGTGGGTTTTCTGACATTGCACCGAGACTATGTTTAAAAAGCTGTTTTGAACAGTGTCCATAAACCTCAAGGGATCTGTGTACATACTAGAGGCAAAAGACAACTCCAGAGCTTCACCGGCATAACTTGCATATCCCTACCCAGAATCCCTTGTGTGGTGATACCACTACTTTTTGAGAATGTTCATGGGAAAAAACTGTTTACTTGTCTATGATGTGAAGATATGTTCAACAATTCTTTACTGACTTTAATGTAATTCATTATGGCAGACACGTTTAACTATTAATATTCATGTTACTGCTGAAGTTGACAGATTGCCATATCTGATTTGTGTTTATTAGGTATGTGCCCATTTCAGTTCATGGCAGTGGTTCCTCTTCTATTTGTCTATACCAGTCATTTTACCTCAGGGATATGTCTTTACCTTCATCTACCACTCTGCTGAAATCTTCATGTATTTTTATAGGCACAGGAAATTCATCAAAGCTTTGTTTGTTATAGTTTTTGGGGATTGTAATAAATTATGCAGACTCATTCACTCTACGTGAAGCACATAATGAAATTTCTGTCCTGACAATAAAATATCATGTTCTTGATCTGGTTTGGGAAAGATTAACAAGTTCCAGAGGCTTTATCATGCAGGATTTTCCGTCAGGGGGCTGGAGGCTATATTAATTACAAAAGAGAACATGCATTGAGCAGGACTGCCACATTGAGAGCTGTAATATTCTGTACCAGGGGAAAGCTTCATCAGTCAGCACTATGTGTGAGCTCTGATCAGTTCCTAACCAAAATACTAGCTTTGAATTATTAATCAGTTCTGGAGGGTATTTTCACAGACTTCTTATAATTACATAGTGTTTTGTGCATTCAGAATTAAGGTGATTTGCAAGCCAGATGCAGGAATCCTCTGTGGTATTTGGGAAGTTGGGCCTACTTTAAACTTCCTCTTAAAAACACAGATAAGCAAATATTATAAGTTACAGAGGAATAATTGACTGCATTGCTTAGCAACAGTTCCCTTTTAACAAATATGTCATTTTCTATAGTACAGGTTTTTTTTTTAAATCATTACCTCACAATAAAATGTATTGCTGTGTCTTTAAATGTCAGCTGGGAGCCATGTTATACTATACATTTCTACTGACCAAACTAATAGCTGGACAATTATTGGCTATGCAAACTTTTAGATTACTGAAAACCATATGTCCAACCTGTATGTCACATGATCTTTGGACGGTCCTTTCTCTAGGGAAAATTTGTGTCAGGATTTGCATAATAGTAAATAAAATATTAATAGCCATGTTGTGCACAGTGAACACTAATCAAGTATATTCTAATCTTTCCTTGCTGATCTTACCCAGATGCGGAGTCCTTCAAGTTGGAGACAGAGTGATCGCAATAAATGGCGTTCAGACTGAGGATAGCACGTTTGAAGAGGCCAATCAACTCTTAAGAGATTCAACAATTGCAGGGAAAGTCACTCTGGAAATTGAGTTTGATGTTGCCGGTTAGTGATGAAAAGTTACCTCTTTTGGTATCGTGATATATTACACTGGTAGTAGGAAATTTGACCCTTTTGTAAATGATGGTCACTTTTGATCCTTGTCATGTGTAAATGATAAGGCGCAGTTAATACTCTCTGCTGTAACATGATGTATGGTTTATTGTTTTTCAGAGTCGGTGATACCTAGCAGTGGCACATTTCATGTCAAACTACCAAAGAAACACAATGTGGAGCTCGGCATCACTATAAGCTGTAAGTTATCCACTATCAAGAGGACATGGATGTAGATTAGAAAGAGACAGCCTCTGAAGCCCTAGTTCCAGGGGGCCCAATGAATTTAGTGACAGCGTTGGCTCAAACAAAGGGTATGATAGAATAATCTTAAGGACAATTATCAGCTAAAGCTTCCCTTTGTAAATAACTCCTCAAAATTAATTTGGAATAAGCTGGAAAAGTGCACCCATTACTGGAAAGTGGACCCTTTAAATGTCAAGAAAAGAGATACTAAAATGGTTCATGGTTTACAAGGTAAAACTGATCAGGAAAGTCTAAAAGATATTAATGGATAACATGGAGTTAACACAACAGAGACTGGATATAATCGAAACATTTAACCTTTAAACAAAGCCGGATGTACTATACCGTCCTACAATACATGACGTAGATGGCTATAAGAATAGCATCCAAACTGCGGTGCAGTATGGGATCCCACTATGGTTCCTTCTGTGAGATGTCAGTCTGACAAGCTAACTGTAACTGATGCTGAAAACAAACACATTTACATTATGAGAAACAAAACCCACAGGGTCTGTCCAGGAACTAGAGCCATTCAGTCCATCTAGTCTGCCCAACAGACTAGATCACTAAGGGACTAAATACATAAGGACAATAAACAATGGAGAAACGTTTATGGAAAGGGAGGGAAACGACCAGGAGCAGGAGAGGACATCTTAAAGTCTTAAATACACATTCAGAGGTTTAAACATAACATCATAAAGTATTGATTTACTGAGAGGATAGTGGATGTATAGAATAGCTTTCCAGCTGAAGTGGTAGAGGTCAATAAAGTGAGTTTTATGCATGCATCGCATATGCTTAAGGATATTCAGGACACAAGATCAGTCCGGGGATAGAATTTTGGCCAGACTTGTCAGGTTGAATGGCTGTTATCTGCTGTCACATTCTATGTTCACATTAATCTGTAAACTAGAAAACACTATTTGTTGTGCTGGTGTTTTCTGTTCTTGATTACTGTATAATATGTTAGGCCACTTTCAATGAGGACACCTTAGTTTAATAACATGTATATTAAAATCTGAAGGTTACTACAGAGCAAGCATATGTGTAAACTGATACAACAATGATGCTGTTGGAGTTTTGTTGAATGTATTTAGGACTTTATTCATAAAAATCCAATATGATGTGACACACCACCATCTCAGTGAAGCAGCATAACAATATTATTTCTCCCAAGTCTCTGTTGTTGTTTGGGGGGGTTGGGGGGGTGGCAAAGACTATGAGATATATTCTTTGAATGGTACTTTTATAAGTACCATTCAAGTGAAATGGCCTTTCATAAAAAGTTATGCATTTTTGTATAACATTCAGGTCCGATATTACAACACTGTTGTAAGTTAGTATTTAAGATATTAGTGTGATACCTATATGCTTATTTGTAGATGTTACGGGTTCTGGCTGCCCTGTGGCCCTCAGAGGGTACAAAGAAGCTAGAAATAAATCATCATGACATAAACAGTGCTCCTAGCAATTACCCGTATATCTCTAACAGTGGATATGAATAGAAACAGTGGGTGAAAACAGTCTGCATTAATGCGTCTTCCAAATTACAATAAGGTGCTTTGTCTTCTTTGCAGGAGGTTAGAATTACTATGTACAGTGGAGTTTTGAATCAATTAAATTGTTCGGCTTTTCTGCGAAGCATTTAATTAGTTGCACGAAGTGTTCACCAGTGAAATTAGAAATAGATATTTTCAGAGAGTCCTCTGTTACGGATGAGGGCAGGTGTCAGCAGATGAGGCCCTGCTTCTACCAGATCTAATTATTATTTAAAATGAAAAACAAATGAGATGATATGAGTTTTATTTCTCTTTCACAGCTCCTTCCAGTCGGAAATCCGGTGACCCTTTGGTTATCTCAGACATAAAGAAAGGAAGTGTTGCACACCGGTGAGCATCCAGTTACATGAGGTCCTTTGTGTAAATAATTAACAGGAGAGTTGATATTCTTTCATATCTCTGAAGGGGAGCTAATGATAACATATGTGTGTTTTACTTGTTTGTTTTGATGCACTCCTGACATTCTAATATTAAAGGATCTGTCCAGTGTGCTTTCTCTCAAAGAAATAGATGGGAGTGTCTGCTGCACATGAGTTATGTGATGTTATAGGTGACAATTGATGTCATCACTGATATAACACAACTGCCCTGTCGCCAATCACTGCTGTAAAAAAAATACAGGAAGACAGTCATCGTTATGGTGAATAATGTTGTTCTTGCACATGTTCTGTGCAAAAGGACCTAGCTCATATGAACCTCTTACATTGTAACAAAAGCAAATGTAAACAAGAGAAAAATCAGAAAACTATAAATTCCCTGTACTATGCAGGTTATACACTACCAGATGCATGAAAGTAAATTGATGACTGGAGTGTCCCTTTATCCCATATTGCAATATCCTATCAATTTTCACATGATGTGTCAATACTATTTATGAGTAAGCACTCCTGTGAGTGTGAAACGTCTATTTGGAATTTCTATCACTCACCCTGTGTCATCACTTGATTATTGAATGCATGAATATTTATTAAGCAAGCGGTGTGCTGATTTTGTCTTTTTGGATAACAAGTCAATACTATTTAACCTATTACTCCACAATTAAATCAATTCTGCTACTGATATTCTGTTTTCTGTAGTCACTTACATCTACTGATAAATGTGAATATATATATATATTGAACTATATATCACTGAATGGCTATAGACAAATGGGGGGGGGGGGGGGGAGTCTGGTTAATACTATTACATGACTAAATCACGAGTTACTTCTCTGTTATTCTCAACTAATATATATTCTATAACATAGAAAGATAGAAAATGATGTTAAACTAAATACATCTGAAAAAACAAAGAGCAATTCATGGTTGAGGGATTTCATTACATCATAAAACACTTAATACAAGATGACTTACTCCATTTGTGTGGGTGTAATATCTACAATTTTATTATGGTATCAAAGAATCTGACACAGTTCATGATTGCATTTTATTATATATATATGTATTTCAGTTTCACGCAGTAAAATTGCAAGAAATAAAGTATACATTACAATACCATGTAATATTTATTTAATGCATGTAGTGCTATGGTATGTAAGTAGTGTTGGAGGAAGTATTGGTGGTGGTGGTAGGGACAGTCTAGTCCCCAAACTCACTTTGGTGCAAGATTACAGCTTGTATAGTGCACAGGCTTTTTTTCCAGTGTGATTTGATGCAGGCATTCTGCATAAATCACATTTTTAATATTTGACTCAAGCCCTTCCCCAGTGATTACTCTGCATGTTTACTGCAGGTGTGGCAGCACCGATTATATGGACACTGAGGATATAAAGTTTTTTTTTCTTTAGTCACTTTCTGTGCTCTTCCAATTGAATACATTAAGTGAACTCTGAGTGACCTTGCTCTTGTACACAGTAGGACCTCTTAGCAGAGCAATACATTGTCTGATGACATCACTAGAGAGACAGGAAATTCCATTCATTTGAATGAAATTATTCTCATTGGTTCCTGCAGCAAAAAATAAAAAATAAATTACTTTTACTCAGCTAGAGTGGGTAGTCCTGGCTTCTTACAAACTTTTAATTTCACAATTTCATCTAGCTGTGAGTATTTTATATTTTAAGCAATGCAAAATGTAAAACATGTATTTTAAAGTACTTTGAAATCACATTAATATGCATTAATATTTGGAAGAGGCATTTTGGGCACTAGACAGTCCTTTAATGGCGGAAGTGTTTTCACATTCACCTCTAGATTGTAAGCGTATGAGCCCGGTGTTATCTACCCTCCTGTGTCAGTCTAAATTTGTCTGCTACTCTGCTCTGTACTAAGTGTTGCCACTATATCAATAAATAGTAATATAAGTGTCTACTCAATAAAGAGAGAATTGCAGGGGACTGAGATGGGAATTCAAAGCTTTAGGCCAATGTAGCTGAGTTAGAAAAATTCTCCCATGTAGCTGAAATGGGAATTTTTCCAAACTCCGCTACATTGGCATTAAGTTTGAAATTTCCGTCAATTCTCTTGTTACTGAGTATACCTTAAAATATAGAATGCATTATACTTGCAGTGTCCAAGGGGGTCCTCATAGTAATTGGTGCACATGGTTCAAGAGATGTGTGCCGAAAAGCCGTTCTAAGCTTTCGTTTTTCAATGTCATCTATAGATAAATCCACGACAGGAGCAAGAAATGGTCACTGTATTAGTTCCTTTCATAACTGTAGATCCACGACCTATGCAGTAATTTATATTCAGCCAAAAAACTATAACTGGCCTGTGACCTGGTTTCAGTAGTGTCAAAATATATATATATTTTTATTTAGATAAGTGTGACTTATGCTTTATTTTCTCTTTACAGCACTGGTACACTAGAACTGGGTGATAAACTTCTTGCCATAGATAATATTAGGCTAGACAACTGCTCTATGGAGGATGCTGTTCAGATATTACAACAATGTGAAGAGTTAGTGAAACTGAAAGTCCGCAAAGATGAAGATAACTCAGGTGAGCGAACAATAGTTTCCCTTCCAGAAATAAATGTTAACGCTTCAATCTGTACACCATCTCGTAATAAAACTGCTCCCTTTGCTAATATGCTGTCAAAATATTGATAAAATATTAGACGCCAAATACAGAAGTCAAACTCCATGTAGGGTTTTCAAAACATGGCCTTCCAGCTGATCTTGGCCTAGATCTCCCATGACACTTTGCCAGATAAGTAGCTGCCAGAGGAGTATGGAAGATTTAGTCCAACAGCTGGAGGGCCGCAGCCTGATACTTTATATACCCCTGATGTAGATACACAACTTTTTTTCAGCTGTCTTGTGCCTTTCATTCTTTATTTATTTCCTTGTTTATAACTTATTTCGTTTATCCTTTTACATTTATTTGTCTGTTTTTCCCCAGATTAGCCACCTAGTCAAAATACAAATGTTCTATTTGAGCAAATAACTCCTGACAGTGGGAGACTGTGCATACCTTAAAGTGCAGCAAATGTTAGGCTGAACATTGTTCTAAATACTAGCCAATGTGTAAATAGAAAGTGTGCTCACATGCAACTGTTCCCACAATTCTTAGCATGTAATACCAGAGTACCTTGTTCAGGCCTGGATTATTTGCTACATGTTTAAAGTGCCACTAACAGTTTTTTTTCCCACTCGTGCTTCTAAAATAGAAGCCATTTGGCTGGTTACCAGCCCTGACACCCTATGTATTTTAAAAGGGGCTTGGAGCAGCTCCCAGCCCCATTTATTATAGCGGGTGGTCAGGGCTTCCTGTCCTGACCCCCCATATGTGTAACAGTGGGAGCTGGGAGCCATATGGGCACTATTTATTTTTGTTTCCTTTCTTTCTTGTTCATTTCGGCTTTGGCTATTTTCATAATAGCTGAAATGATTCTCTATCATCCCATAGAAGTCTATAGGGATGATAGAGGTACTTTTTAGTTCAGGCATATCTCGGATACTTTTGGTTTCAGCAGGTCTTGCGTGTGGAATCGGCTATAATGACCAAATTGAGACGCTATTCAAAGTCATATTGGGCAGCTAAAAATTCAGTTCTCTATGTCCCTGAATCATTCCTGACTTCACACCATTTTGGCCCCAAAGTCCGGTGCATATTGTTTAGACCCCATGGTAAATAGCTCCCATAGAGATCGTATAAAACCATGACTGCTTACCAAACATAAAACAGACCTGGATATTACATATGAGATAATTAGCATTCCATAGCAGTAGAATCAATCTTAATGCTATTAACGATTACATAATTTGTATCCAATCTTTATAATTATCCAATATAGTGACATTGTTACTTTTCAATTTATACTAAGTAGAAGCATGCAGAGAGGAGAGATGAGATGTTTATCAAAGCATTTATTAAGAGGAGCAGAACACAAAGAATATTGGGAAATGTGTAGTTTGTTCCTCTTACTACAGTAGAATGTTTTGTAATATACACCGAGACAGCAAAGTAAATGACATGATGGACAGCATGATCCTGCACCTTTCACACTTTCCCAGTGTGTGCAGAATCCTCTAATGTGGACAAAATGGACCACGTTTGTATTTCTGCCAGGGTAAACAGTGAGGATATGTTGACTAATGAAGATGCAAGGCAGTTAATCTCTTAAGTGTGTGTAATTAATTACAAATTATCTCCGCAGTAAGATTGAGACGCAAGACCAATAATAACCATTTTGTCACTTCTTGTAGATGAACAAGAGAGCACCGGAGCCATTATATACACAGTGGAGCTCAAAAGATATGGAGGACCATTGGGAATTACAATTTCTGGGACTGAAGAACCCTTTGATCCCATTATCATCTCAAGCCTTACTAAGGGGGGGCTAGCAGAAAGGTATGTTTCTTTATGATATATACTGAAAGCATGCAATCATTTCTGAAATCATGGTATTTAAAACTGTACCTAATCTTCTAAGTATATACAGTCATGGGAAAAAGAAGTGACTGTGAATTCTATGGTTTGACATAATAACCATCATCTCTTCCTTAGAAGGTCTTAAAATTAGGTAAATACAACCTCAGATGAACAACAACACATGACATATTACACCGTGTAATGATTTATTAAACAAAAATAAACCCGAAAAACTAGGTGCACCCCTTACTGTTTTCATAGGACTTACGAGGTTAAGTAGCAGACATTATATAATGTTATGTAATGGATTCCATAGATAATGAGTCTTGACAACTTTTGATGGCAAATCAGTAAACATTAAATGGTTACCATGATCCATGCAAAGAATAAATAAATACATCTCTATCTGGGAGTAACATGGACAGTTTATATCATGTTCGTAATATTATAAATGGATCTCAGGAGTGTTCTAATTAATCAGCCCACTAAGGACATTATGTCTTCTATACATTGTGATTGTCAGTCTGTATTTAGAGATAAATCATTTTGATGTAGCACGGCAATATCCTTTGTGTGTTTCTCATATTATCTTAGACTTTGCATTCTCTCCTGGATGGATGCGTTTGTTCAGGGGTTCACTGACTAGTACTATGAGGTTCTCATTACATCTTCCCTGCTGACCAGGGATATAGTGAGGGAAGTGATATTGGAATAACCAGCCGTAGCCTGCATACATGAGAGTGCAACGGATGAGTGTGCCCTATGCAGGGAGCCTTCTTTGTTTGAAACCAAAGCATTTTACATGTTTTGAAATGTAAAATGCCTTTCCTGTTGAGACATATTTTTTTATTAGTTGGGGAGTTTTGGTTCATGTTAATGAAAGCAAACTACAGAATTACAGCTCACTTTAAGTGTTGTATTATTATTATTGGTGAATTCCAGTGAGCAGACTATGCTTTACTAAACAGAACTTACAAATGGGAGAAACTGAAACCCGGCACTTGATATAGAGGTACAAATACTGTGTGGTCCTGATCACTAATAAATATAGTGACAATCTTTTGTTCTTCATTTTAGAACTGGTGCAATACACATAGGAGATCGGATTCTTGCGATAAATAGTAACAGCCTGAAAGGAAAACCTTTGAGTGAAGCCATTCATTTGTTACAGATGGCAGGAGAGACGGTCACTTTAAAAATCAAAAAACAGACTGATGGTAAGCTTGGCCAGTGACGTTGGTGTGTAATGTCTGTCATGAAAGTTGTATGTTGAGTTGAGAGCCAGCAGCTAGCACATCTGATGTTAAAGATGAAGTTACAAAGGCCATATCATACACCATGTTCCTCTAATTGTTACATTGCTCTGTAAAATCTTTGACTATTTTTATTCATTTAGGTGGCAGTCCCAAGCCATTTGCATCCTCCAGCAGAATAAGTGAGATGTGTGATGCTGATGATGAGACTCCCGTTACACAAAAGTCTAGCAACCTCTCCGATGTTTATTCCACCACGGTCCCTAGTGTGGACAGTGCTGTTGAATCCTGGGATGGCTCTGCTATTGACACTGTTTATGGAAGTCAAGGTAAACATCCGTGGATAAACTTAAATCTTTGATGTATTACACTTACAAACTTAAAGGTTAAATGTGAAAAGTTAACCTGTCAAAATATTTTTCATTACTGAATTACGTTCTTGTCGTTAGCTTATGGAACATGCAAAAAGTCAATATGTCGTTTAGATGGTTATATCTCCTACCTAAACATTGTTTACATAATAAAAAAATAAAAAAAATCTATACTTTGAGTAGAATTTCAAGGAAATGCAAAAATGAATGTCTCATTATTATGAAATCATGCTTGATATGCAAGTCAGTGGTTAACAAAACAGTTTAAATAAAAAAAGTTTTGAAACTTAAGGTTTGTTTTTTTTAAATACAAGAAGGTAATCCCTAAATCCTGGACTGTTAGGAGGGGGTGTGAGGACTGGTCTGGGAACCACTGACCCCCACTCACTGTCATGAGGGGGTAATTTAATATTTATCAGTTAATTTTAATGGAACAGGTGTGACCTCTATGTCCTCTACATGTTAAAACAAATTATTGGATTTTTCTCTAGTGTAGTTTAACCAGAATCCAACATTCCTGAGCTGCTATCAAGAATATTAAAAGAAATGTTATATTGTTAGCTGCTGCTATATGCATCAAAACATAAAATATTAATGTAATAGGTAACTGAATCCTTTCATGGCCATTATACAAGCATTGAAAAACAAGTTTAATAATGGCTTGATTTTATTTGTTCCAGTAAAGTAGGTATTGGGAATGACAAATTGGTGACACAGATACAGTAAAATGTTTTGAAGGCTAAGCCTCGTCTAATACCATTTTATTTGGTTGTATTTTATCCAAATTATGATAATTTTCCTGCTGTCAAAACCTGAGGTTTACCAGAGAAGAGTAGAGTGACAATGTGCACAAACTGTGTTCAAAAGAACTAACTCACAGTTGTTCAATAATGTCTCAGGCTTGGTGTGCTACAGGCCAGATAAGACATTGGTATTGTGTTTTATCTGGACGTGCACTGCATACTTGCTTGTAGTGTTTAGAATTCATCCACAATTATACAGTATGTGCTGTCCAGTAGCAAGTGTTTATATTGCTTGGAATATAAATTAAATTATCCAAACATGTTTAACAACTAGACCTTTCAATTCCCTTGTTCTCTGTGTTTGTGTCCTAGGCCCTAACTTTCAGGCATCAGGGTTTAGTTTCAATGCCTATGAATGGAGAAACCCAAAGCAGAAGGGCAGCTTATCACCTCTGAGTAGATCAAGAAGTAACCACTACCAAGACACAGGGCTTAGTGACGACGAGTGGGATAGACCAACAGCCACTAGGTAAGTAGTCTGTCCACTTCACTCCATATCTGTTTTGCTTCAGTTAGTCACTTCATGTGTTCCTCAAATTGATTACATTGTATGGACTCTGAGTGACCTTGCTCTTGTACACACACAGTAGGATCTCTTAACAGTGCAACACATTGTCTGATTACATCACTAGAGAAACAGGATATTCCATTCATTTGAATGAATTTATTCCCATTGGTTCCTGTAGCAAAAAAAAGGAAATTGACTTTTACTCAGCTAGCATGGCAGTCCTAGTTTCTTGCAAACTGCTGTAATTTCACAATTTCATCTAGCTGTAAGTATTTTATATTTGAAGCACTGCGACATGTAAAACATGCATTTTAAAGTACTTTAAAAGCACATTGATATGCACTAACATTTGTAAGATGCATTTTGGGCAACAGACTGCACCTTTAACAGTGAAGAAAAAATATAAAAAGCTGCTTTTTCTATGAACATATTTTATGAAATGTTTCTGTCCTGTGATGTAGCTCATCCATACCCTCACCCTATTATTGCAGTTATACAATACTGAGATGATGCGGATACCTCTTGTTTTGTGATCTATAAATATAACTACATAGTGATTCATTGTAATTTCATCTCAAGATGAACACGGAGTAATGGAACTAAGGTATTTTATCACAGTTTGAAGCCGGTTATATAGGAAGCAATTCTGGTGCAAGTTTTAAAAGTAGAGCAGTCACCATGGAAACTAATGGATTGCTCCTGCTGATTGCATCACCTTTAAAACATGCCGAAAAAAAAAAAAGTCCATTCAGACGGTCAGGTGACTGACTAACAACAAAATTCAATAACTTCAAAGGTTTTACTGCAAAAATGTTTAATTTCAAAACCAGTAGTATTCTCTATTTTAAGACTGTGGATTGTATTCCATTAGTTCTGTGATTTAGCCATAAGTGATCTACTGGAAACTGTCATATAAAATATCAAGAGAAACACAGAAAAAGCACGTACATTTTCTAGGAGTAGACACCATAAAGAGTTAAGAGTTGATGGTAGTGTCAGGATAATAAAGCTCTGTCAAGTGATATCCTGATCGTAAGCGCTGTGTGTAGAAGCCTTTCACATTACATTACATTACCATATGTAATGCTAGAGTGTGTTCCCTTGGAAGTTGGTGGAGTGTCCATCCTTTGTACCATCAGAAATCTGCCTCAAGCAAATCAGGATTTCACACTTCTCTCACGGATAGAACACATTTGTAACCACTTTGTATATTTGGCACCTCACATAACAAGTGCAATGAAATCCTAAAACATTCGACTATAAGTCAGATATCATTATTGATGCTGTGTTTCTCACCACAACACTGACTAACTCATAACAGGTAGTGAAATAAATAAACCACACTGTACTTACTGAGTGAAAATAAGTTCCATATAGTGCATTATTGATTTATAATAAGTGTGCGGGTTCCGTTGTGTTACTATTTATCAATTGCATGCTTTAATTAATATTCCTGAATAGTTTTCTTCAATTAGTTCTAGTTGGTAAATCCATGGGAGTCACTTGTGACGGTGATTTAATAGGTGAATAAAACACTAATCAGTGTCTACATTAGTCCATAAAAACTCTCTTACATTCTCTACAAGATGGGTAATTGGTCCATTCTTTGTGTTTAGTTTCACCGGAGGACCAGATGAACCAGAACCTGATCAAGAAGAAACCTTCTGGTCTCAGGCTCTCGAGGACTTGGAAACCTGTGGCCAGTCAGGCATCCTGAGAGAATTAGAGGTAATGTGTAATCAGTAGGCACACTATATAACACAAATGATGGTTAAAATGTAACAATAGGGGGAGGAGCTTAAAGACTGAGTTGAAACATTGCCGCTTGTACACTACACACCTTTATGCACAAATCTGGTGTGCCGAGTATCCTTAGTTATACTATATACTGTGCTGCACCCTGCCAATCAAGTGCAGCCCTTAAGCATTATTTTGGATTATAAGAATGTTGCACATGCAGAAAGTGCTAAATACATAAAGTATCTGTGTTTGAAAAGTGTGGTTAGGCAGAGGTTCTTCTCTTGCACTGCAAACTGGCAAATGACAGGATACATAAACAACAAAGGTTTCCCAACACTTTATATAGTTGTATACATAACCCCATGTGTGTCTAAACATGCAGAAAAATACCAAATGGTGTCACTTCCCAAACATCCATACCAGTATACCAACAAATGTGCTTTTTTTTTTTATAATTATATATATATATAAATCTTCACTATCCAAGCTGTTCAGTTTGTTTTTACAATAAAAAAAAAAAGGTATGAGAAACAAAATATAATTCTAACCAGAAAACAATAAGGTGTAAGGTGTAGCTGAGCAAAATGAACTGCTCAGTAAATCACTGTTAATTGAGAGGTCAATCCACCAAGACCACTATCGATAATTCCTAAGAGTACTTCAGATATAATTGTGATGTGAGTACATGTGAACTATCCCTCTGGTGATATTTGATAGTGGTCTTGGTAGATTAACCTCTCAAATAACACTGTACATTCTGCTCCTCTACATAAGTAAAGCAAACACTGTACAGCTTTAAGTGACAATTTAGAAGTATGAGTGTATTTTTAGTTCAGACACATTTGTTGGTACACTGTAAACATGTTTAACGCCTTTGTTATTTTTGCAGGACGCACCAGACACACAGGCATATTCCAGAAGCGTAATTCTCTTGGTATATTTTTGTGCATTGCTGTGTGTTTGTTTGTGCTATTATACAAAATGCATCACTACTCAAGCTGCTGCGTGTTAGTTATTATTACTGCACCAGATATGGAGAGGTTACAACATACAGAGAGTGCAGTTATGGGGGAGTGACCCCCCCCCCTTCATATTCTGAAACCTGCTGAAAGTCTCTCCCAAGAGAATGTATCATTCTCTTTTCAGTAGTGCTCTGATTGTGCCTTATTATTTGATAAAGTAACTCTCCATGCAGCAAAGAGAGCTGATTCAGTGACCACCACTTTCTATAATTGGTGTGTCACTCACGGCACATGCAGCTAAGAGGAGGAGATGGCCAAGAGATATGTCTCCACTGTGGCATGGACATCTCATTGAGACCTCCAAAGAAAAGCCAGTTGCATTCGGAAGACTTCTTAATCCTGTATTGTCTTTATGACAGGCAAGAATTTGTTCACTAAGCTCTATTAGCAAGGACTTGCTTGTTTGACTGACAGACCAGTAGGGGATGTAGCTATTGGCCAACAGCCCACACCCCACTAAGTGTCCAGCTCAATATCTTTGAAACAAAAACATAAAGCATTTAAACTGTGATTAGATCAGCAGAGCTTAGCTAATTTGTTAAGAACTTTACTCCCCTTTTCAACAAACTTGCCACTGCAGCACTGGAGGGGCTGTAAAAGAACATCATTGTTTTTACATCTCCATCTGAGGCATGTGTACCCAAATCTAGAGTTTGTTCTGACACTAGGTATCAGGAGGAGAAAAATACCTTGCAGCCCCCCCTTATATGCATGCAATCTGTTTTTACACCATTAACAGTGCACCTTCAAATATTCACATGATCCTAACTAACCTATCAAAATAATATTCCCGTAAGAGTGTGCTTCTGTCCAATAAATGCAAAAAACCCCTGTGTGTTGAGGCTTGCGATTTATAATTTACTGGGTTGGTTTGTGGAGAAGTCGCAAAAAGTCACTAATGGCCTGCTTTCATTCATAGCGAAGTGTAGTAGCATGTTAGCCAATAAATGGGATCATTTAACACTTCCTGTTTTTGGAGAATCTTTTTGCTAAGATTTTATGTACTTGTTTCCATTCTTTTATTTTAAAGAATATTTATGGATTTGTTTCCTTCTAAATTATCTTTCATGCCCTAGGCAACAATCATGTCTGGAAGCACACTGAGCTTGAATCATGAAAGTTCCCAGTCCCGCGGGCAGCTGGGAAGGCAAGCAAGTTTCCAAGAAAAAAGCTCTGGCAGGCAGCATTACAGCCAGAACACTCGCAGCAACACATTACCATCTGACGTTGGAAGGAAATCTGTGGCCGCGAGGAAAATGAAACAAGAAATGAAAGAAATCATGTCGCCCACTCCTGTAGAATTACACAAGGTCAGTAATACCACCCCCAGTCCTTTGCTGGTTATGGAAAACAGGGTCTCTGACCTCTCTTCACAATGTTCATATTATAAACTTCTCTCCAATTTTATGTTGTACTTATTACATCCAATTTGTGTTCACTGTACCGTCCACAATATGAACAGGTCATTCTTACAGTATGCAGATGCATGTAGTGAAAACTGCCCTTTGCTCTCCTTGCTTAATGTTAACAACAAATGCATATTTATACATGATTGATATGCGTATGCCAATGAGCAATAGGTATAAATAAATATCTAAATAATTGGGGGTATGTAATAAGGGGTCCACCAGCTTCTAGTTATGCCTCTGCCAGCACTGGATGAAGGGTTCAGTAACATTAGTACCCACACGCTGTGTCTCACACAGACACACACAACAAGCACGCTGTCCCGCACGGACATGCACAACAAGCCTCTCACAGATACACACACAAGCATAACAAGCACACTGTCACGCACACGCTGTTGCTCTCCCTCTCACACACACACTGTCTCCAACAGACACACAATCACGCTGTACCACACAATCTCATACAGACACACTTTCTCTCACACACAGTTTCTCTACACCACGAGCACATAAAGAATAGCTGCTAGTGCGGCAACAGAATACCTGCTTAAAAAAGATGGCCTGTAAGCGAATAAAAAAAAACTGTGTATATTTAAGTTCTGTCTGCAATTTCTAATGATATAATAATTTAATACATATAAATAAAAAATAATAAATTAAAATATACACAAAAATTTGACAAACAATTATATAAACATGTTATCTGGCATAAATGTACTAGCAAATACATAGATTACCAACAGACCATCAAAATACATAGATATATAAAACATAGATATATAGACCACTAAAATAGGGAAAATACCTTACCTGGTAACCTTATAGGCTCGCTGGGTGCGATCTGGCCACGGGCCCCAGCACTAGCCGTCACCACAAACTCCAAGGAAACATTGCACGTGGTCCCACGAGGATGAGCCAGGCTCAGGCCACAAAGAACAAAAGATGTATAGACTACAGGGGGTGAGGAGAGAGGTGCGTGTGCCCACTGGCTGCACAGCTCTTCTGGGAAAGCACTTAACCTAGCTTTTTTTGCGAGCCGGGTGTCACAGGGCAGCTTGCAAGGTGACAGTTCAAAACACCCTCATTAAAAATTCACAGTAATATGCATTATATGAGTGTATCACACATTACTATATCACAATACACAATAAGACTCACAACAACAACAAAAATTCACATTACTTACTCACACTTATACACATACTTACACAGCCACAAATATGCAAAACATACACGCAGCCAAGTTCCCAAGCCTTCCGGTGCTCCTACAGTATCAGAGCGCGAGGGGACAGAGCATGCACCCCTTGCGCTGTTCTCAGCTGAATGCGCACACTCATCGACACACTCACAGTCAGACAGAAAATACACACTTATAGACACATACACACTCAGCCAGCACACACTCACTCACATGGACACTCAGCCAGCACACACTCACTCACATGGACACTCAGCCAGCACACTCACTCACATGGACAGAATCGGAGACTCGGGGCTAAAGCATACTTCGAGCTTCAGCCCCAGTAGCCCCCCCCTAGTGACGCCACTGCCTTTTGCCCTATTTTTATGGGAAACATACTCATAAAAACTAAATTTGTATGTTTTCTTTATCTAAATACATTTATTAGGACAAATGTAGAATGTGTAGTTTGTTGCCCTTTGTGATGTTACTGTAACCATGCTATTTGCATCCTTCAGCAGAAGCAACAGCTGTTGGTAATGTTTCGATACGTTTTAGTAAGTTATACTCTCTCTCTTTAAAAAAGGTCTCGTTATTTAAGGACTCTGATCGAGAAGACTTTGGGTTTAGTGTTGCCGATGGTTTGTTAGAAAAAGGAGTGTATGTGAAAAATATCCGTCCTAACGGGCCTGGAGACGTGGCTGGACTGAAGTCATATGACCGGCTATTACAGGTAATAAACTAAAGGAAACCTTACTTTCAGCTGTCTCCCGGGCAGGCAGCAGTACCTTTTAGAAGTTCAATCACTAAAGTTAAATTTTCTCTAGTTACCCTAAAAAAAAATTGGGGTAGTTAAAAATAGACTGTGTTGGTGGAATCATTCAGCCCATGTAGTCTGCCCAGTTCCTGGCCTAACTCACTGTATTACACCCAATTCTACTGGTAGGCTATTCCAGGCATCGACTACCCTCGTAGTAAGGTAATACTTCTAATATTACTTTTAAACCTTTTCTTTTCTAATGTAAAACAATGTCCTCTTGTGGTAGTTTTTCTTCTTTTACATACATGTCCTTCCTTGTGTTGATTCCCTTTATGTATTTACATTTTCTATCATATCCCCCCTCTCTCGTCTTTCCTCCAAGCTATTTACATGGTAAATTAATGTGGCTGCATGTGTTTTAATAAAACACTATTACATCTGCTTCTCTCTCCCATCATCTAGGTAAATCATGTCCGTACTAGAGACTTTGATTGCTGCTTGGTTGTTCCACTTATAGCAGAATCCGGCAACAAACTAGACTTGGTTATTAGCAGAAACCCAATAGCTTCTCACAAGGAAGCACCCGATGTAACCAGTTTGCCAGTAGAGGAATGGACAGACCACAATGACACCTTCTCACAAGGAAGTGGACGCCTTGCGGGGGTGAACATGAGAGAGTCCACCAATACTTTATAGCAAAGCAGTTTTAGTTTAGTAACACAGTAGCAAAAAAAAATCTGAAATTGACAAAACAAGAAACTGGTGCTAATTCCCTGTCATACAATTGATCTGTGATGTTTCAGACACAGATATCACTATGTGGCTTTACTGTTAAGCACAGGGGAGCTAGAACACTAGGTCAAATACTGGTACTTGCTCACATGAGGTGGGCATATCGAACAGTTTTATTATGGTTGTGACCACTATAAATATTAATAGTGCCATTCCAAGCTTACTCTTGAACAAAAACGGGGCTTTTGTAATGTGCATTGAAACTACTGGATTAGAGTGGCTGAGTTTCCAGAAATTGACTCTGGCAAAAACATTTGCAATGTACGGTTCTTGACGTAGGTTTTAAAGCTGCTAAAAGGCGCTGAGCAGAATTTTTAAATCATGTTTTTAGCACATAATTCTCACTTCTCTCATCCTACGAGTCATATTTACCAAACTCTTCAGTTATTGGATTGAATATTTTTGGCAGCCTTTGCGAGACTGGACAGGCTGGAGTAAAGTGCTCCCTGTACTCTGTGTAGTTTCTAACTCCTCAATGCATCCTCTTGGATACTTTCATTAAAATATTAAAAAGGTCAGATTTGTGTATTCATTTTTTGAGAAGTATGGAATTGGAATCACTGAAGCACGATTTGTTAAGATTAATATGATATATATATATATATATCAATCCTTGAGAGCCACTGGTTGTTAAAACTTAAAACATACAAAGGGTTAAAAAAAAAAGTGCCAGCATGATTTTACATCAGTCAAGCATTTTGAATTGTGAGCAAAGGATATAACAAAGCTCTGGTCTGTGTATAGTATAAATAAGAGCTGTAGCATCAAAATGTTTTCTGAGCCATGTGTCATTGTTGTTTCTGAAGTGTACATGTGATAAAGAGCTTTGCCAATTGTTTATCCCTCCAAGCAATAAAGATATTCCTATTTTGACTGGGTACTCACCAGCAGCATCTGCTACCTAGGAGAGCATCCAGAACAGGAATACAAGTCTCTATTAGTGTGTGTGAAACCGCTGACTACAGCCGTGTTGGTATTGGTCGATTACCCTTTCCTGTGCTCACATCCTATTTTTAAAAAAACACTGCCAGTCAAAAAATGAATAAAAAAAAAAAGTAAGAGTAGAAAAGAAACCATTTACCATGATTAAATATGTATTTTTGTTTGTAACAAACAAGTATTAAACTGTAAAGTATTTTTGTACAAATTTAATACTTTAATAGCATGACATTGTCTATGTATGGTTTTGGGAACTTAACATGTTGGAAATTTGTATGGAACAATCATATTGTACAAACCCAAATAAACAATGATTTTAAAACCAACAAGATGCAATACAGATATAATGCAACATGATTAACAGTCACAATTTGTTCTTCTAACACTTTACAAATTATTTGCCAATTTGAATATGTGTAAAGCTGTGCAGTTCCTCCACTCCATGAACATATTGTACAATAAAATACATTCATTGGCTTGTTGTCTTTCATCTTTTTTGCCAAACTACACTGAAGCAACTTATTAGTAGAACATTTTAACGCAGTACAACCACATTCATTATTTTAGTTTCCAGCTTGTCCCCATTACCTTATTGTATTTTTGGGTTGTTTGGGAGCTACCTTCCTCCAGTAGGACTGTGTAGAAGACTTTGGGTCTTAAACATAGCGTAATTATGTGACTCGTGTCATTCAAAACATGGTGATTATTTAGAAATCTACATTTTAGGGGAATGTTCTATAAATTGGTCTAAACTTTTAGAACTTTGCCCCAGAATTGACTTTGTAAATAACTAATGTACACTATGCTTGAAATAATACAGCTGAAAGAAAAAAAACCACTGCAAAGAGCATTTAAGTTGCTATGTGACCTGTCCATTCATATTCCTAGTGATTTATGCAATCAGCACTGTATATATTTTACTGGCTATTTATTGACATTATTATTATTATTATTATTATTATTATAGGATCTCAGTCACCTAAAATTGTATTCACAAAGTTTAGAAAACAATTCATCCATTGTTGTTGCACAATTACAAACAAAACCACAGATTGAGAAAAAATATATATTTCTCAGGCCTTTTTTGACATCCCCTAGTGGCAATGTATGGAAAGAATCTACTCCAAAAGAGAAATTAATATGCATATCATGCCATGGGATGATGTCATAATTCATGCAATTCTGCCAACACAATGTATAGAATCATTTGTTTTGATTTATATGCACACTGTGAATGTTACTTGGGATACGCTTTAAAAAGCTACTTTTGTAGCTGATTGTGTTAAAATATTGGGCCTTAACTGCTGACCAGTTTTATTAATTAATAATTCTTAAAAGCATTCACATTAACAATTCAGGGATTTATTACAATTTTCAATGCTGAATTAAGGGTGTTTTTTTATTTCTCTCTCTGGGTTTACAATATGTGTTATAATAATCAGCATCACCGGTCTCAATAGCTACTGTGGAAATCCTTCATCTGATCCAACGGCTCAAACCATTTTGTGTAATTCTCATTGTGTCGCTAAAGACTTATTTTAAATGTAGGTTAGTGGATAAAATCAGACTTTCCAATGCACCATATTTATCAACCAGTATATCACTATATACAAGCTATGGATGCGTTAATAACCAAAGTGCATAATTTGTATTTTGGGGACTTTTACACTGAAACAGAAAAACCATATAAATGCCTCGATGCACCAAAAACAGAACTTTAACAGGGAAAATAAATCCCACAAGAACCTGACCTACACTCTAAACAGGATTATTCCAGAACGAAAGTAACAAACCTTTGCAATATTTCCAGTAATGTCAACTCCTCCAGTGCAAATATACATCACTGAAAAGTATGTTAGTACTCCTCCTCAAACATACAACGTTTTGCCAGCTCACCAATAGAATCTAGAACCTCCAGCCATGTTACAGCTTCCACAATCCAGCTAAAGCATTGCTAAAGGAAGCATGCTAGCAGAGACTGGAGTATACGGTACTAGATTTCTGAAGGACATTTTTCTTGCCTGGTGGAGCAGTGCAGTCAAACTCTCAGACGTCTGGCACTCTGCAAACGTGTTTTCATTTCTAGGACTTAAACAGCTGCTTATGGCATGGGCTGGCAATATTTAGATTTCGAATGCCCACAACAGCAGTAGGAGAGATCCCCACCTGGCAAGACAAAAATCAGGTCACAACCATTAAAAACCGTTACCCATATACTTCATATGAAATCCAGTATTACTGCTTTGGTTACACATTTCAGTTCCCACAATAAAAAGGTTCAGTTAACGAATATTATATAAGTTATGCAGGTTTGTTGAATATTCAATTAATTCAGTTTAAATAAACACCAGGGTAAAAGGATATCATTTGAGGAAAATGGCACATACCTTGAAAAGGTACAGGTCATTTTACTTCTAATTAAATAAGAAAATGATTTGCTTCGAAATCAGTTATTTTTAAAATTTAGTGGCATTTTATAATACAGAAGAAAAAAAAAAATCACAAATGGCAATTCACACACTACCAAGGGTTATATATTTTTCTAAAAACAAATGTATTTTAAAGGTCAACATGACTGGAACACAAAGCATTATATTCTAGTTAAGTAGAGTACATATATTTGAGGTAGCTTTAGCAATCAATAGCATTGCTTCATTTCATTGCAAGTTAAAGGACTAATACGCAAGAAATAAAGTTTGTCATCTTCAAGTCAAAGTTCAATAATTAATTTGCTTTGTCCTGTAGTGCCCGTCTTTTACTGACATGTTCTGCTACCAATACTATAAGAAATTGGTGCATTATGCACAGCACTTACCTCTGACGTTTCCCGCCGACATATCTTGGACGGCGTTCCTGGGTCACCTGGAGATATTGCCGCCCTCTTATTGGAAGGGGATTGTTCCATATCAGGAAATTCCATTGTATTAGTCCCCGTCTGAACAACGGCCCGTGCTGGTGACTGAGGCTGACTGGATGCGATTCCATTTAAGTCCTGGTTATCCTTGAGATCGCTATCTGCCTTGATGATTGTATACGGGAGTTGAGTCTCGCTGACCCGAGTAGTTGGATGAGAGCCATTTGGATTTAAAATGTCTCTACTCTTTGCAAACAGTTCGTTTAACCGTTGCTGCAGCCGGGTTTTTCTCTCACGAGCTTTATTAGCAATTGCTTGATTGAGTTGATCACTTTTGGCTACTACATACACACGCTTTCGGCCTCGTGTTACAGCTGTATATATATGTTTCCAATTCTGCCTGCCTGACGGGCCCAGCACATACACAACTGTATCTTCTTCAGAGCCCTGACACCAGAGGAAATGAGAGGAGAGAATTAATTGGGGACAATACACATTTATAATCCACCAAAATTACCAGGTGAAATCTAAAAGTCATATAAAGAGGTGCATAAATATGTAGTGCAAAAGTATAATGGGACAAGTTAAAATGCCTTCGTAGAGGTTTACATTTCTTTCAGCAAACCAATGTTGAAACTACTTTAATGTTTGGGCCTGGTCACAGAGTATGTAACAATACTCTGTAAATTGGAATACATTATGCATACAAATAATGGTCTATTTTGTATTTAATAGAAAGCATAATTAGTCATCTTACTTGGAAAGTGTGAATAGTTCTTGCCCATGCATGGCGCAAACCACTTCTACTTCGAAGGGCGTCATAACTCAGTGTAAATTCGCGGTCTTCGTCAGATATCGTTAAGTCTCGGATTTTATTCCGCTCCACGTCCTGGAAAATAAAAAATTTGCTACTTGGGTAATACCGAGGATTACTAAAACATTTCCAGTATGTATGCATTGTTAGCCTCCTAACTATTAAATTCTCTTGGTCAAATGCCAGATAGATCTGAGCTGACTACGAAGATCCTCAAGGGCCAACCCAACATTGCAGAGCTATTAGTATAATAAAAGGTCACTGAAACAATTTCAACAGATCTATCTGCTCCTCAAAGTGTTAAATGTTATCTCCCGACAGGAAATAAACATAACAAATATATTTAATTAGGTTTGGATTTTGTAGTAATCTGCCAAGTATAATGCACTAAACACATTATTAGGTCTATAACCCCATCAGTCTCGCAAATGTAATGATCTTCAGGACCCAGCTAGCCACATCTGAAACAATCGCAAGGACCAACAACAACTGGATAACATTTTTTGGACAGAAACAATACAGACATGACTGGTCACTTCAAGGACACCTTTACTTTGGAAATATATATATATATATATATATATATAAATAAAGCATTAATACTTCTCAGTCTTGTTCCCCCCAATTTCAAAACTATGACCTCTTATTCTAGAGAATCGTTTTTCCCATATGCACCACTCTTCAACTTTAAATTTTCCGATTGCATTTCTTGCAAAGTGTAAATATTAATGTAGAACACTTGGCTGCTATAGGATGATGTACAATTTTAGTTGCAGATTTTTTGGAATGCCTTACACTATACAAGAATTGTAACTATCACATATATTTATACACACACACACTATACATTAAAGGTTGTAAAATGCACTCAAATACAGGGAAAGGCCATTTTTTGGATGTTCTTGAAAGAAGCAATAAATACTCACATGAATTATGAAAAATATTTCTCCATTACACAGTCTTTCATCATCATTCAGCTCTTTTGTGGCTGGTGTCTCTGAGCAGCTTTCATTGATCCCTGTATTGAGGTTTCCATTTTCAATAGGTTTATATAAATCGGTGGAAATCTTGCTTTCATTGTTATCACTAGTGGACTTTCTAGACAAGGAAAAAAAGTGTTTCAAATATAAAAGGGACTCGTCTGGGTATCATTTGCACTGCAAACATGTTCTCTCTCAATAGATGTAAATGCAAATTATGTGTAGGTGTAGTATAGACTCCATTATAATATAGAATCTGTCTATAAAACAGAGCTTGTCAAATAACCGGCACAATAACACCATTAGAGCAGAAATTGACTCCTGGCACCCAGATTGAATAGAAATGATTCTGTATCTGAGATTTTTGGAAACACCATTTTATATGTAGGTAATGTGCACTGCATGACCACAGGGGCTGCGTGTAGAGTGATGTGTATTTTCGCACCTGTTTTCCTCATACATGTATGTTAAATTTGTATTTATTTATTTTTAACCAATAAGCACTTATTTAAAATGTCCACAAATACTGAAAAATAATATCTTACATCTTAATTTCAGCCAGGCCAAAAAAAGGCATTCTGAACACATTATAGAAAACGTAATTGTATAAAAAGTAACGTTTTATTCCACAAAACCAGCAAGGGAAGAATTACACTCAAAATCAGGGTTTCTATATTATTCAAACACAACCTGTCACCTGTGGTAAGTGGAGATCAAAACCCTTTAAGTACTACTGTGGGGACAACAACATAGGCAGCCAGTCAATAGGCTGCACAATATATGAGTTTTATAAGAACTAGATCCAATTTAATAATTAGTAAACAAATTCCTCCAAATATAACAGATTCTCAGAGTGAAAGCTCTAAATTCCATTACAAGTTATTCACCTTGGTAGAAGATCTTTTAGATAAGCATTTTTGGTGCAGCACACCTTGTCTTTACATTGGAAGTCATATTTATTCTTGTGCGTCCTGGGAGAAAAACAGATAAGAAGTCTAGGATAGTGAAATATAGATACGCATATAGAGAATTATAATTACATGTCACATGCATCCCTATAAATACAAGCATTACAATTAAGCCTCCCAGCAGGGCCATATTATTATTTCAGTTTTTCAGTTGTCACAGCAGTGGGCCTGGTCTAATATTAGATCCTTATCCCTATCCATAGATCCACTTATGGTTTGCGGAGTCTATTTCAAATACATGAGACCTCTAATAAAAAAAAAATTAAAAAAGGACTTACTTAATGCTGTGTCCAGAATAATGTTTGGAGCAGAGTTCATTTATTAACATACAGTCACTCCTAGAAGAAAAGTTAGAACGTCACAAAACTTGAAACGAAAAATGAAGCAATGAAAATTATGATAGGGTTTGAAACTCTACAATTTTGATCAGATTAGCTTGGCGTCTTTCCAGCATGTATTATTGGTCTAACAGGAAGACGGATGTTATGTGGAATACCAGGATGGAACCTTCTCCCATTCTCCTTTATCCACCAACTACCCTAGAAGTTACCAATTATTTACCTTCTGAATGCAATAAATTGAGAGCATTTGTCATCCTCTAATCCCGGTCCTTTCTTGAGAAGTTTCAGTATGGCATTTTGCAATTCTGTTACACAAAGAGTGAGAGAGAGCGAAAGCTTCACACAATATAAATACGGGTGTATAAATAATAAAAACACCACAAAACTACTGCAATTTTACTTTGGTTCAGAGGGCTTAAAAAAAAAAAAAAGGAGGGGGGGGGGGCTTTCTTGATGTTGTTTAAAAGTGGTCGATAAATTAAAAAAAAAAATTTTTTAGTTCACCTTAAAATAAAAAAAGTTATTTTTCATCAGTATGATTAAGAAATGGCATTATTATTATTTTAGGTTAAATGAGAAAGTGTGATGTTATCAATGGAAATAATTAGAATAAAAAATACAATATAATAAGCCAAACATTGACCGCTTACCATGGTCGCTTTTATCAGGCAAAGCCACAAAAATGAATTTCTTATCTTCAGTGGGCATTACAGTGTTTTCTCCGCCAGAGAGATCTATCACAGCATCATATGTAATAGAGTTTTGCTGAGATATTCTAGAAGAGTGAGACTGTGTTAGAATAGGTTTAATCTAAAAAGGTACATTGCAGCTTTTACACATTTACCACTTTTATTGTAAGCTTGTTAGCTGCTTGTATACTATTCCAATATGTCAAAACTTGTTAGGTCACTTACTATTTGAATGGATTCTTGTACCAATTTATCAAGGCTGAAAATAAAAGCACTTAGTAAATCCAGACATACCCTGCTTTAAGGACCATCACTTTAAGGGCTCTCGCTAATAAGGACGTTGTTACAGTGGAACCATTCCTGTTTGTGGACTCTGTCGTTTCTGTTCTAATCACGTGGCAATGTCTACTGAGACTACGCTGGACTGTACAATGCTTCTCTTTGTGCAACCACTATAGGCTCATGTGAATTCCATAATGTAAATTGTATAAGATAAGTGAAATAAAAAAAAGGTAGTGCTTCACTAAGAACATTTTCATTTTCCATACTTGCTCTTAGAAACATAGATTGTGTCGGCAGATAAGAACCATTTGGCCCATCTAGTCTGCCCAATTTTTCTAAATACTTTTATTAGTCCCCAGTTCCCGGTCTTATATCTAGAAAAGCCTTGTGTCTATCCCACGCATCCTTAAACTCTTTCACTGTGTTTACCTCTACCTCTTGTCCCACTGTGTGCGTTAATGTGGGGTATGTCTGTAGTAAGATTTTTCCATTCATGTTTAACTCTGCAGCTCATCAGCATTTATCTCAGGGCTTGACAAATATTTGTAGTATCGACGAGCCAGGGACACAAATTCCAAAAACAGCCTATATATCTATAGGAGCCATGGGAACACTATCCCCATGATGTTCCCTGTAAAGGAGCCAAAAGTATTATGAGTCATGGATCACTGGCTCCTGGGACTTGTGTCCTGATTTATCTGGAACTTCTATGGAACATTGAGGAAATTTAGATTTAACCATAATCCAGAAGAATGTTCTTGCACAAAGTTATGGGATTAATTTATTGCCCACCTCACCAACAAAACATTTATATGATTATTTCTAAAAGCCAATTCTGAGGCAAACTTCTACACATTGTCCAACCAGCACAAACATTCCATTGGTTTCCATGATTACTGCTCCACTTTTAGAACTGGACTTTTATAAATACCCCCCAAAGTGCCTTTAAACTAAAAATTACATCTGCTTCTTTAAACACATTTGTGCTATGTACCCAGTACAAGGCTGAAGCAGCATATCTTTAAGAAGCAGCACCGTTATACCCCTCAATCTCTTATAGACTATCACAGAGGCGTCCAACGTGCGGCCCGCGGGCCAAATGCGGCCCGCCTGAGCTCTGCTCCAGTAGCCGCACCTCGCGGCCCACGCACGCATACATTTCTAGCGAAGTGGCCCTTTGCAAAATAAACTTGGACACCCCTGGACTATCAGCTGCCAGAACATGTGCCATAATCTATTGTGCAATACTTGCCACAGCACAATGCTCTCCAAGTAATAGATATGATGCCTTCTATAGATTTAATACAAAAACAAAATGTAGTTACTGCAATCACTGCTGGCTAATCCACACAGGATACAGGCAGGAGGGGGAACACAGCCTGCATCAAAGAAAGGCATTTCCAATTTGTTACACTATTGCATTCACTACACAACGTTTGTCTTGTTATTTTTCCATCTTGTGATGTCTTGAAAGGGAACAGAAGTCCTGAACACATACCAATAACTATTCCCAAACTATTACCTTGTTGCATTGTCCACAATAAGCTGAGACTCTGCTCGGTGATTTCTTCTTAGTTCAATTGCCCACTTCATTTTATCTAGTACTGTAAATACATCTGTGAGCAGGTTACCAGGCTGAATGCTGGGTAGTTGCCTAACATCACCTATAAAGAAGTTAATGCAGACACCGCGTTAATCAGGCAAGTTATATACACTAGAAATTAAATCATCATATTAATAATAAATAAAAATAAAACTTTTTCCCAATAATGCTACATGAACTGTGTAAGAAAAAAAAATAAAGGACATTACCATTAAAAAAAAAAAAAAAAAAAAAAGGAAACATACCGAGGATTACTAGCTTGGCCAGCTTGCCATAGTCAGAAAGCAACCTTAAAGCAGTGCTCAAAATATGAACAGACACCAAACTTCCTTCATCTACTACAAGCACCTCCACTCTGGAAAACTTCCACTCTTTTTTCTGAGGGCTGTCTGAATGCGGCTTTTTCCAGCACGAGTAGCTGTACGTCACCTAATAAAAGAGGAGTGGATAAATAAGAAGCAACTTGAACCCACCATCTTGTCCCTATGCTTGCCAAAAAAACAATGAATGGCAAACAGTATAAAACTAAGAACGGATGAACGTTTTCAAACAGGCCTCAAGTATTAATTTTTTTTAACATAATTCTACTGTAACTGCTAATTAGTGTATGTTTTAGAAGTCAAAACATCTGTGTGTACTCTTAAGTAACCAATAAAAATTGTTGAGATCAAAGAACAAGTACACTTAAATTAGGAGCCAGTGTCAAATCAGCCAGCCCCCATAAGACATACATAGTATCTTCACAGATAAGTGTCCATCAGGCACCTTGCTACATACAATTCCGGTGCAAATCTTGGATACCCTTCCCATGATGCACAAGCAGTCAAATGATGGATTGCCCATCATAGGAACTGCAGTCCACAACATTAGTTGTGTTACAAAAGCTAGCCATCACTGTCCTTCCTCTCATAGAGTAACCATTTGATACCCCAGCTTTTAGGAACTGTGTACCTGATGTAAGGTAGCTGCAGGAAGGTCTGTTTTTTTCTTTAGCAGAGATGCAGCTTTTCCTGTGGGTGCGGTAAGTAATATACGTATAGGATCGTCATATTTACGTTGGTATGGCACATTGTCACATTTCCATTCATCAGAAGCATCCATATCACTTTCCAGTGCTTTACACGCCTTCTCAATCTCATCAGTCTCTTTCCTCATCAAGGATTTAAACACAAGGCTGACAATAGTGGTTTTTCCACATCCACCTTTGCCACTAATAACAGTTACAGGGTTAGAACATATCATCTTGACAGCCTGTTTCTGGTCTATATCCAAAATGGTTGGATCACAGTTTTCAGTGACAGTCACGGAGTTGGATATCTGTAAAGTACTGAGACATTCATTGTCAATGTTACTGGAGAGTTGTGATTTATCAATACTAGAGGTCCCTGGTGTTGCATTCTCAGCAGATTGAAACCGAACAGCTCCAAGTAATTCCTCTGTATCCATATCCAACAACCAGGACTTCTTTGTGACAAGTGTGTGGATATATTGGGCAATTTCTCTTTCATACCTATAGAGGTTATGGAGGAAGACTCGCTCTCTTTCCAACACAACAATATCATTGTCTTTTAAAAATCCAAGTGCATCCCATGCGAGATTCGCTGGCATGCTCCCAGAAACAGCTCTAGTTAATGTTTTTTGCTCAATATATGTATCTCCCAATTCATTGCACTTCTTCTTCAGTTCATTATAAATAATTAAGGAGTTTTTGTGCAGTTCTGAAATCTTTTCTAGGAGAGGTTCACATGTGAGAAAGTTTTCCCAAGATGCCTCACAATGGTAAATGTTTAATTCCCTGTTAACGATCTGTATAAATAAATTTAAAAAAAAAAAAACAATTCAAAATGCATGTACTGAACAAGCCTACTTCCTCTGTACAGAAGACCAGAGAGGACATGTATTTTACATATTTTTCTGTCATGCTTTCTTGAGAAAACAAGTAAAAAAAAAAAAAAACAATTTACAATACCTGGTTTTTCTGGGCTTCTATAATGAACAAAATCTGTACTTTTAAAGCACACAAAGACAGTCTGAGCAATACAAGATCAAAATAAAGCAACCACTTTGTGAAAATATTGCATACTCTGAATATTTCCCGCCATGTCCAATCAGAGTCTCAAACAAGTATTATTCCATAAGTTCTGCATCATATGAAGTAGAGACAAAGCAAAACTGTTCATTTGTTTCTCAACTCTACCTACTAATAACTTCATGTAAAGTTACTGCTGTTGCTGCCCATACTTCCAAGCCTCCACCTTGTAGTACAACACAACATATATTTTATATATATATATATATATATATATATATATATATATTATATATATATATATTGACAATTTTTATACCAAGTCCCGTGAGTGCGTGATGGAATATGGATTTCTGTTTATGGAGCAACATAACCTGACTACTTATCGGCTGAGTGCAATTTCAATTGGATGTATATCTCTCTATATCTATTATTCTTTTCTTTTTCTCAAAACCCCCTCTGGAAAATGAATGTTTTCATTGGGGGCTATATATCTATCTTAAAACAGAATGCTGCAGGAGTATTTAAATTCCTTTTTGTGTATGTATTGGAAGCAAACATTCATCTCTACAATTATTGTGAGCCAAGCTTCTGCTGCAAAATGGCAGCCTGAGCATTACAGGAGTTGTGTTTGAAACACAACCAGAGAATTACCCCTCATCTGTACTAGTGTAAATTGGACACAGACATGCATCTACAGACTTATAAGAAAAATAAGAATATTTTACTTACCAAGTCAAAGCCAAGCTTCCATGGTTCAGAATGGAGTATAGTTTGAATTTTTTGCAATTTGTCACTAAGAACTTTTTGTTCAATATCCTGCTTTCGTTCCATCATCATTAAACTTTTAACATGGCGTGGTAAAAGTTTTGGTAAATATTTAAAAACTAAAGGGGCGTCCAATGCATTCATCGTAATTCTACCTACATCTGAGTCAATTAAAATAACATAATGCATTACAAAATGTACAACAAATGTAAATGAGACTTAACAAATGCAAATTGCACAGCAATACAACTGAATTGGCTTGAATATAAGACGACCCCCCAAACTATAGATATTCATTTAGGGAAAAAAGAAAAGCCAATGCACCCCCCCCCCCCCGTAGTCATCTACCCCACCACTTTGTTAATGTATCCCCCCACACAGATCTGCCCCCACAGCCATCTACCTCCTAGACATTGCCAATGCATCCCCCCCCCCCACAGCTATCTGACCCCCCAGACTGAGCCAGTGCTGTCCCCCCCCCCCCCCCACCCCCGGAAAATATTTCCCCTTCTGGCAGGAAACATTCCATGTCCCATTTCTATGATACACTCACATTTTCATGTCATATCACTATGATTTTACATAGTTACATTTTGTGGGTGCCAGGAAACGGAAGGTTATGTATAAATCAGGCGCATGCAGAAATAGTGCCAAGTCCATGAATAATAAAAATGTAGGTGCCAGGTGGGGTAGATGAAGATGAACGTCCTATCCAGACTTCTATACTTACTTCAAACTGTACCCATACAAATAATTTTCTCTGACCTTAATTAAGCCATTACCAAATACATATGTAACAAAAAAAACATAGAGACTCTATCCTAGCAGAGCAACACACTTGGAAAGCCTGGGCCTCCAAGACGCTGAACTCTACTACAAAGGCACAAACCAGGCTAGTATTGCGGCGTGTTCGAGCCCTCCAATAAGAACTGGATATCCTTGGAACAAAGGTGCCCCAATCCTTTCAGAAGCGTGAGTACCCATCCAACAAAAAAACGACAACACAGTCTACCCACCTGTCGTCCCCACAATTCATATTTGGAAACAACTGACTAAAGCAGACGGCTTGGTAAATATGCCCTCCCTTCTTACCTCTGATTTTCAGCAATGATTTCCCCCCTGTCCAGTCCCAAAAGGCAAAAATTGATTGTAAGTATTCTACATTATAACACATTATGACTGAAAACGGATTCAAATCTATTGAATTACTCTTAAACGGCCCTCTCACACAACGCTTTGTTTATGACCAACTTAAATATTACACATCCACACTCTTGGGCACTAAACCCTACCACAAAATTCTTACGCCATTTGAATGTGTACTTCCCCGGATATACCCAAAAAACTAATTTCAACTATGCAAACCATACTCCACAACCTTTTACCCATCAATAAACCATATTACATTAGTCAATGGGAAGAGGATAGCTCAATCACAAACCGTGGACCAAAAGCTGCCTCTTTTCGCACAAATGCTCCATCTCAGCACTGGCCCAGGAAAACTCCTACAAGATCCTTACACAGTGGTATAGAGTGCCCCTCCACGATGACACCTGTTGGAGATGCTGCTTTCACAATGCCACTTTCATCCATGTGTGGTTGACATGCCCTATGATAGTTCCCTTTTGGGACGTACTTACAAAAACCATCAGGACACTCTCTGATCCCACTTTCTATAACACAACTCTTTCCGCATTATTGCGCCACACCACTATCCCCTTAGAGAAATACAAACGATCCCTCACCCTACTACAGGGCTCGACAAACCCCAGATCGCATGGCCTGGAAATTAAACCTGGCGCCCGTGTGCCGTTAGCCTCATGGACCCTTGCCGCTGACATTCGTTCGGGGTTTTTTTTTGCAGCGTGTGAGTGCTGAGTGTCGTCACTTGACAACCCAGCACTCAGCAGAAAGAGCAATGAAGATCGGCTGCAACACGAATGTTCCCCTTCCCCTGCAATGAGGTAAAGCAGCAGGGAGGGGGGACACGTTAAGCAAAAATAACTGTGTATGTGAAGTACTTTATTTCATTCATAGAGTCCACAGCCCCTGCTAGGGATTCTGTGAATGTAACATCCAAATTTCATTGCTGACAACCGTGTCAGAAATGCAATTCAGAAGATCGCTGACTGCTGAACTCTGCTTGATTGCGAATGAGCGATCGTGGCTTTTCCCACAGCAGAATCATGGGAAATATAATTCCAATTGATTCTGCTTTCATTTTAAAGCCACAGGCTGTGTCAGAAGTGCAATTCGGATGCCACATTCGGGTCCAATGGTTCATGTGGGTCAGCGACATAACTGAGCCAAGGGTTCAGAAATAAAAGTAGGAGGAGCTGGGGACTTTATTAACCGAGTTTAAAATAAGTTCCTTGCTCCAAAAAAATATGTTTAATAAAGTAAATTATTGACACAGTGTTGAAAAAAAAGCTTAGTTGTGTTTTAAAAGAGCAACACCATGAAGGTTGATATGTATCTTTGTAACTTCAAAAGAAAATGTGCATTTACATTTCATGTCAGTCATTTGAAAATATCAGTTGAAATTTAAAAGTACCTGAGTTTTGGACTGAAGACATAATACGGGTGTCACAATTCTTCTCTATTTCAAATTCTTCTATTACTTGTGGCAGGTTACGGAAAGTCACTTGAGTGTCCTTTGGGAGCCAATTTATAAATTCTTGCTTTACCTCATCGGCAACATTGCAAGCTGTAAGGAATATCGCAAGCACATTTCCGTTTTCAAACACATCATTTTGAATCTCATATGATGGGTGTCCACCTGTAAAATATTGTGATTTAACGCCTTTCACCTCTACAGTCACATACCACCAGGGTTCCAGTAGCGGGAAAAACCCAATCACATGATATTTCTGTCCATTTTCATCTCTGATGATCACTGTGGAAAAGGGAACAAAAAAAAAAATATTCATCAGAGCACCGGAAAGGTGAAGGTTTGAACAATGAAAAAAAATTACAAATATCCTAATAATGCAAGAATTCAATACAAATCATAATATAATAGTCTACTATACCAATCTATCTCTGGTATTGTGATTAATTTTCAAAAAATATATAGTGCAGGCCTTAAAAAGAGCTTATTTAGCTCTTCAAAGTATACCACATGAGAAATAGAAGGGAGTGTAAAACCAGTGACATTGATGCACAGATATAAACTATACCTACTCACATTTAATTTAATCATCATCAGCTTGTTACAGGGTGAAACCTCAGCCACAGTATAATACATTACAAAATGCTAGTGTTCTGCTGAAACATTCAAAACCTCCAAGATATCCTCTTCATATCCCTATTTCACCAGCTTACCCAGGATGGCAGAAAAATTCCCATTCTGCTGTTCCAGTCCTGGTAAATTTTATTAGACCATGTACCATTCTAATGGCCTTTAAAAATATGGTGTTGAACATTTTTATCAATAGGTCATTGACAGCAAATGTGGCCACTGCAGATGTTTGAGAATTTAACCCCTTAACGCATATGGACATATATATTTGTCCTGTACAGCATGTTCCATGAGGACCAGGTAAACGTATACAGATATGTCCTGTGTTTAAATGTAGCCTGGCTCCTGAGCTGTTTTTTCCAGTGTTGCTGTGATGCCTCGATGTCAAACCATCTTGCAGCACTGAATGTACCCACCATAACCCCCGGCACCACGATCACCCCACACTGTGATCGCAGCCGCCATATTGGAGAGAAGCCTGCTCTCTCTGTTACTGTTGCTTGACTGCCCCTAGAGGCATTCAGCAACATTATTTAAAAAAAAAAGGGAGGGGGGGGCTGAAACCCTAGATCTAGGGTTAGAGTGTAGGGTTACAGATCAGTTAGGGGTAGCATTAGGGTAAGACTTAAATTTAGGGTTAGTGTTCGGGGCAAAAGGTCACTGCAGGAGAAAATGGTTAGGAAACAAAATGTACTACTGTTGGTTATTGCCCTATAAGTTGCAAACAGCAACAGAAAAACATGTAAACATTGGTATTTTTAAATACGGGACAAATATTAGAAACTATATAGATGTGGTCTGTTTTACCATTTGTAATTTTATAAAAGATTTTTCAGGTCAAAGTTAGAAAAAGTGGATTGGGGGGGTTGCAGTTATTCATAATTTTTTATGTTTTTTTTATAGTAAATTATATATGATGATGAAAATAATGGTATAAAAAAAAACACCTGTCCTTTAAAATATTATATTTGAAAAAAAGACAATCATAGTTAAACATGACAAAAATAAAGGAATGCTGTCTTCAGGGCACATTAAATGCAGCATAGAACTCTGTCACTAAGGGGTTAAGAGACTGACTCAGCATCTTCAGGTATATAATTCCCACATGAATTATGGTGGGAGTGCTCAAAAACATCTTATACTTTAAAACTGTTAGACAGTAACTGTAGGACAGTAATGCAAATTGCATCCCGCTTTGCCCCCCAATGGGGTCAAGTCATCCTGTCAATCATCTGCCAAGCCTAGAATAAAAGAAAAGTGGGGTTGTGCAGGCAAGATTTTACATGTGTTCAATAATCTCTAACACAAATAATAATTTGGTCGAACATAAAGGTCACCACCCCCCTCCCCCCCCAAACTTTGATATTAGTTTAAGAAAAGGTCTGAATATAAGAAAAAGTTTTAGTAGTAAATATTAATTCACATGTAAACCATTTTTACATATTTAATAAAAATAGAATGAACCTCCCAGGGCCGATAAGGCACCCGCCCACAGATTTCCCTGGGGTCTAGTGGGGGCAACTGGAGGACGTCCGTGCGCTGTTGGGTGTGCACAGACATCATCTGCGGCTGCTCGACCCTTCTCCCAGGTCTTCGGAGACGGAACGCTCAGGAAGTCACATGACGTGTTTATGCTGTCTCTAATTAAGAGACAGCAATGTGGTTCTTATTTAGAATTCAATTTAAAATCAATGATTGAGACTTTTTTTTTTTTTTTTTGGACAGAATGGTTTGTTGTACATTTTTAATCATATTCACCTCTAAGAAAGCCACTTAAAGTGCCACTTAAAATAGAAGCACAAGTGAAAAACATGGACGCACAAGTGAAAAAATGAGTATGAGGATAAACAGGCATGTATTTATTAACGTGCTAGTGCAGAGAGAGACTTTTCAATGCCACCAACAGAGGGGATCTTGACATCTTAACTAGGTACCCTCTGCAGTAGCAGATAAAGACAAACCCCAACCAACCAGCTCAGCTGAGAGGAAGAGCTCAGAGTAAACTCACATGTCCATGTTGGGTTTACTAGAGGAAGGGAGACACTGTTTTTAACCCTTGCTTTATTTTTAGGAAACAGTTGGAGAAGCGCAGAATCACATGTGGGGAAAAAATAAAGAAGGAGTACCATATGCACTCACAAAATAAGGAACGTAATGAGACTCAAATAAATCAAGTGATCCCAGGTATTGCACAAGACGTATAAAGAGCAGTTAGATGGCTCACGATTTTTGGGCAGACCAGCAGGGCCAAATGGTTCTTATCTCCCGACACACACACATTTTTATATATATATATATATATATATATATATATATATATATATCCCAGTGGTAGTGGAGATGCAGTGGATGATTCTGAGCCCCTAAACACAATTCATAGCGTGGTAGTTCCTGGCTTCATCAGGAGAACAGGCTACATTTATTAGTTAAAGGGTTAAGTATACAAGTTGTAAACAATGGAGCAACTCTTCACCTTTAGAACTTTTGCCAACACCTTATAAATAATCCCTTTTCTTTCAATTTAGCGCTATGATCTCTAGACTATAGCTCACAATCTGATGTCTCCAATCTTTTCTGCTGTATAAAATTTACACGAATTCTTCAGTCGTTTGCATTGCACTTCATCTAAAATAATATATGGCATTGACAAGCTAGGGTGCTATCGAGATCCCATGTACCAAGGCATGATGTCATAGATTGCTTGGACTACGTTTTGGGTCGCACGATTAAACTACCAAAGCTTAGAAGGTGCTGCAGACTCACCCTTAACTTTGCGAGGGCTCCAAGCATTCAGCACCACTCCCCCTCCATCAATCTGGTCTGCGTCCAAAAACTGGGGGTCCTCGTTCTCAATTTCTTCTTCCTCTCCGTCACCGTCTGCATCGCCATGCGCCCCCGGTTCATTTTTCTCTGGCAGTAGTTGACCCTGCAACACTTGATAATCAGTGCGAGTCCGCTGAATGCGGTAATCCCGGTGCCGAGACCACGCAGTGCTCATTTCCAATCAAACAAGCGCGCCTGAAACAACCGAGGACGTGACGTTACGAGAAGGGCGGAAATACGATAGGAAGCCATTCAGTTGTCAAACCTGTAAATTAGGCGCGTATCTCTAGGGTTTGAACAAAACAACAAACAAAGTGGGGGAAGGGGGTATTTGTACTTATTTTATATCATTTAATTTTATTTCTTTAGTTACATTTATTATTTTATTTAACCCAAACGCCAGGGTTAAAGTTAGCACATCCCTGGAGTTTTTTTTTTATTTCTTTTATATACAATTTTTTATAGTTAGGGTCAGAAGACAAAAAAGTTTTTTTTAATTAAAAAAACTCAAGGTGAAGGCTGCTTTTTGAGGGTCCGTGGGCAGACTGCTAAATATATCCTTATTTCTCCCTGTCCCCAATGCTGTGGAGCTGGGAGAGACTGCAGCTGTCAAAGCAGGCCCTTGTTTTGACAGCTAGAAACATCTGGTCTCTGTGATTGGCTGTTACAACGATCCAGTGTTTGGGGGGAGCCTCAGCAGACATGGGTGATGTGCTTCGGTACCATGTCAGTTTTACAGCAATCTCGGTATACCAGCGTGCATATCAGGGGTCAAGTCCTGGGGGAAAAAAAATTCAGTGAATTTAGCCCCTCTATGCCAGGATTCTGCCCCTCTATTCCAGGATTCTGCCCCTCTATATGCCAGGATTTTGCCCCTCTATGCCAGGATTCTGCCCCTCTATATTCCAGGATTTTGCCCCTCTATGCCAGGATTCTGCCCCTCTATATGCCAGGATTTTGCCCCTCTATGTCAGGATTTTGCCCCTCTATTCCAGGATTCTGCCCCTCTATATGCCAGGATTTTGCCCCTCTATTCCAGGATTTTGCCCCTCTATATGCCAGGATTTTCCCCTCTATGCCAGGATTTTGCCCCTCTATGCCAGGATTTTGCCCCTCTATTCCAGGATTTTGCCCCTCTATGTGCCAGGATTTTGCCCCTCTATGTGCCAGGATTCTGCCCCTCTATGTCAGGATTTTGCCCCTCTATGCCAGGATTCTGCCCCTCTATTCCAGGATTTTGCCCCTCTATATGCCAGAATTTTGCCCCTCTATGCCAGGATTTTGCCCCTCTATTCCAGGATTTTGCCCCTCTATATGCCAGGATTTTGCCCCTCTATTCCAGGATTTTGCCCCTCTATGTGCCAGGATTTTGCCCCTCCACTCCAGGATTTTGCCCCTCTATGCCAGGATTTTGCCCCTCTATATGCCAGGATTTTGCCCCTCTATGTCAGGATTTTGCCCCTCTATGCCAGGATTCTGCCCCTCTATATGCCAGGATTTTGCCTCTATATGCCAGGATTCTGCCCCTCTATGCCAGGATTTGCTTGTTTAATCCACCCTCCTCCCCCTTCCCTAGACAGTACTTACCTCCGGTCTTCTCCTCCGTGCAGGGTCTTCTCGTGCGACTTCAATAAAGATTAAAAAAAAAAAAAAAACCTGACGACCGGAGATTCCTTCCACCGTGCAGGGGGAAGATGCACGGAGGAGAAGACCAGAGACAGAGAGCAATAAGGAGGTAAGTACTCACCATCTCCTTGGTGCTCCCTGTCTCCGTCCAGCTCCTCCGTGCAGTCTTCTTCCCTCCTGCACGGAGGAGGGAAACAACGCCACCGGATATGACTTGTTGTCAAATCCGGTGGCAGTGGCAGGAAGTCCTGCAGGAGCAAAGGGAACGGCGTTCCTGCCATGAAAAAAGTGCAGGAACGCCGTTCCCATGCTTTCCTGCAGGACTCGAGCCCTGGTGCATATCACAGTCACGAATGGGTGGCACAGGGCTAAATGTTAATGGTGCTATCAGTATCTTTATACACAACTCCCAATGTGTTTTACAAGGGTTTGTAATTAGAAATTTGCCTGGAAGGTAGAATACAACTCTCAAAGTCACCTAAAAACCTATTTTATTGAAATATCAGTCAGAATATGTAATATTCTGGATTGGAAGAATAGCCTTTGTCAAAATGATGATCATTCCCAAATGCTTATGTTTTTTTTAGAGTATTACCAATCCAAATTAACAAAATTGATTTTGCATGACTTCCAAAAAGCACTACAAAATCTTATTTGGAAATAAAATACACTATGGATGCCAGCAGTTACCCCAAAAGCCAGGAGGCCTTAATATGTCTAACCTAAGAAATTATTACTTAGCTATAAAGATGCTTCTTTCAATACTGCAAAAGGAAAAAACAAGCTTCATGGGTCCAGATTGAAAATGCATGTATTCATGGTCACAAAATCCAATAATGCAACAAAGAAAGTAGGCCAACACTCGTAAACATCCTCCCAACAACAATGAACACGCAAAATATTATGGGACTCGCAATCCAACCTCTTTCTAAAGAATCAAACAAACTAAATTGAACCCTGATTTCAAATAAACCGAAATAGAGGTGAAATAGAGTAGAAATTCATACGAATTGACCTATTTCACCTCTCTCTTTTGGTTTATGTAATGCCAATAGCATTACATACAATAACTTAAGACAAGAAAAGAGACGAAATTCGATTTCAACAAATCAGAATGGCTGTCAGCATCTGAATGGACGGATGATTTTCGTTCATTTAATATTCGTTCATTCGGATTTCGTTAGTTTATCAGTTTTCTTCTGATGGTGGCTAAGTCAAGGCATATTGAGAGGCATAATCCTGGCATATTGAGTGGCATAATAATCCTGGCATATTGGGTGGCTAAGTCCTGGCATATTGAGTGGTATAATAATCCTGACATATTGGGTGGCTAAATCCTGGTATATTGAGGGGAATAATCCTGGCATATTGAGGGGCAAAATCCTGGGATATTGTGGGGGAAATCCTGGCAGATTGAGTGGCATAATAATCCGGGCGTATTGGGTGGCTAAGTCCTGGCATATTGAGGGGCAAAATCCTGGTGGTAAGTAGACAATTAAATATGTTTATTATTTAGTTGTTTAGTTATTAATACTACATTGGAAACGAATTTACCTCACATTTAAATGACACTATAGTCCCAGAACCACTACAGTTTAATGTAGTGGTACTGGTGTCTATAGCCTGTCGCTGCAGAGAAAAGTCACTGTGCAGTACTGGTGTTAAAGGAGCACTATAGTACCAGGAAAACAAACTCAGTTTTCTGGCACTATATAGCCCTTAGGAGTGGGGCACCCTCGTGTTAAAACCCCTTCAGCCATTTAGCTTTCTCCAGCGCCGGCGCTGGGAACTTTCCTCCCCGATCCTCCTCTCAGCTGCGAATGCTTTTCTAAGGTTCCGCGTCTTCCCATTGTAAGAATCATGGAAGCACCTCTAACGGCTGATAATGGGGGGGGCAGCAATTTTTATTTTGCCTAGGGCGGCAAAAATCCTTGCACCGGCCCTGTATGGAACTTATCTTGTTAGAATATATAGTCATGGTGTAACACTGGCAGGGCTAAAGGGCTAAGACTGTCAGGAACAGATTTCCAGTTGTAGAGACAGTAAAAAAAAGTGCAATAAAAAGATTGAAACAGCTTGGTCTGAACATAAAGAAAACAATCTAATGACCAGAAATAACGTACAAAGGGAAAATGATAAATTAGATGGGGGCCATTGGTCTTTATCTGCCATCAAATCCTATATTTCATTTTGGAATGTGCTTGTGATATGGTAACATTATTTCTACAGTCACAGTTATCCTCCTGCAATGCGAAACTAGTGACGGATTTGGACAGGTGGTGATCATTGGCTTTGTATTTTATGTGCCGAAATAATGCAGTAGTCTGAATATTTTCACAGAAAAGTATACAAATGAAAGCTGAATCAATGTAGAAAAAAAACAATAGGACCGACCCTTTTAATTTAGAAAGAGATACTGACTGAAATATAGGTTTTTCCCAATCCTTTCATTTCCCTTCCTGCCTGTTCTACCAAATTATTTCAGATTTGAAAAACAGTTTTTTGTACAAAGGGACATCTATGGGAGCCGGGATGCCCCCAACATACGCCAACACATATAGGTACGTCTTCGAACATCGTTTTGTCGATGATATTTTCTTTTTGTGGATTGGTAGCAGTACAGATTTGCTGGAAATGGCAAAAAAGATATCCCTCTTATGCAGCAACAGGATAAAAGGACTTCAAGAGACCAGGGTGAACATGTGGAAAATAAAAGAGAAAAACATATAGAGTAATACTGGTAAAAAAAAAAAAAAAAAGTATAAAGTGTTAAGCTGAACCACTCACATCCACATATGACGCGGAGAACCAGCTCAAGTGTAATGATAGCATTGGTTAAGAGGTCAGGTGTATAGGCTCCCAAGTCAACCCACATGCGGGCTCATCCATGCTGTATCCAGGCATTTCTGTATCATTTTGGTTTTCTTGTTTTGCTCCTCACTTGTTTATAGTCTATGTTGGTTCCTGTCTGTTCTTTTGTATCTGTGTATCTGTCAGGCCTGGACACCTACGCTTACCCCGCACTGAGGGTCCACCCCCAGGTCTGCAACTGGAACGCCGAGGCCCGCTCGCAGCATAAACTTGCTTTTCTAGCGCGCATCCCAAAGATGACTAGGGAGCATGTCTTGTCTCCGGCTAGCGTCACATCACAGGGCGGGTCCTGTGGTGTTTCCTCCACCTCCTCCTCTGTATAACTTATGGAGAAAGGCAGTTACTTGGTGTTGGGAGGCAGGACTCTGGGAGGTCAGTCCCTATTGAAACCCCTCACTTGCTTCACTGCTTACTTGTTGAGCTAGTTGGTGTACTTCCTTAGTCTCCTCCGCTATTACCTGCTCAGCATATTTGTCTCCCTGGTTTTGACCCCTAGCTGGCATTTCCTAGTTTGGCCACTTGGTGGCACCTGCCATCTGGGAAATGCAGTTGCCCTGCATCAGGCCCTGTGTCTCCATATCTGCATCATAGCTCCTGTGCTCAGGGTCCCATACCACCTGTACCCTGTTTGTGACACTCCCCAGCATAAAAGATGTTGAAAGATTAACCGGGAAATCCACCAACTTGAATCAGAACAATATAAAAACAATAACAGAAGTACCTTGGCACCCAACGTGTTTCTTCAGTCTACAACCAATTTCATCAGGAGTAAAGCTGACCAGTAAATGAAAAAACACTATGAAACCACAATATATATATATATATATATATATATATATATATATATATATATATATACAGGACCGTCTTTAATATTGATTGGATCCTGGGCAAGCATTTGTTTGGGCCACCTGGACCCTGCTCCCCTCCCCTGCATGCAATCATGCCATCCATCGCAATGTTACCCGCCCACACACACACAAAAATCCACCACAAAAATAAGCACACACACAATTGGACTTTTATTGCAGTGAGTATTTTTATTGAATTGTATAAAATGTGTATATTAAGTGTATAATTTCAGTGTATAAACTGTATATATGGATCAAAATGTGTATATATGGCTGCAATATGTATACCATCTTACTATGCAACACTGCACTACAACTACTCATTACCTAAATGACAAAAACATACACAGATATTAGAGAACACTTACATATGTTCATATATATTTATAAATATCTATACACATCTCGCTCTCCTATTAGTTGTATTTATACTTATATGAACTTCTTAATATTATATTCAACTATTTTCATATGTAATAAAAATGTTAGAGTTGCATTTCTTGTTTTTATTCCTTTTTTCTGCACCCACATTGCACCTAAAGGACTTAACACAGCCCCATAGAGTAGCCACAGCACTTTGCATGCACTCATATTGCACCCACAGCACTTATCATGCACCTATATTGCACCCACAGCACTTGGCTGTCACTCATATTGCACCCACACAATTTGGCATGCCACAGTGTAAATTTGCCCCACAGAACATACCACAGTGTCACTTTGTCCCATTGAACTGCCCATGCAGAACAAGCCACATTGTCACTTTCTCCCATAGTACATGTTATTTTGCCCCACAGAACATACTACTGTCAGGTACCAGTTAACATGCCACAGTCACTTTGTCATTAACATATGCAACAGCCAGTTTTCCTGTTAAAATATGTCACCATTTGTCCCTTAAATATGCCACACACTTTGGCATATTTAAGGGACAAATGGTGACATATTTTAATACACACTGTCCATTAATATGCCACAGCCAATTTGCCCATCAAATTGCCATTAATATGCCAGTATTATTTTGCCATTAATATGCCACAGACAATTTGCCCATTAATATGCCATAATTATTGTGCCATTAAAATGCCAGTAATATTGTGCCATTCAGATGCCAGCAATATTGTGCCATTCAGATGCCAGTATTATTTTGCCATTCAGATGCCAGTAATATTTTGCCATTAAGATGGCATAATTATTGTGCCATTAAGATGCCAGTAATATTGTGCCATTAAGATGCCATAATTATTGTGCCATTAAGATGCCACTAATATTGTGCCATTAAGATGCCAGTAATATTGTTCCATTCAGATGCCAGTATTATTGTGCCATTCAGCTGCCCCAGTCAATTTTCCCATTAAGATGCCAGTATTATGTTTTCTATCAACATTTTAAAGTTAATATGCTCGTTATATTCCCCCCTTCACCAGTATTTACCGCCTGGCTGCTGCTCCGTGTCCCGGACCTCTCCTCCATGCAGTCTTCCCTCCTGCACGGAGGAGGGAAACACAGTCACCGGATGGGAAGCTGCCCTGTTTGCCCTGCGTTAAAGACAGCCCTATATATATATATATATATATATATATATATATATATATATATATATATATCCTCCCTCCCTAACCCACTGTCCAATCCCCACGAGTCCAACAGATGAATGAAAATGAATTAATGTCCTCAAATCTTAATTCAATCAACATCCATACGGAGAGCACGTTGCGTCATTTAGATTAGACAAATAACAAGACATAGCCAGCAGCGTCACGGAGACGAATTTCATATGATGATATTTGTAACGGACCGTCACACCCAGCAAGTCTTTCCTGGACCCTTGCTCTTTGTACCCAAATAGACAGGACATCTAGCAGTTAGGTACAGCAAGATTGAACAACTCCTTTATTTGTGTAACAACACAGACTTATATAAAGACATACACATGACATCACAGACATTAGTATACAATGGGCGGGGGGGGGGGGGGGGGGATGGAACTAAACATAGTTCTCCAACTAACTGGGGCTAGGAAAACATTAGACATTCAGACTGCAAACCAAATAGGAATTAACATAGAGTGAGTAGACCTAATTACAATACACACAGTAATGGACACAACATAATCAGTTTACCAGTTAATCCAGTTAAAACAGAACAATGGATGTTCACGTAAACTATTTTAGTCACTGTCACATTATAAACCATCAGAGTGGTCTACTCACAGAATTAAACATTACACATAAACCAATACACTAACAGAAAATAACTAACTAACAATATTAACGTATAGTGTTATGGCACATCCCTTACCCAGGTGGTCCGTTCATTTGTGAGTTGGTTCGGTAGATTCAATCTACCGAACACCCAGGCAGAAAGGCACGAACAAGCCTTTCTGCGGGGGAAAATACAAGCTTTTACCATGGGGCCATAGTCCAGAGGCAGCAGGCGAGCAACCAGGCTTCTCCAGAACATAGTGGCGAGGTTGGTTCCGCCACAATATTATTTGCAGTTCAACCAATAGCACTACAGGAAATAACAAAGTGAGTAATAAATAGAAACAAATTTAAAAAAATGAAATTATAAATTACCAGTATTACGCTATAAGTCTTTCTCCTTTATTTTTCACATGTTCACCCTGGTCTCTTGAAGAGACAACATGTCCTTTTATCCTGTTGCTGCATCAAGAGGGATATCGTTTTTGCCTCTGGGACCCAAGGAGTGCTTGAAGCTATCCCTAAGGGGCACTGAAAAAATCTCTTCTTTTCTTGCAGTTTTTTTCGGGTATTACGCAATAGGTCAAACCAATTACAGTAGATGTGTGTTAGATTTAAGCAAAGGGGCTTAACGGAAGGCCTATTACTGAACTCTTTACAGCAAGCTAGGGAGTAACAAACTGCTCACGACACTAAACCAAGAATGGTTTTCCCAATGTGTTCCCATATAGCATCTGAACAACTGAAAAGCATCGTAAACCAAAATTGGAAAGTCATTTCAAAAGACAAGACGCTTCCTAAGAAATGTGTCTCTAATCCCATGACATGCTATAAAAGAGGGGCCAATTTGAGAAACAGACTGGTATTATCAGATCCTTCACACGGTTATGACACATGACAAGTTGAAATTTCCAAGAAAATTGTGCTATAGGTGTTTGGGATGCGTAATGCAGTCTAAGTCTCAGTTTGTGCTCCCTCATACAGGCAAGACATAATATCACTAGTATAACCAAATACGTCAATTATTTGATTGCTGTGGACTATTATATGTCGGGAAGACAGAGGGAGGATTTGTGGACATTGGTCCTCTATCAGAAATGCAGTCCAGGATCAAGGGACAGACAAACTGGTGGCAAAGCACTTTTTTACAGCCAAACACCAACTCGCAGTATAGATTTATTGCAACTGATTACGTACCACCACTGTCCAAGGATGGGGATCGAGGGCAAACTTTACGCCAGAGGGCAACCAACTGTAGTAAGACTTAATCACTTGGTCAAGGCAAAGTGTCTACTTGGTCGGCATATATAAATCATCTTTTTTGGGGTCTGTTCAATTCATGTGTGTTACGTATATTTATTAATACTTATTAACATTTCTTACAGATATTGTATACAATACCAGGGCAAAAGAGCAGACATAGCCGCCAATTTCATGAGCAACCTCTGGAGACGACCAGCACTACTGCTTTGCTGGATAACTTCTTTAAGGGAACAAAAATCATCACACGTACAGATTCCCTGGTCATATCTCGGGGTGCTACACTGCATGAATAGCTGCTACACCTTCCCCTGTGCGCGATGGCATCGCGGGACAGTTCATCGCGGGATTGCTGAAGGTGAGCATTATTAATGTTTAATAGGGGTTAATTTTAGTATTAGTTTCAGGGAGGTTAGTATTAAGGTTTGGGGAGTTAGGTATTAGTATTAGGGTTCGAGGGTTAATGTTAGTATTAGGGTTTGGGGGGTTAATGTTAGTATTACTGTAAGGTTCGGGGGTGAATGTTAGTATTAGGGTTCGGGGGTAGTGTTAGTGTTTGGGTTGGGGGGGTTAGTATGGGGGTTCGGGGTCTTTTTTCTGGGGGGTTGATTTCTGGGGGGGTTAATTTATTAGTGGGGTGGTTTTTTATAAGTGCTGACAGTTCAGCGCTGAACTGTCAATGCTTACATTGCCACGATGAAGTGATCGCTTTGATCTTCACCGCTGACAGTTCAGGTACCAGACTAGCAGGTACCAGTTGGGGGTTAGACTTGTCAGGTACCGGACTATTGTTAGGTTTGTGTAGGTGCCACTCAATATCCAGTCTTAGGTAGGTTCCGGTCTAATGGCTAGGCTTAGGCAGGTGCCGCTCTGTGGCCGAGCAAATGAAGGGTTGCCACTCTGTGGGAGCACCACTCTGTGGCTGAGCAAGGAGGGGTGTCACTCTTTGGGGGTTACACTATGTGGCCGAGCAAAGAGGGATGCCACTCAGTAGGGGGTACACTATGTGGCCGAGCTATAGAGGAATGCTATTCTGAGGGGGAGTGAGTATAAATCATAAGCGAAATGATAAAGCAAAAGCAGGAGCGAGCATAGACAATAAGCAAGTGAGCAAAACAAAAGTATAGTAAAAATAACTGGATACAACCTGGGTGAGACTGCAAACGGATTCAGGCCTGACAGGAGTATTGACATATACTATTTTGACCATTCCAAATTTTGAAGGGAATCATTTTTAAATGTGTATCTAATTTGAATGTAGTTTCATGGTGTCCACAGAATAAAATGCACCTTTTCATAATTTCCTTGAAAGCTATAATGATGTTAATCAACCTAAAATAGATAACAGTAATACACAAATCAATTAAATAGCCTGGACTTTTAAACCCATCTAGTGTAGCAGTAGTTCTGCAATTACTTTTACTTAAGTGATACTGTGTCTTTATATTCTTGGCATAACGGAATCCTTCAGGCTTTTCTAACAAGGAAATTCATGGTTAAGATGAATACAGGCAGTATAATCAAATATGCACCGATTAATTATTGCCATTGTAGACAGAATTCATTGGCTGAGCTTCAGGTATCATTAAATTGACACAAAACATTCTTGATACCAAAAATTGTATTCCTCTGCAGCTGTTGTCTCTTTATGTCTTGCAAAGATGATTGTAGTTAGAAAATGAGAGTGATCAAGAGATGTCCCTCTGCCGTTTGTGCTTTGTTCAGTCATATTTTATTTAAAAACTTCCTTATTGTAATTCAGGCTAAACGACGCACTTATTTGACTGTAGTACAGTGTTACCAGATTGGTGATTATTTCCTGTACACATATAACTTTTATGTGTTGTGTTGTACTATGTGGAGGTCTAACGTGACCAGAAAGAGAGGATCCCATAGAAACACATTGATTTATTCATTAATTACTATCTGGTCACATATGATTTTGACATATAAAAAACATATATGTGTCCGATAAAAAATGGGTGAGGTTGCACCAAAAGGAAGGCTCAGATTTTGCATTTCTTAAATTACTGTACATTCTGTACCAAGGACGCTGTTTGGGGAAACGTGACTTAAGGGGGTATTAGCTGGCCTGTTAATTCGTTGAAAAAAATATGTCAACCCCTGCAGGGGGAGTAGTGTGTACAAACGATAACATCACACCATGTGATCCTTGGAATGCTTTCCAGTAGTGGGGAAAAATATCCTCTCCATCTGTCCCCTCCCTCACCAAAATCTGTTGGCACAGAAGAGAATTTTCCTGGTGGGAGGCAACTGTTAGTTACCGATTAACAGGGAAATTTATATGACCGGGGAAGTAGCTGTTAAGCAGACCAGCATGTATCAGTGCAACATAAGAACTTTACAATAACTGTGGTGGTAATGATTAGCCACAATTACCCCAGTCTACCATTCCTATGGTGTTTACCCAGTAATGGCTGACTGGATATCTCAGGAGCTGCAGTTAACAACAAAAATGTATTTAGTGTAGTGTAGGCCACCACAACCTCACTCTAAAACAATGTGGGCTGGCCCAAGACCTAGTGCTGCCTGGATACAGGAATTAAATGCTGCCCCTACCACCTCACATGTATGCACACATTCATGAATCTAAAGTCATATACACAATTCAAAGACCAAAGCCAGCAGTTCATTTTGTTTTTATTTAGCAAAAAACATCTCTTTCTATCAAAATAAGTCACCCTCCCTGCTGTTTTACCATTCATACAGACGTTACTAGGTCTCCAAATGATCTGGGACTAGAACCCAGATGGTCTCTGTCACACTCACACACACTTCCTCTCTCACACACACTGCATCTCTCTCACACATACTCCGTCTCTCTCTCTCACACATACTCCGTCTCTCTCTCTCACACATACTCCGTCTCACTCTCTCACACACCCTCCGTCTCGCTCTTATACTCCGTCTCTCTCTCACACACAATCCGTCTCTCTCTCTCTCTCTCTCTCACACACACACTCCGTCTCTCTCTTTCTCACACACACTCCATCTCTCTCACACACTCCATCTCTCTCACACAGGCTCCGTCTCTCTCGCACACACGCTCTGTCTCTCCCTCTCCTTCTCACACACACCGTCTCTCTCTTTCTCACGCACAGACACCCTGACACACACACTTACACACATTGACACACATTGACACACACATACAATTACACAAACACCCTTACATACACACACCTAGACATCATGACACACACCTATACTCACACACATACATTTACGCAAACACCCCGACACACACACCTAGACACCCTAACTTACACACATTAAGACACCTACACATTTTTTACCAAAACAAAAGGTATACTGTTGGTCCCCCTCCCTGCTTAGTTACCTTAATTTGCAGGGAGGAGGACATTTCCAACAGTCTGCAGACCACAGTCATCCAGTTTCTTCTGCCGGATGTCAGGTGACATGTGGTGCACGGCCAATCTCAGAGCACAATGGGGGGCGTAGTTTGTGCTCAGTATGACCAGGCGGTGCGGTTACCACAGGTTGCGGGCTGCACCTCAAGGAGGAGGTGCTAAGGAGAGAACTCCCAATAGCAGTGCCTCTCCTCCAGATCTATCCTCACCCCTGCGCAAGCTTAAAGCCTCAGATTCTGGGACCATGTCCCGGGAGGAGGATAGTAAAAAATGTTTTTTGGAGTCTCAGGGCTAAAGTAAACTAAAATTGTTGGCACTATATAAATGTTAATGTAAATAAATAATATAAATTAAAACATAAAAAATGTAACCACTGAATGATACTAAACAATGTAGATAAATATAATTTATTGTATGAAGTTATATACATATACATTGAAACATACATACAAAATACAATAACAATGTGGTTTATTTTGTTTAAAATGCTGACTTGTTTAACATAATTTATTGGCCTACATATTGCAATCAGCTCTATTTTTCTGATTGGATCAGTTTGTTTAATTTGTATATAATATTGTATATGTTTTATATTTTATCTGTTTTTCACACATTAGTTCACTTATACAATTCTTTGCTGGGAGTAATGGGAGTAGCAATATGTTAAAGGTCATATCATTTGTCAGTCCTTTTCTGCTGACCAATTAACCTAATTCATGATACTTTAATTACCATGCATATGCCTCCTCCCATTAGCCTATGATTAAGTGCCTTTGAGGCACGAAACACTTTCTATTCACTGTATGTGTCTTCACTTTTGTACCCGTCTGAATACATTTATTAAATCGGTTATTTTTCAAGTTACCAACTATAAGCTCCCTTTGCAAACTGATTGCTTTGTGTCTTTGCTTTTCTCCTAAGTACAGGCTGTATAGCCTGGCATTGAGAGAGGCTCCACCTTCATAATACTTCAGGCAATAGGAGGAGTGCTTTTTACCTGGCTCCTTGACCGCATGGGTCCTCCTGTGCTCTCCTTCTCTTTCATTCAGTTAAAGTAAACTTTAGCCCAAGATGGGGCCATGCACCAGGGATTCGGGGCTTTTGCCCCAGTAGCCCACCCCTAGTGATGCCACTGCATACAGAGCATTGTAGGTGTACACACAAAAATGTAAAGTTCACAACTCAGAACTGTAATGATGATAAATATATACTATGACAGGGGTAGGAAACCTTCGGCTTGCCAGATGTTGTGGACTGCATCTCCCATAAAGCTGTTACAGCCGTAATGCTTGCAAAGCATCAATGGAAATGTAGTCTACAACATCTGGAGTGCCAGAGGTTGCCTACTCCAGTACTATGAGCTCATTTATTGTACCTGTGAAGGTACTTTAGTCAAGTACCTGTGACTAAATCTAAAATGAGCTCATATCAACTTAAGTGAAACATAGTTTCAGCTGCTGGAGTATTAACTTACCCTAGGTACCATAAATGTTTGAAATAAACTACATTGTGTCTGCAGCTTGCAAGATGTATCTCTGACCAGTCGGGAAATCTATGCATTTTGAAGTAGCAACTGCTAGAGTGAATGGGAGGGGACCAGCTAGAGGTTGAGGAAGACAGCAGACCAAACCACTCTGACCATAAGGTGGTGTACAGAATTATATAAAAGCTTTTTTGCTGCAATACCCTGCCTGTCAGGTGTTTTTTTTCTGCTTTCTGTGTGTAGCTAACCTACCCTAAATGGGCTACTGCATTTCCCTCCCTTGCTGCTGGTCCATTTGGCCTTTTGAATTTACAAGACCTGTACAAATGTTCTACTGGAACACCAGAGATGTGTCCTGCCAAGCAACCAAAAGGTAGGAGGCTAAGAAAGTTTACATGAGATCATGAAAAAGGATGGGGAAAAGGAAATAATTATTATGACAGATTACTTAAATTCCAATTATTCTCAGCCAGCCAAATGTTATGCCACATTAAATGCAAGCAGTTAGTAAAGAAAGCATGCATGAGGCACAAATTTGTTTCCACTCATCAACCCATCACTGATATTGGGTGATTAGGCCCGTGTTCCAATTAATTTCAAAGGAGTATTATGGGGTTAAGGTCCCCCCTGCAGATCCCATGCTAAAACAGTCGCCAATCAAACATGGAAGCATGGCACCTACTGGTCACAGGATAAACTGACATGCCAAAAATAAAGTTTAGTGTCCCTTTAAGGAAAGCTAAGGAGCCTAAACCATGAAAAACAGGTGTAGACTATCATTCCTTTTCCACCAAACATTATTTGTACTGTCGGTGATGAAGCAATTGTGAAGCACGATTCATTAGCCCTGAGAACACGCTTCTGCTGCAAAAGATAATAAATTGAGCTTTATACGACTCCATGCAACACCTTCTATTTTGTATTGTGATCTTCAGCTTAGGTGCACCTTGGGCATGAGAATTCATTTCATGAGCAGTTTCCTGAAGTTTCTCCCAAAGGTACTCTGTTACCGTGGGCAGACTACATCTATGCGCTATGTGCTTTGGCACCCGCTGAGCCTGTGTGCACTGCGGGGACTATTAAAGACACCAGTAAAAACATTCCTAAAACACACAGTCACCAGAGTTGAACATAAGGCTGGGCTCATTTATTTAGCTTTAAAACACTTGCACTAAATGTAAAAAGTACATTGTACCAACACATCTCCGGTATTTAAAACCCCAGAGAATGGATCCATATATATCTCCCTGTTCAGCCTTACTAGCCTGAACTAAAAACACATTATCCAAAACCAGCTACTCCTCCTAAATTTTTCTCCAAATTTAGGCAATTGCTTGCAGTTTTGCTAATACAATAAATAGATCACTTTCAATAATTTTTGACGCTCTATAAACACAAAAAAAACAATGTTCAGGTGATAAGTCCCTTTAAGTGTTTAGCTTTAATCCAAATGTTGTTTACCAACCAGACTAACACCAACATTCTCAATGAATGAATCGATGCAATGGCTATGGCGTGAAGGGAATTAATGACCTGCACTACCCCCAGGTTATCACAACAAAAAGTGATTCTTTAATTGGCCAACTCAGCCCCCCAAACCTTCAAAGCCACCTCAATTGGGGATAATTATAACGTGTGTCTATTACCTAGTATCAGAACATATGTGTGGACAATTACCTTGCCAATCAATGCAAATCCCTTTGAACCAGTGGCGTCCTGAGGGGGTGCATCCCCCTGCAGCGTATTGCACTGATTAACTTATTTGTTTTCTTTTCTGGCAGCCACATCCGCTAGATTCAGCTGCCAGAAAGAAAAAAAATATAAAGAAAAAAAATAAAATCAATGTGACCGGATACAACGTTACGTCACATCTGGTGTTTCCCTCCTCTGTGCAAGAGGGAAGACTGCACAAAGGTGATGACCGGGAGACAGAGCAGCAAGGAGGTAAGTACTTGGGAAAGGGGGAAGAAGGTGTCCTGTAATTGAATGGCAAAATACTGGCAGATTGTATGGCAAAATACTGGCACGTTGAGTGGCAGAAAATGGCATATTGAGTGGCAAAATACTGGCATATTGAGTGATAAAAGAATGGCATATTAAATTGCAAAATACTAGCATATTGAATGGCAAAATACTGGCATATATTAAATAGCAAAATACTGGCATATTGAATGGCAAAATACTGGCATATATTAAATGGTAGAATAATACTGTAATATTATTGGGCAAATTGTGGCTTTTTAATGGCAAAATAATACTGGCATATTATTGGGAAAATTGGCTGTGGCTTATTAATGACAAAATAATACTGTTATATTAATGGCAAAATAATACTGGAATATATTAAATGGAAAAATACTGGCATATATTAAATGGCAGAATAATACTATTCTGCCTATTGGGCAGATTGGCTATGGATACTGGCATATTATTGGGCAAATTGGCATATTAATGGCAAAATAATACTGGCATATAGTAATACTGGAATATATTAAATGGCAAAATACTGGCATATCAAATGGTAAAATACTGGCATATAGTAAATGACAGAATAATACAGCATTTTAAAGGGCAAATTGGCTGTGGCTTATCAATGACAAAATTATGCTGGCATATTATTGGGCAAATTGGCTGTGGCATCTTAATGGCAAAATAATACTGGCATATTATTGGGCAAATTGGCTGTGGTATATTAAATGGCAAAAGAGTACTGGCATATTATTAGGCAAATTGTCTGGCTTATTAATGGCAAAATAATACTGGCATGTATTATAGATGCATATTATAGATGTGTATAGACATGTATTGTTTTAGAATTGTACAATTGTCACCTCGTGGGGCTCCTGTGTGTTGCATAATTAATGGCGGTCCCATGTGTGGCATATTTATTGGGCCCCATGTGTGGCATAATTAAGGGGTTCTTTTGTGTGGCATAATTATGGGGAGCTTGTGTGTGGCATAATTCATTAGGCTTCGAGGTGAGGTATAAATAATGGGGCTCTGGTGTGGCATAATTTATGGGGCTCTTGTGTGTGGCATAGTTAATGGGCTCCTGTGTGTGACATAATTTGTGGGGCTTCTGTATGTGGTATATTTAATGGACCATCTGACTGGCGTTAATAAGGAATCTGTTTGGCATGGTATTGGAGGAAATCCAGGGGGGTGACACCATGAGTTACCGCACGGGGTTACACCAACCCTAGTGACGCCTCTGCTTGAAACCCACCGCATCTGTGAAAATGTCTAACTCAAAATTGGTCAGAAAGTGTCATCACCAAATAGTTGACTTATTATAGTTGTTTACAAACCTATTCCAAGCCTGTAAATTCTCCTTGACTTGCTTGGAAACTCACACATGATGATGTGGGTTTTAAACTGGAGACTCAACAGACACATTTAAAACACATTTTCTCCTAATTTAGGCATTTGCTTACAATTTATATCATTTTCAATCATTGTTTATTCTCTACATTTGCAATATAAGCAATGTTTAGGTGAAACAGTACCTTTAACTGGTACACTAATACTCTCAGGTAATTTACTGGTGTTGTGTATGTGACATGTTAAAATCTTTCCTCGCTTATCCCTATCCAGAGACCCAGGGAGGCACTCTGACGTCCGCACTGCCTTTCATGAGAACCTCAACAGTACCAGCTTGTTCTCAAGCATTTTTACCTGGCACTTGCCTACTGCTGCTTCCTGAGCTTCTTAGCTTATTTCTCTTGCTCCCTCTGGTGGGTGAAGGCGAGAAGACACTTCTAGGTCTGCAGTCTCTTAGAAACATAGAAGGGCTACTCAATAAAGACAGAATTGTAGGAACTGAGACAGGAATTTCAAACTTAAGGCAAAGTTGGGAAAATTCTCCCATTCAGCTGGTGTGCGAAGAAAATTAACCTTGAATTCCTGCTGAAACATTGTCTGCAAAGGCATAATTTCCCATCTGCGGATATACTGACCACCAAGTTAACCCTTGCTGGTATGGGGTCTCACTCCACATGTGCATGTGAAAACCTCAGTAAAAGCAATTCACGGAGAAATCCAACGGCACTCCAGACGCAGTACAAATAGGTTTAAAAAAAAAATGAAAATTCTTTTATTGAGACCTTGGTCTTTTTAAAATAACAAACACTGATGAATATTGAACAGAAAGCGGCATCAAATCAGCATATCATAACCTATTCTTGGGCCCCTCGACTTCACCAGGTAACATGTCACCCACTTTCCATAGCTTGCAAGTCATCTTTAAAAAATAAATTCTTCAAAAAGCATCCCAGTGTATTTATCCCCAAAGGATAGGTTCAGGCACTGGGAAGGTTATAGGGGGGCAAGAGGGAGATATAGGGACAAGGAGGGGGGCCCCAGAATTTTTTTCTATAAGGGGCCCTTAAATTTCTGATGGCGGTCCTGGTTCTGAGTGGTCAGTTTGTATTGAATCGCACGTCATTCCATTTACTTTGGCCAGAGTTAGCATCCAGTATTGTATCTGGGCCATTATTTGAAAACTATTTTACCACAATTAAGTCTGTCTTGACAGGTAAATAATCTAGTAAGTTTTTTTTTAATTCACATTATATTACCTTTAATAAATATAACCTATTGACTTGAAGTGAAACCATGAGGCAAAGACTTTCTCTTATAGAGTTAAAATGAATTCACTATATTGAGAACTGCAAAATTAAAACCTACTGATGAGTAATTCATTCTGTCCTTGCCAGGAAACTCAAAAGGCATATTGTTACATTATTATTAAAAACTGCATGGCTATATCATCATCAGTGAAATACCTCTGAGAGCAGTACGGTTTAAAACGCCATTTAATTGTGATTTATGCAGCACACTGTGTCTAATTTAAAAACACCAGGAAACAATAGTAGGCACAAATTTTATAAAACAATTGGATTGTGTTTGTTTTTTTGTCCAAATTATTAGTATTGGCATAGAAAAACATTTTTGTTCATTATTATTTGGTATCTAAAACTATTAAAATTTCAACAAATATGGGTCCTAGCCTTTGAAGGGGTTATAGCAGTGATGGCGAAGCTATGGCACATGTGCCACAACTGGCACGCATGGCTAAGGGGGAGTTGTGGACTGAAGCCCTTAATCTCAGTTGTATTGCCCAAAATGGGGACTTCTGTTCTAAATAATTTTTTAATGAAATTCTTATCCTGTTGCCTCCTGAGCAATAATAGAAGTATTATTTCACAGGAGCCAGCAGAATATGCATTTAAGTAACTGCTCACTCCTCCAGGTAAGGTCTATTTTCTCCCTGTACTGCCTTCTGGATCCCATACTGGCCACATTTGAGACTTTTTATTGTTTTTAAAGTTGTTCATTGTTTTAAAGCTGTTGATCTTCATTTCTGTTTTACTAAGTTTTGCACCCAGTCAGGAAGACTGCCAAACTGACATATCCAAACTGCACATGTAAGATGCTACTGTTTATTTATTAAAATTTGTATACTTTGTTCCTGCATTGTTTTTTTCCAACTTAACCCTCTGGAAAATTGGCTGAGGAGGGAGGTGAACATATGTAGCCATTTATTTGATGAGCACTGCTATCTGCCAAGTTTTGTGAGTGCAACTGCAAACAATTGTCTGCACTTCATCTATTGATTATCAGTATTGTACTATGTATTTTGTCTCTTTTTTTCCATATATTATGCTGTGAGACACACCAGTTACCTGACCAATCAACATATCAGGCAAATATTGTTTTGCTCATTGTTTTGGTGGTGGTCACTTGGCGCATCAACCATTCCATTTTTTGGACTATTTATCGTGTACCTTTTTCACGTGTGTATGCAGAGAATCACACAGGTTGTTGCTGCTTTGTGGGGATAGAGCGCTAGAATTTACTTTTCCCTACCGATTTGAGTAACTACACAAACCTCCAGGTAAGAAAAAGTTAGCTAACCCTCCAGTTCCCCTCAGGACATCAACTTGACAGCTGACTCACCCCCTGCCATACCATGAGTTAACATAGCAGTATAGCAGCGGCTCCTGTAGCAGCATAGAAGCAGCATTACACACTTATCCTGGGACTGTGCACTTGGGGGACCAGGAGCACCCTGTCCCCACATTTCACAATGGGCTACACGGGAAAAGCGCCAGGCAGGTAACCGGACTGTTTATCTGGGGAGAGAAAGGGTATTCTGTATGTTAATTAGATTATATTCTTTTATCTGATGTTGTATGGTATATAAACCTGTGTTGTGGTTTAAAAAAGGTGAGTTTCTGTTTTGCTCCAACACGGGTGTGCTTTAGTGATTGGGTAACCTGCTATACTCCTTCTTTCACCCTACACTCTCACCCTACACTCTTGGCTAGTGACTCGGTGGCACTGACTAATCACTTGACTCTAAGGCTTGCTACGGACTAGAAAGACCCACACGGCAGATCTACTTCGTCTGGAATACAGGTATCTGTCTGAATGCATTTCAAAGTAATTTGTTGAGATTTTGATCCATTTTGCTGGAACCCACAGAACATTCATACAACCAAAATCCCTTTAAGGTTTTTAGCTAATGTCATCTCAGCTGGTGCACAATTCAATTCTTTCACTGCTGGCGTTTAAATTGAATAGGTTACAAAGCTTCCTGAGCACTTTACTGAGGTAGCAATTTAAGGTTTAAAAGATTTAGATCCCTCCGTGATTTATTTTCATCGTTAAAATGCTACTTTCCCAATTAATGTTTTAAACACAATCTTCTATGGGTTTTGCTGAAGTTATCAGGTAGGATCATTTTCACATTTATTTTCCTTAAAACTGACTGGCTACCAAATGTTTTCTTTGCATTGTCATATATCACTTTAATACTTGCTTTACTTGGTATTGATCTTTTTTTAATCTATACAGTAGATTGTTTATATAAAAATTGAGTAAAATATTTCTGACAAAACTGCATAACCTGTTATTCTTCTGTTCTTCCTGTTATTCTTCTATGCAATATGCTCCCTGTGAGCATATTGCATCATATCTTCCCTCTTGCACAGCTCACCCGAGGAAATTGTCAGCAGGCAAATTGAAAGCAGTCATATTGTAATGGAAGCTAAATGTACATCAATGAATGATTCTGTGCTCTTTGACATTCTGGTACTGCTGCTCCCCTCAGAGTTTTGCCTATGCTGCTCCACCCCAGACTTTTGCCCATGCAGCTCAGCCCAGACTTAACCCTCTAGATGATGCTCTGTCTCCCTGGTGTCCAGTGGCGCAGACATCCTCCGATGCTGCCTGACACTTTTGTTTCTTCTACTATGGAAATCGGGAGATAACTCGACCTTCCGGTGGTCCGGTTCAGAAGTCTCGGCCAAAGTGCTGGGCAGTAGCGGAGAATGTCAGCTCGCAGACATCCTCCCCTGCTGTCGGCACTTCCGCCGGGTCTTCTATGACGGCTGCCTGCGGGGGGGATCCAGGTCCCATACAGCTCTGCGGGGGACCTGGATCAACATACATAGCCCTCTATGTTCTGGTTCATTAAAAAAGTATCCAGGCCACTTTTAAAGTCACCAAACTTATGTGCTAGCACCACCTCTTTAGGCAGTGAATTCCATACCACCTTTTTTCAAGTCTTGGTGGATGACCTCTTGTCCTTTGTACTGTTTTATTAATGAACAGGTCTTTAGAAAGCCCTTTGTAGGGGCCCTAGACATAGTTATAGAACATTATCCTATCCTCTCTAAGCTGACATTTCTCTAGAGTGTCCAAATTTCAAATTTTGTTAGCCTTTCTTCATAACTAAAAAGTTCCATTCCCCTTATTAGTTTAGTAGCCCTCCTCTGCACTTAATGGTATAGCTAGACCAATACCTACCACTCTAACATCCTATTCCATTTTGCAATCATTTATTATTGATTTTTGATCATCTTATTTCCTGGTCAACCTAGTCTCGGGGTTGGACCTTGGGGTGAAGTTGGTCAGGGTGAAACACTCCCTGGTTCAGGTCTAAATGTGACAGCAAGAATAGCAGTGCAACATGGGCATGTCTGACTGCTTATGGGGCAGTGCCATAGTTTAAATGGCACAAGCTACAGCACACGCGCACCTATGGGTGGTCACCTATGTGCTTTTCTGTTGTCGACATTTACACTACTGATTACCCATTTTGGTTCCTGGTCCTGGCATCCACGGACTACCCATTCTGGTTACTGATCTTGGCATCCACAGACTACCCGCGTGTGCAGTACATTGCACGTGCATACACACATATAAAATAAAAATGTGCATGTGTACACGTGCATTATTGACACTTTATAGTCCATTACTTGCATTTTATCGGAAGATTGACCAATCAGGTCGAGAAACGTTCTCCATCACTGCCTTAGAGCATGGGATAGGGCGTCTGGCGTCAGATGAGGTCATGACATTGGCACAACACTTTCACAATGATGTAAGATTTGTTAATAGTTTATACCACAAGCACATTATGGATGGTGCATAAAGCACACACTTATCAAGCAACAAAAAAGTATCTTTCTGATTATATTATAAACATTGTTTTTATTATACTTTATATAAAAAAATAACTCCATGACAAATGTTTAAAAATAAATTAGCACAATTATAGAAGACATTACAATATGGAGCGAGAGCAAATGCCAGTCACAAAAATCAGTAAGCAAATCGCCTAACAAATTATATTAAGAAGCACATAAAACTCTCATTAAATATCTATGGAATAATAGTGTCAGATATAAGGATAATATTCACAAAATTGATTTGGCTCAGAGAGTCATTCAATCATATTGCAGGATTGCATAGAAACCAGCACATACCTGAAGAATTAATTTATCATAGGGGTATCAAATGGGAAAGTTTGAGATAAAGTGATATAAATGATAAATTGCTTTTCTTTAAATTTATTTTAATAATTAACTTTTTGCCGACGTTGTTCAGCATTAACTTACTAGTATAGTAATTAAAAATGTTAAGCAGATCAGTTTTAAATTGATGTAGGCCCTCAACTATTTCCTGCAAAAGTATTTTCCATCAATGATCCATCCCGGCTTTCTACAATGTGGTTTGAAAATAAATAGTTTTACTTGCTTATGATGGTGTAACTTCAAATGATAATATCCAAAGAGACATTGATCATTTTCTCACACTGAGCCATAAGGGCAGCATGGGCTATGTCTGGGGGGAGGGTGGGGGGATCAGTGGCAGAATAGGCTAAGTCTGGGGGGATCAGGGGCAGCATGAGTCTGGTGGACAGATGGGCATATAAAATAAAAACAAGAAACACATTTTATATCATAAATTTTCAATTTACAAGTTAAACTTTTTTCCTATAGGGTAGTCTTATATTCAGACTTTAAATTTTTTTTCCTAAAGGAATATCCAAAGTTTGGGGGGGGTCATCTTATAATCAGGGTCGTCTTATATTTGAGCAAATACGGTAGTTTCAGGAAAATATTTGGAATCCACCTCGCAGGAAAGAAACATACTTTTTTGGGGGGATGTATTCGGATCACATTAATGGCACATCAGTACCCGAATTCCAAACTACCCCCGATGTGCCTCCGAATACATTTGCAATTGGTACATCATATAACAGATTCCACACCTATATCTCCCAACACCAAATGCAGTCAAAATGCACCGAAACAAAGGGGTAGTCTTGGTCCTCCCCACAGACTTCTACGGGGAGGACGCTGGCTTATTTTGGGTCCATTTCGGGAGAACCTTAGCTATTACGAATATAGCAGAATTCCTTCCAAATGAAGTCAATGGGATGACTTTGGCTATAGCATTACTCTTGTAGAACATATTCTCAATCTATATATTGTAAAGGTGATACTTAGTACCACAGGACTCCCACCATATTTTAACAACTCAATAAATGGGTATTCAGAATTTGTCCATGTTCACTGTTAGCAAGTACTATATCTCGTTGAGCAGAATATGGCATGGAGGAGATTGTGCTGTATAAATGTGCCAACTGCAAGTCTGGTTTTCAGCTTCCTATTATCTTGCTGTGCCCAAAACCATTTTCAATGCAGTTGTCACAAGACCTAGTACTGTCTGGCTCTGATGAGCAGCTACATTCACTTGGCCTATTTAAATGCAATGTATGAAGAAGCATATATTCAGGATGCAATGAGACATCACTTTGTACCAGTGATGACATAACATTTCCTGCAGCTTTCGATTCTTCTTGCTTTCTAGGTGTTCCAAGGAATGTCACTTCAGATTGACTGCATTCACAGGGATGTTCTGTCTGTCTCTTCCTTTGCTGCACGTTAATTGGATATTCCTGGCTTTCATCACTCTCCACAGGAACATTACGATGCTTCAGTGGTGTTGGAGAAGGTGGAATAGATTTCAGTGATTTAGGAGCATCCTCAACATAGTGATCAGAGGTATCTATTCTTGCAATAATCTGGAGAGAGAACAATAATGAGATTTTTACACTGGCTATTTTATATTGGTTATATTTTCAAAACTCAAAATCTTTAGACCCTAAGGACTTGGGTGCTCACTCTTAACCAGGGTCTATTTCTCAGATACCTAAAGCCATTCTATGTCCACAAGGCATTTATGAAACGGTCTATTTTCTGAGAGATGTTGATAACACCCTTAATATCAGCAATCACAGATCAATAACCAGTTTATAATAGGAGCCCAAACTGACTATTATACACAAAGGGACATGTAAAAAAAAAGATCTATAAATCGCACTTAATAAAAGAGAAATGTGCAATTTGCATATCAAGCCACAAAGTGATGTCATTAACAGGAGACATCGCAAATCACTTTTTTTCTTTTACCAGCAGCTATAACCCTCTTTCTATACTCGTCTTTTTTTTAACCACCTTTGTTCTTCACTTTAGCCTTTACTGTATTTTTCAATGTTTTCAATGTTATTCTTTACTTAACTTTGACTGTAATTGCCATCAGAATTGTTACATCATGGTATTTGCTGTTGTAAACATTCATTCATCCAGTTTTTAAAAAAATATATTTTCTTTTTATTTAATTGCACAATTTTTCCAACAAAACTGGAAAATTTGAAAAATAAAAGAATTTAAAAAACAAACATTTTTCTCTTAACAACCGGACTAGACTATACATTTAGTATAAGACTTTTTCACGATAAATATCACTTAACTAGAAAAACAGCTGCTAAGATATTTCATATCTATAGTCAAATAGTTGTAATAGGTTGTAATTTGGTTATATATTCTGCTATGCTGTGCTATAATCTATTATGACAAGAAACGTGGAAAGGGGTTGAATTTGATGAGCACAAGCAGATTTTCAACCTAAACTACTATATCTAATGTATTAAAACGTTAGTGGTTTCGACCTGGTAGATGAATATTAGTGATCTATGGTAATATTAACAGAATGAATATAAAACCATAGACATTAACCTCCTCCATTGTGGGTCGTTGTTTAATCCTTGGTGCAGTGCAATCGATACACGAGCTCAGTAGGTTGCGTGCGATAGACGGGGGCCAGATGTCACATTTCTTATCCAGGAGTGGAACAAGGGACTCAATTCCACTTTTCTCTGTTAAGTCCCACAGCAATTCTCGCTATTAACAAAAAACACAAATAATGCTATAATTACGACAATTCAATTAAAATAACACCCAACAACACGCTAGTAAAATGACACATACCCAAGCCTGGTAGTACAAAAGCCATTATTCAGCCAGGTTAAACTAATAAACTAGCACAATACCAATTCCACAACACCCTGTATTAAAATAATAATGGATAAAAAAGACAAATCTATTATGATACCATATATTACTGTATAATACAAATGTAAAAATAATTTGTGTTTAGTGTTAACAAAATCACAAGGAAATGCATAGATTAAGACAAAAATGTGTTTGTGTATGTGGTGTCTCCTGTTTATGACATTGCCTTGTGGCTTGATTTACAAACAAACCACTTTCCGTGGGAAAATGTGTAAATTGCATGTCAAGCAATAAGGTGATGTCATAAACTGGAGACAGCACCTATACATTTAGAACTCATGTAGGATAGAGCTTACCAGATATTTGTTTGCGGATTCTTTCAGAACAGCTTGATGTGCAGTTAAAACTTCCATCATTACCTAGAAAAATTAACCATAAATAAGGCATTGCCCTCTATCGTTGTTGATATTATATATTTGAGGTATAGCACTTATGTTTCCTTCAATGCATGAAAATGCTGGTGTATAAATACCACGTCTTTATTGTTAACACATAACTTACATATATATTTGAAGCAGGTGTGTAACTAGAAACTGCAGGGCCCCGGTTCTAAAATTGCTCTGCCAGCCCCCCCAACTTCACCAAGCAAAATGGCTCTCAGTGCTAGCTTTGCCACCAAACAGATTGTCAGTCCCAACTGTGTCCTCAAAAAACTTTTCAGTTAAAAAACAGCTTCTTCTCAGTTAACAAGTAGCTTCTTTGTGCCATCTTTGTCCCCAAACAGCTTCTCTCTGCCATCTTAGCACTAAAAGTTTATTTCTTCCATCTTAGCCCCCAAACAGTTTCTCTCTATATACCTGAGCCATCTTTGCCTGCAAACTGCTTGCCTGCATCTCTCTCCCACCGTACAGATTGATCCAGCATGAAGGTGATGCATGTGATGTCATTTTCTGCATGCTGGGTCACACAGCGTATTGGGAGAGAGTGTGAGGGATCATCCAATCAGATGATCTTTATTCTCTCTGTGCTTCTAGCTGTGAGTTCTACTGTTAAAGGGGCAGTTGCAGCAGTTTTGACCCTCGCGACCATGATTGTTACGCCTCTGATTTGAAGAGCACTTCATGCAACAGAAATTCTGAGCTGTACATCTCCAGGACTCATGAACTAGCAGTAAGTGAGCTGCAGGAAGATAGTTGTCCACTAGCACCTGATGGTGAACCCCGGGTTGCCCACCACGGTTTGGATTGAAGGGGTTAAATTATACTCACAACGCCATAGCTGTAAACATCAGTTTTAGGTGACAAATATCCTCTCCTAATGTACTCCACTGGCAAGTATCCCAGAAACTGGAGGTTGGCATGATCCATCTTTATGGTGTAAGCATTATTTATCAGGTAAGATCGCAAATGGACCATGGCAAAATCTGAGAGCTTAGGCTGAAAGTGCTGATCAAGCAGTATATTTTTGCTGGAATACAGGAAATGAGAATGAGAACCAGCGGCCATAAAATGTGAAAATTGTGCTATTCCCCAATGTTATTATGTGTAATGTCACACACTTTATCATACAGCCACTCCATCCCAAGTTTATTAACCTCTAGACCTCCAATGAACTCCAGCGTAGCAAACAAATAGTTAATAACTCTTTCTAAAATGTCTACATTGATATACCCTTTTATCATACACTCTGCCCTATTGAGAATGTTCATGTTTTTCAGCTGTTGAGTGTAGGCACATCCACAAAAAGTTCCAGGTATGGTCATGTAGGTGAGCTGGTGTAATTTACCTGGTTATATTCCCACATATGATTGGAGATGGTTTCGCAGAATGTAGGTAATTGATGGCTTTTGCTACTCCATGCAGAATGCCATTGCGAACTTTCCAGGAGAGCGGGTCACTTTTATTCTAAATTAAACCAAATAGACGATTATACAGGAAATAATATCAATATACGTATGAAGACAAAGCAAAATTTGATTCAAACCAGGCTCCATAAACCTGTTGCACTTTGTACTTTGTACTAAACATTACATTATTTGGTAATTAAAGGATCTTACTGACAAGACTGAAATAGATTTGGGTATTTTTCTCCTACAACTTACTGTGCACTGTATCCTGTCGAAGAGAGATCCATTTGTGATATATGGGTACACCAAACATGTCCTTTCATCATCTGAATAATAGCCAAGCAGCTGTAGTATATTTGGATGCTGAAATCTGCACAAACAAAATTGTAAGTAAAGGGAAATAATCAATGTATTCCTAATTGAAATGTGTCAGTACTTCCTGCAGTTGTAATTTGTTCATTGATTCCTCTTATGTATTTAGTACATAAAAGAGATATAAATTGAATCTGAACCTTTCTCTTGCCTCCTGAGGATGTGACATTGGAATATTTACTGCACAGTAAAAACAATGTTTAGGTGATCCCGTCCCTTTAAGACAAATGATAAATGTTTATATTCTCTACTGACATCTAGTGGATGCTATACAACTATCGCAAATTAATTACCCAACTAGAAGCCGCTAATTGGCACAAAAGCCAACATGTTTTAAGGAACTGTGCTTTAAAAGTGGACTGGTCATCAGAAATGTCCCTAGCACCATTATAAAAAGTAAAAGTGGGCATACGGCATCACTTCCCCTCAGAAGAAAACTGACAGAAAGAGGGTCTCTAGCCCACTTAAGTAGTAAATTACTGAAGTGTGTATTCTTTGCACTGATGAGATAAACATTAATATGTGGGACGTATAGATCATTAAATTACTCACCTAGGCAAGCTTTTCCATTGTGAGTGAAATAATTCCCACTGCTTCTGATTTCTTATCTGTTTGTCCTGCACATCCAAAGGAAAATCAGTTACATACGTTTGCAAAGGGTTTACATTCAATAATAATATTTGGTATCATTCATACATTATTATTACTGTACACTGTAACACAGTGCTTTCAAGGAGCTCTGTCACCAAAACAAACACCAAAATGACATTAATCAACAGAGTATAAAGCGATTTGTTGTTACGCTCATTTTTTCGAAACATGTTCAGTTCTTTATACTGTACTAAGCAAACACATGTAATAAGAGACATTGTGATTTTATGTTTATCATTTCCATCTCTATGCTGTTATATACCTTCCAACATTTCAAATGGCCAAAGAGGGACATTTTTATTTTGGGGGGAGTGGCTGAGGATGTGGAAGTCATGAAGATTAAAAATAAAGTATATTACAGAAAAGGGGGACAATAGAATTTGAAAGAGGGATGCAAAATGACTGCCTCCCCCCCCTAAATAGGTACACTGGGAAGGTCTGTTAAAGGACACTTAGGTTTTAGGGTGACTAAGGAGATGTCATGAGTTGTGGGGGCAGTTCCACGTATTTGTAGACTAAAGATTGCTATTTATATGTTTAGTGTAATGAATTAGAAAAGGCACAACATAGTTTATGATCACAAACTCATTTACCAGAGTTTAAACCAACATTACTGTTGAGATTTTATACATTTAACATTGTGAGTTTTTTTTAGGAACAATATAGTAGGAAAAAGGGAAGCTTATGTGGGTGGAAAAGAGGGAGTGTCCATCCAAAATTAGGATACTTGAGAGATGTGTTAAAATAGAAATCTAAGCTGAGTTCCAGCGCACAACACATCCACATTTCCTCTTGCTTGATATAAGGCATATTAGTCATGTAATAAGGTGGTGCACATTGTAACATAGCAGTAACAATAGCACTGGTGTAACCTACATAAATATAAAGCAGCTCAGACATTTAACTGAAGATGTGCTTAATATTTCCTTAAACCAATATATGGCCACAATTTAAATTGAATAAAAGTGTTGTGATTTATATATATATATATATATAAAAAAAGGTACAATATCTATAAAACATAAGATCTTATCTACTGTATGATGTATGTTTATATGTTACATTACTTTTACTTACACAGTTATACCTGTTTATTAAAAATATATCAAACAAAAACACAAGATCTTATGTATAAATGTCCTTTTCCGACACTTATTAGATTAGTGCTGGGGTTTATACATAGACTCCAAACTCTCTTGATATATACAATTATCAGCAATCCACTAGTCTTTATTACACAAAGTGTGCTGAGCTGACATTGCAGGTGTCTGTGACAGACAGTTGGATAATAATAGTCCTTCAAGGAATAGGATAAAGACCATAGAGGTTACCCGTTTTCCCCTACCTACCAGGTCACCTTTTACCATACATTTTCCCAACCCACACCCGCCATCTGGTCCCTGAATATAGATGGCAGAAAATAAGAATCCTTTACAGCATGATGTCATCACAAATAAAGTTATGGTAAAACGGTAACTATTCCGCTCACGATCTTCTTCTGATAAAACATGGTCCATTCGGATTTTTCCTTCACCTTTTGCATCACTTTGACAATGCACATTTGTTTTTCAATTTCCCCGTGGTACACATCAAAAAATTGTCCTTCCCCGATCAGCAAGTCTTCATGGAAGTTAGCAGTCCCTTCTTTGACTGTATTGAAGCAGACAAGCGGCATGATACTTTTCTCTGAGGAGTGGAAAGATAAACCCATTGTTAAATGTTAGCATCATTTCTTGTTAGTGTGTCTTACTATTGAATCATTGTCACTTGGAATTAAATAAATAATGAGAATAATGCCGCTGGTAGTACATTCATATACATGAAAAATAATTATACTGTATATAGTGCCATACAATTCATTAGCTTACTCAGTTATGGTACGATAAAATGGAATAAAGTATGAGCTGAAAATTAACCATATATGCTCAAATATAAGGTGACCATATTTGCTGAAATATAAGGTGATAAAATGGAATAATGTATGAGCTGAAAATTAACCATATTTGCTCAAATATAAGATGACCCTGATTAGAAGGCAACCCCCAAACTTTGGATCTTAATGAATAAAAAAAAAAGAAATGGCCTATATTTAAGGTATAAAAAAAGTAAATGTTGCTTCACATGAAAACTTTTTTCATATATTTAATAAAAAAAAAATTGAAAAATGTTTTTTTTTGTTTCTATTTACTTCATCTGCACCTATGGGACTTGTCAATGCAACCATATTGCACCAAAAGGACTTTCCACCACCCCTATATTGCAACTAGAGGATTGTCCATTGCACCCATATTGCACACACAGGACTTGCCATTGCATCCATAGAACTTTCCAATGCTCCCATAATGCACCCAATGTCATTGCACCCATAAGACTTTTAATTCCAACCACAGGAATTATTTATGACTTGTTTATTCTGTTGAAAGGACCAATGGATACCCTTATAACTTTTTTTGAGGAGCTAAACAGTAACTCCTTGGGTTTAAAATTCACCTTTGAGGTAGACCAAAAATGTATTAACTTTTTAGATCTAACCATTAGTAGTAATAAGGAGAAAAAGATCTTCGAGACACATACATACTTTAAAACTGTGGATAAAAACACCTACCTAAATGCAAAGAACTATCATGATAAAAAATGGATCAACAACATCCCAAGAGGAGAATTTCTGCGGATGAGCAGAAATTGCTCTAGTATAGAACTTTGATGCTCAAGTTCAAGTGATTAGGGACAGACTATTGGAAAAGGGATATAGAAAAGAAAAAGTAGAAAAGAGTAGACAATTTGCCAGAGAAATGGAAACTTTTTTCAAAACAGAAAACAAAAAGGGAAAAATATTACAAAGTTTAAAATAGATAAGATCAATGGCATTCAAATAGAAAGAGTGATAATAAGTTTAAAATGGGCTTTATTACGACCTTTTCAGATCAAATTAGTACCATCAAGGGCATATTGGATAAACATTGACATATTATTCAGACAGATCCAGTACTGACCAAAATCCTTCCACAGACAAGCACAAAAAAAAAATGCCAGTTTAAAAATGCTACTAGCCCCATCAGATTTAACTAAAAAATGTAAACAATTTCAGAACCTGAATCGGGGACAAATAAAGTTGTGGCCACTGCGATATATGTCCCAAAAAGAAAGATAGCTTTATTTGTTTTACTACTTATTTAAAATACGATATTCAAAGATATGTCTCATGTATGTCAAAGTTTGTTATATACGGTATATGCTGGAGTGACCGTGTGTCCTCCAGTATGTGGGCCAAACGGGCAGATTTTTTAAAATGAGATTGTAGGAACACAGATATATTATAAGAACGGGCTATCTAAAACATACAGTATCTAAACAGTTCATGATAAAAATGACACCTTACTGAGAACCTGGGTCATTGAACAGATTATTATGGGGCCCAAGAGGGGAGACCGCCATCTAACTTTGAGGAAGAGAGAAACCTTTTGGATACTTAATTTAAACACTTTAGTTCCAAGGGGTTTAAATGATAAATTTGATATTATATCATATTTGGAGTAGGGGGTCCTCTCTCTCTCTCTAAATAATGTTTTCTTGGGGGTCATTCGAAGTTAGATGGCCATCTCCATATGTGGTCATGTAGTATCCAATGGTGGAGTATTTGTAGATATATAGGACGTAGAGTGAGATTATTAATTGCTTGTGCACTTATGTTAAATATATGTGGATAAATTAAATCATTATTGGAAGGGATGTCTTAATCTACATAATCGTCAGTTGAGCATTCATCCTTCCTCTTTAGATACATGTGTGCTCTGATATATTGGATCTGTTTTTTTGCTGCTACATTTTCGTTTTTATATTACGTTATAGGGGACCTGTATATATATGTATGTTCCTTTTTCTTCTTTATTGTATAAGTATAATGTATTTCTTTATATATTGGATCTGCTTGCTTGCTGCTGCAGTTTTGTTTTTATATTGCATTATAGGAGACCTGTATATATATATATGTGTGTATGTTTCTTTTTCTTCTCTATTATACAAATACTGTGTATTTCCTGTTTTATATGTCTTTGAGTACCCTGATGTGTGTATATACCATTCTTTCTCTCTATAATTATGGTCCATAGCCTTTGGATTACAGAACATTGCTTTTGATAACCAGATTTGCACAATATACTAAAAACGTGTATTTTCCATTCTGTATACATGTAAATATAGAAGGATGTCATGCTCGTTTTTTTTGTGAGACTTGTTTTGTCTTGCTTGGAAGACATCCCTACCATATGTGTATTCGTGGTCCTTCCCCGCTTTGCTGGCTATGTGGGGTTTGGACGTGTCACCATGGCAACGATGTAGTTTTTCCGGAAGTACTTGTATTCACTGCTTCCGGTTTAGCGAGATCCGTAAGATTCACTGATAGCCAGCTGAAGGCTGTTGCTATACGATTTTCGCGGGCACTTTTGAAGATATAAGAGTTTTCCTTTACCACTGGGTTCATTGCACTACCACCCACCAGCTGAGGAAGATTACGAAACGCATCCTGTGGGGTGTAGCGGTTTCTATAGTGCAAACAGTACCTAATTGTTCAAATACATGGCCAGGTGAACAAACCCAGTGGCTAAGGAATTTTTGTATTATTGTATACGTGTACTTTTACTCTCTTATATGTTACTTGTTATTCATATTGTATTTGTGTCATCCATGTGACCACCTGTGTATATACACATACAGTGGCCGTGGACTATTGTTTGCTTCATTTCTGTACATACATTTTTAAAATATTTACTTGTGCAATAAATCTATATATTTTTACCATATATATTTGTCTCTGGAGTTTACATTATTCCTTTGTTTTATACCTTAGCCCTGTCTCCTTTTTAATCATCCGTGCAGTCTTTTTTAAGTTTATTGAAGCCACACAGCTGGAGGGGAGTGCAGAACAGCACGCGGCCCAGCTAAACAGAAGCTGTGGCTCGGGGAAATATTTTTTCTTCTGGCGTGACCTAGGCTTGCCAGGCCCGGGATGCCAGTATCGTGCGTCACCCCCTGATGGTGGGCCTGGTTATTAGTATTAGGGACAGACGCTAAGGTTTGCCTGCCCCTCTTAATAATTTGGTAATACGATCAGTAATAGATATCTTAAATGACCTATACTTAGCAATGACCACTAGAGGGCGAAGCTCACAGGCAAGGAGAACTTCTTATTTAGCTCACATGTTTAATTTGTAAGAGCAACCATTGAAATGCATGCAATTTTTAAATGAAGTCTGGTGACGATCCAAATGTGCCACAAGCAGGCAAATGACAGATCTTCAAATAAATACATTCTAATATTACTATGTTTTACATAGTTAAGATTGCGAAATCTGTTGTAATAATTTTTCCACATTAACAAATATGTGGAAATATCTGTTCCACCAAAAAAGGCAGTTGTGTAATCTGCATTATATGTCATTCTATGACAATAAAAGTATAATAAAAAAAAAAATTTCAAAACCCCAAAAATCTGTGGTAGATTCACATAAAAAAAAAATCCCCAATAAAGGTGAGATACTGGGAAACAATACTGCCCAGTCCCTATATAATTATGTCCTATTTTATTTGCTGGTATCACTGGCATCACTTGGCTTTGTCTTTCTCTTAGTTTAATCTCATATATAATGTAATAGTAATAGATACTTGTAACTTATTCTAATACACATCTCACCTTTTTTAGGAAATTCAGAAGTGCTTCTTGAAACATACTCCAGGGTATGAACACCACAGTTCTACAGATGGAACAAAAAAATACCCAAATATTAATGGGTGCTTCTCTAACTTAGGAACATTACATGGAACATTTTAGCAGCAGACAGGTAAAAAAAAAATCACTTGAGGAAATTGTTATCTCTATGGCAATAACATGGCAGGTTGTAACCCTAATTATGCATAATAAATAATAAGACTCCGCTGAAGAGTATATCCATTATATATAGGTGTTGGGATTACACTTGTGTCAGTATCCTATGTATGAAGATGATAAACCCGTTCTTATACATCTTTTTCAGATAAGGGAATTGCACCTCCATAAAACTATATAAGCCACTTCCTGCTATTTTATTTAGGAACACTTACAAAATATATATACGCCCGAATTGTAATTAGGAAAATGTCGACCAATTTGCATAATCCATTTTACCCAATGAAACTGAAGAATATATTTATTTTATAGGTGTACCTGAATAAAACAGTTATGTGCTTACCCTAACTGCTATATATCTCAGTGATGCATAACAGCCTTTTGGGGCAGAGTGCCCTGTTTCCTGTTTAAACCAAGATGCCCACCTGTGCCAATACTGCATACAGTACATATACTTACATACTCACACACCCACACATACAGTACATGCAGACACACATACATACCCACACACACACAGTTGCAGGCACAGCAGTACATGTATATACACACATCCAAGGTACATGTATACACACACTTACATCACACACACAGTACACTGTACATGTATACACACACATCACACACAATACATGGATACACACACTTACATCACACACACAGCACATGGATACACACACTTACATCACACACAATACATGGATACACACATGCTTACATCACACACACAGTACATGGATACACACACTTACATCACACATAGAACATGGATACACATGCTTACATCACACACACAGTACATGGATACACACAATTGCATCACACACACAGTACATAGATACACACACTTGCATCACACACACAGTACATGGATACACACACTTATATTACACACACACACACACACATACAGTACATGTATACACACACATCACATACAGAGTACATGTATACACACAAAACTGAATTTCCCCTGCTTGACACTGGCGCTCCTCCCACCCATGATGTCAAGCTCCACCCACTGATGCCGTCGGCATGCCACACTCAGTGTTGTCAACGCTGGTAGCATCAGTGTGATGACTGCCCGCTGCACCACCGAGCGCAAAACAATTAGTCAGCAACCTGGCCGCGTGCCACGGTAGAGGGCTCGGCTTGCCCTTCGTGGCACGCGTGTCTTCGTTTTGCCATCTCTGCCCTAGGACATTTGAGGATACATGTAATAAACAATAATAAAGAAAAAATACAAAAAATTAACACGTAATAAACAAATTATTAATTTTGAGAGGATTACCTCAAGGGTGATATCTTTTAATCTGTTGAATTTGTGTTCTGATCCATGTACACAGACTAGACCAGCTCCTAAAACATAAAGTAAACAAAATAATTATGCTTTCACATTGTAGAATAGGAATTCATTAGTTATGTACTTCTGATTTATCTCTATAGAAATCCTGCAAGTCCATTAGCTAACTTGAAGAAATTAAATATAATTCCAAGAAAACAACATGTAACTAAATTTGAATTAATCCTTTTAATATGTCCATAATATGTTCATTAATACTTTTAAGCAAAATCCCTTCAGCTACAGGTTGAGTATCCCTTATCTGAAGATCCATTATCCTAAACATACTTTTTTCGGTGTAATGGCGAGTCCTCCTCTGGGTGCAATGGCAAGTCCCCTAAGTGCAGTGGCAAGTCCTGGTGTTGCAGGGGAAAAGTTCACTGAGTGCAATGACAAGTCCAGCCGATGCAGTAGTCTGGTGTGGGGACAAGTCCAGTCGGTGCTGCAGTGTGGTGCCAAGCCAGATGCTGTAGTGTGGTGCAGGGGCAAGGCCTGTGGGTGCATTATTGTGCTTTGGGGATATAATGAAAGGTGGACGGAACTGGGATGCACAGAGGAAGGAACATAGACCACGAGGTGGTAAGTGTCAGGGTTGGGGGTTATATTTATGAGGGGCCCAGACCATTTGTTCCGTAAAAAGCCCCAAAATTGGAAAGCAGTCATTCATAGCACATTTAAGTGTCTACCACTCAGGTTAGTTATTTTAAGTATCCTATGTTCAAACTACATGTGTAATTGACAGGATGTTCAACTAAAGCTAGAGAAGCACTGTCAGTTGACAGAACACTCCAGCAAGAAGGCTCCTGAAATACCAGAACCAGAGTCTAAGGTTTTGCCATTTTACTTTTATCATCTTAGGAACAATAGCTCACAAATAAAAAAATAAAAAAATTAAAATTAAAAAAGCTCATTGTGGTCTTTTAATTTTAGAATAGTAATTTTTTGCCTTTACTCGCTCTTTAATATGTATGCAAGTCTGTGCCATCAAAAAGATATATTTAGAGCAGACAAAGTTTCATTGCACTGCAGATTCATTTGGGCAGATGTGTGAATAAGATACAGGGACTAGAGGACTCCACTGATACATATTGTAGATAACTGAATGTGATTAGTTATTTGTCATTTATAATGGAATTTCTATTAAAGTATTTGATTGTACTGTTTATATTTTCTTTACTTGACTCTAGATTCATATCACTCACCAAAAGACTCTACTGTCCCCACTATTATGCATGGACCTGTGCACCACCCATTAAAACCTAATCTGTGCATTGCCAACTCACAGGTAAGGGGTAATTAATAACGTATCAGCTGCAGTAACTCTACAATCATGTTAAAATATCCAATATGTTTTTAATATTTTAATACCTAGATCCTAAATATCTATACCTCTTATCCACACTTTTGAAATGGCTTCTGTGTTCTTGCTAATAAATATCTGAATACATCTTACCTTAACTCTTCCTACTTCTGATTCCATGCATAAGTACTGTATGCATGTTCAGCCATTTTGTATAAGAACACATATGCTGCCCTGCAGAATGTAGCATTCATACTTGTTCGGAGACAAATCAATGACTTAATCTAGGTCCACAATTAGCTGTTTAATGCCGTCCTACTAGCCTCTAAGCACTAAAATGTAGGATAGCATGGAACGTCTTACAAGCGGGAAGGGGTCAATGACCAAGGATCACTGTGGGTCCTGAGGTTAGACAGGTTGAGAACCATTGTCCTAGATGATGTACTCGATTAATTATTTAGTACCTCCTGGGCACACTTGCATTCTACATTCTGCAGGGAAAATGGAAATGTTATGTATCTAGCAACAGACTGGCTGACCTGACAACCCGAGCTGTACAACTGGTGGAAAAGAAACTGGAGATATGTGCTTTGTACAGATTCCTGTTCAATACATTTACAAGCACATTGTAATTATGGTAATCATATTGGTTTTATTCCAGAATAAGGGACGATGAGTGTATGATACAAGAATTACTTTACCTTGGTTGTTGAATAAATGAATAGCTCGCTCATGTTCCATTTCATGTAGAACCATTAACAGGTCAGCCACGGTTTTGTTTTTCTGTGCCCAACTCCACAGCAGTTCTCTTGTTCTGCTTTTACCTTGTTCGGCATACTTCTCAATCTTCCGGAACTCCATCCAGTCTGAGGATAGATGCTCAGCTACACAGAAATAATGGACAATGGTCCTTTTAGTTACGTCACATATAGTTGTAATTTTACAGAGAGAAAAAAAACTTCACAACTGGAGGATTACTAAAATAAATAAACAAAAAGATCTAAACCTGTTTAAAACAATATTATCAACAGTTTGCATTATTTTCTATTTTTTTTATTAGCATCATGTGGAGATTTCACTGCTTAATACACTCCAGATAACAAAACAGTACTAAATACAGGTTTATTAAAAGGCATAACCACAATGTCTAGAAATAGAGAATGATCATCATCCTTTTTTGACTGACACATGTAACTTTTATTTGCTACCCTGTATAATTTGTATGTGTCCAGAAGAAAATGAATTAATCAATAAAGGGGGTACCTATGAAATGCCACTCATTAATTAATGAATTGGTTCCTACTGCACACACATGCATTCTACATATGCAGGAGAGAATGTAAAAAGTGTCCCAAAAAACAAACAAACTGTATCACCTGTCAATCCTAGCTGAACATCTGGTAAAACAATCCTGCAGATGTGTGCTTTGTATGGGTACTGTGCAATATACAGTATGTATGCACATATTGCACACATATAGTTTTCATGCTGAGAGTTTAGTGAGAGGATCAGTAACAGCTGCTAACCTGGTATTTGTTAGTAAATTAAACATATTTACAACACCGATTTAAATTTTAAACATATGCATATATTTTTTATAATAAGTTTGTTTACAACTACAAAATGTGGCGCTCTACCAAAAAATAGAGTAAGAGGAGAAGTAAATTAACCCATCTATGTGAAAATTACAACTAAATATTGTAGAGACAGACATTACCCATTTTCTAAATGTTTTTTCATACTTTCAAGTACCCCAAAGTATTAGTACTACCGTTATAAACTATTATCCAGCTCAAATTTAAGCATATTTTTAAAGAAGTTAAGATGCCCTCTAGTCTAATATTTAATAATATAGTGTACAGGTTTAACACTTTTAATTTTAAAGTGTAAATACTCATTCATGTTTATAGTTAAAACGGAGACAACTGATTTTGGAGAAGGACGTGCTGTAATAAGAATTATATGGAATAAAATTAGTGATGAATAATGTGATGACCGGTTTATACATAAAATAATTGTAAATTACATACACACATGTACAATGTTTAATACAGTTACCGCATTGCTATAGCTGTGCCAATTGTCTGTCAGCACGTCTGCTCTGGCACTGAAGATGTTAATTATGATGCATTAAGCAAAGCTATCAGCAGTTACATTTCAGTGGTTTCCATGGTGATTGTTAACCTTTCAAAACGTCCCATTATTTCATTAATTTTTAGTAGTTCGCCCCACAATACCCCTCACGCATAATCCCCACTGCTTCTACGTACCAAGTCCTCTCCATCCCAAATCCCCATCACTGCAGTCCATCATTTTGCAGAACTTCTCCATAATTGAAGGTGAAACTTGAAATAGGGAACAGTTACAAGTGATAGAAGTTTCAGGTCCCGCCATGTTCCACACGAGAGAGAGATTCGACTGATTGATGCTGTTATTACTAAACCTTAGATAGACTGCAGCTTCTGACAAAGGCTTGGAATTTCCCATCTCCCCTCCGCCCATTTATAAAAGTCATTTCACAAGTAAGGAAATCCTGCTCTTGCAATAGCTCTGGCGTGTAGATGTACCCAGGGCACATTGCAGGTTGAATAAAATGCACGTTTTCTAATATCCTGAAAGGAACAAAACATGATATAGTGCTTTCTCATAGGAACTGAGCAGACACCTACATTTAGTAAAGTGTGAAGTCACACCACATGTAAGAATGTGTCTTTTACGGTATTTATAGTACTGTATTTGCTCGAATATAAGACGACCCTGATTGTAAGAATGACATTAGATTAATAAATTATATTAAATTTAATTATATTAAATTCTGATTTATGAGAATAAATATGGCATTCCACAGAAAGCCACTTAAAAAGCAACCACTGACCCTCTAATGTTAGATAATGTGAGGGATTTATAAATGTGTCACAAGAAGAAATTATGTTGAATTGTGGCGCACTCTCTGTGTGCACCAGCGTATAATACGAAATTTCAAAAAAAGTGTGGAGCTTTCACTACCTGCAGTGGTCTTGAACCTTCAGATTGGTCTGTAGCTGTTTGAACAAGCACAAATCATTTAGCATTTATTAAAGAAGCAGATGTATGCTGAAAATCTGCACCACCCCACTGCACTGTTATAAATCCTCCCAATGTCCTCTTGACATGGTAGTGCTGATCATCTTTCTGTATTCCTGAGTAAAATGCGCTCTCTTTCCCACAAGCGATGCTCATTAAGATTTTTGTGTGAATGTCTCCAAAGAGTCCACAATATGAATGTATAAGCCATGTCTAACTCTGAATCCCTGATGAAGTTCCCTCTGGAACGAAACGCGTTGGATTGAGTTTTTTTTGCTCTTTGTGAGCCACCGTAGAGACGTATCATCACACACCAGGAAATCATAACGAGGCACCAAAGCGCACGGAGCCGCCGTTTTTGCCACTGGGACTGTGTTTTACATATACGGACTCGACCTGTATACAACAGACTTCTATCATCGGTTTTCTATCGCATCCTAAATGTTTTTTAACTATTAAAGGATACATTGTACTGGAGAAGAATCTTCCCGTTTATTGGAAAGCAGCTATCCCAGGAGGGGGCAAGTATATGATTTTTCATGCAGATACCTAGCTCCTGAGTCGTTGGGAGCTAATTTTGTTTACAATCGTGAATACCTGCAGCAAGTATATTACATTTGTTTTAGTGCACTTGTATATATGCACTTCTATTTATTTTTACCATATCACGTATGATCACACACGGTGGAATATATATATATTAAGCATTGTCAGCTATTTGATTCTCTTTGCAATATTTGCCACCAATGATATTTACACAGCTTGTTTTATATTAATTAGCTTTAAGTGTCCAGGAGCTGTGCGCTGTTACTGCCACTTGTTTTCTAACTCTGAATCCTACTGCCCTGAAGAACCATATCACAAATATCCCATAACCCCATAAAGGAAGAATTTCAACAAAAAATGTAAATATGTTTAATTGAAAGATTGTAAGAATTCCGACTACACTTCTATAGCAATCAGGGGGCAGACATCTTGGGTCAGATAGTCCTTCATCTAAACTACAAGATTCTAAACTACATTTCTGCCCCCTGATAAAGCTATTCAAGCAAAGAGGGTTTGATGAGGTTATTTATTTGTATTCTTTCATTAACGCCTTTGTGACGCATGGTGCTTGCGCACCAGACGACCCAAGCACCAAAACACCACTTTTCGTTCCTGGCCACCGATCAGAAGGTGATAGGTAGCCAGGAACACCATGGCAGAGACCCGATCACGGTCTTAAAGGGACATTCCAACTTGTTTAACCCTTGCTTCTTTCGAGGAACTTTTTAGTACACCCAACATGTATTTTAATCGATAGACACGGGTTTATTATCTTCTGTATCCAACATGCGAGACACAGCAGTTCCTGGTTTAGTGTCCCTTTAACCCCTTAACGACAGGTGACGTGCCAGGCACGTCACGGCAAATCGAGGACTTGCCGACAGCTGACGTGCCTGGCACGTCATGCACTAAATGGAGTAAAGAAAGCGACCTTTACTCTAACGGTGTTGCTACAATGCCTCTAGGTAGAGGCATTGTGCAACACCCCCCAAATGTGCAGGGGCGCGCTACGATCACTCCACGGAGTGATCGTAGCAGCCATTTAAAAATGGCTGCGCCCGCTGCACACATGTGCTTAGGAAGCGAACGATCGTTCGCTTTCTAAGCATCTCCGGTGTTGTTAAAGTGCCTCGCCAGCGAGGCACTTTACAACACCGTGCTGCTCCCCAGAGCCGATGGTGGTCGCTCTCCTGAGCGACCTCATCGGCTCAGTAGAAGGGAACGCTGCCTGTACAGGCAGCGTTTCCCTTCTAATGGCAAGAGCATCGGAAGTGAAAGTATTTAGGCTCTAGGGGGAGCCAATCGATGCCGGCACAGCAGATCTATGTGATCTGTGTGCAGGCATGTATGGTAAGTGCTCTGATGAGCACTTATCATACTGTCAAAGGCAATATTAGTAAATATTGCCTTTGACAAGTATTGATCTGCCTCCCTCACCTTACTAGTTTTAGTAAGGGAGAGAGACAGATCAGATAAAGTAAAAAAATAAAATAAAATAATAAAAAAAATATTTAATAAAATTTTAAACACCAAGGGCTTTTATAAAAGCCATTTAACCCCTTCCCTGCCATTGATCGCTGTGTACGCAGTGATCATACACAGCAGCACATTTTTTGCTGTCTGTGCATTTTTTAGGGGTTATTTTTTTTTACTGTAATTCATTACAGTATAAAAAAAGGCTCTTTTAAGAGAGATTAACCCCTTTCTTGCCGTAGATCACTGCCTAATCAGCGATCTGACGCAAATGCAGCAATCTTGCTGCAGAAGCATTTTTAATTTTTTTAAAACTTTTTTATTACACCCGTCACGTGTTAATTATACCCGCTAGGGGACTACGTTTAACGTAAAAAAATTTTTTTAGCTGTCTGAGCGCATGTATAGCGATCAGTAACAGCTGATAAGTGACAATGGCGGGTTGGCGTTTGCTCAGATGAGCATCACCATTCGTCTGGTTAGATCAATATGTGTAAATATTTGATCTGACCCGTGTAGATCTGCCTCCCTCTCACTTGAGTTTTAGTGAGGGAGACAGAGCTGTATAATGTAAGTTTTTAATTATAATATATTTAATAGAATTGAGACCCAAAGGCTTTTATAAAAGCCGTTTCCAGTATTTAACCCCTTCCCTGCAATTGATCGCTGTGTACGCAGTGATCTTACACAGCAGCACATTTTTTGCTGTCTGTGCATTTTTTTAGGGGTTATTTTTTTTTACTTTGATTTATTACAGTATATAAAAGGCTCTTTTAAGAGCTATTAACCCCTTCCTTGCCGTATATCACTTCCTAAGCAGCACATATGGTCACTGCCTAAGCAGTGCATATGGTCACTGCCTAAGCAGCGCATATGGAGCAATCTAGTCGCAGAAGGATTTTTTTTTGCTATCAGCATTTTTTTTGTCAGACTCGCTAGGGGTTAGTTATACCCACTAGGGGATTACGTGTATTCCTTTTGAAGCTGTCTGAACGCGTGTATAGCTATCAGAAACAGCCGATCAGTGGCAAAGGTGGTTTGGTGATTTCTCAGATGAGCATCACCATTCGTCGGGTTCGTAAATATTGTTCTGACCCATATGGATCTGCCTCCCTCTCCTCACTTGAGTTTTAGTGAGGGAAAGAGACAGATCTGTATAACATAATTTTTTAATTGTAATAAATTAAATAAAATGTAAAAAAATTGTGAGTCCCAAGGGCTTTTATAAAAGCCATACCCTTTGTATAGTGTAGTGTATTAACCCCTTTCCTGCCACTGATCACTGCACAGCAGAACCTTTTTTCTTGTCTGTGCATTTTTAGGGGTTAATTTTTTTGTACAGTACTACAAAGGCTCTTATAAGAGCTATTAACCCCTTCCTTGCTCTACATGTTCAAATTCCAAGTTTGAAAATCAAAAAGCGCACCTCTCAAATGTAGCCTTTCAACACCCAACAAAGCTGACAAAGCTATGCATGGGTGGTATCCCTGTGCTCGGGAGATGTTGCTGAACATATATTGTGGTATTGTTTGTCAGTGACACATACCGAAATATGTGAATTTGTGTCTAAAGTACAATGTATGTGGGAAAAAATACACAATAAAATGACTACCACAAACTTTGACAAAGGCTGGTGGTAGAATTGGTGCATGGAAAGTGTTAAAATAACACCATTTAAAATAGCCTAGGGTGTCTACTTTTACAAAATATATACTTTTTGGGGTAAAATACACTGTCCTACTTTAAAAAAAAGTCCCAAATGAAAGATGGGCTCAGGCTGGCTACACGTCAATATTCCAAGTTGAAAATGCGCACCTTCACAATGTGGCCCTTTTAGCCCCCAAACAACCCAACAAACCTATGCATGGGTGGTATCCCTGTACTCAGGAGATGTTGTTGAACACATATTGGGTTATTGTTTGGCAGTGACACATACCAAAATCTGTGAATTTATGTCTAAAATACAATATTTGTGAAAAAAAAACACACAAAAATTACTACCACAAACTTTGACAAAGGCTGGTGGTAGAATTAGTGCATGGAAAGTGTTAAAATACCACCATTTGAAATAGCGTAGGGTGTCTACTTTTAAAAAATATATGGGTTGATGGGGTAAAATACACTGGCTGGTTTCAAATATGTCCCAAATGGGACATGGGTGCAGGCGGTCTGCATGTCAAAATTTCAATTTGGAAAACCAAAAACTGCACCTACCAAATTTGGCCTTTTACCCCCCAAACAACCCAACAAACCTATGCATGGGTGGTATCCCTGTACTCAAGAGATGTTGTTGAACACTTATTGGGGTGTTATTTGGCAGTGACACATACCAAAATCTGTGAATTCATGTCTGAATTACAAGGTTTGTGAAAAAAAACCACAAAAAAATTACTACCACAAAGTTTGACAAAGGCTAGTGGTAGAATTAGTGCATGGAAAGTGTAAAAATACCACCATTTGAGATAGCCTAAGGTGTCTTCTTTTAAAAAATATATGGGTTGATGGGGTAAAATACACTGGCTGGTTTCAAATATGTCCCAAATGGGACATGAGTGCAGGCGGTCTGCATGTCAAAATTTTAATTTGGAAAACCAAAAACTGCACCTACCAAATTTGGCCTTTTACCCCCCAAACAACCCAACAAACCTATGCATGGGTGGTATCCCTGTACTCAAGAGATGTTGCTGAACACTTATTAGGGTGTTATTTGGCAGTGACACATACCAAAATCTGTGAATTCATGTCTGAAGTACAAGTTTTGTGGAAAAAAAACACAAAAAAATTACTACCACAAAGTTTGACAAAGGCTGGTGGTAGAATTAGTGCATGGAAAGTGTAAAAATACCACCATTTGAGATAGCCTAAGGTGTCTTCTTTTAAAAAATATATGGGTTGATGGGGTAAAATACACTAGCTGGCTTCAAATATGTCCCAAATGGGACATGGGTGCAGGCTGTCTGCATGTAAAAATTTCAAGTTGGAAAACAAAAAACTGCACCTCACAAATTTGGCATTTTAGCCCCCAAACAACCCAACAAACCTATGCATGGGTGGTATCCCTGTACTCAGGAGAAATAGTAGAATCTATTTAGCATGTTTTTTCGTTCGCTATTGTCGATGAGGAGAAGTTGTTTCAAATAAAAACAAAGAAATTTGTGTATTTTTTTTTTTTTACCATATTTTATTATTTTTTTTAATAATATGATAAGATATGATCAAAAAGATGGCATCCATAGAAAGCCCTTCTTGTCCCGATAAAAACAATATATAATATGTGTGGGTACAGCAAATGACAAAGAAGAAAATTACTGCTAAACACAAACAGCACAGAAATGTTAAAATAGGCATTGTCCAGAAAGGACAAAAATGTTTCAAAGGCTCTGTCCTTAAGGGGTTAATAGACCCTGTGGGTCCCTACCAAAAGATCGCGGTACCTCACAACGTCACGCAGGTGTTTACTGGAAGTTTCGGTAAAATGTAGCCTGTGTTCGCTTTGAGCATCGGCTACATTTTTCCTGTCAGACTAAGGCCACCTTTGGCCTCATCTGACAGGTAGGATCCCGCTGTAAGTCCCTGCAGCAGGAACCAAGCAAAGCTCATCACGGTAAACCGCGATGAGCTTTTTAACACTGGACATTCTTTGCTGTCCTAACGTCTTTTAGGACCAGTAAAATTAGAACGTCCTAACGTTGGGGTTAAAGCATTTCAATTTAAAATGCCTATGCTTGATGCCATTTTTCAATGAGAGATAACTTGACTTTTTGTCAACAGTTGTCCTTTAATCCCTTTGTGACGTTAGGACGTTCTATGCCGTCCTGACTTTAAGTGCCTCAAAGTCGTTAGGACGGCATAGAACGTCCTTTGTTAAACAGATCATCGCGGCTCCCCGCGATGAGCTGTTTTCGGATCCCGCTGCAGGCACTTGCAGCGGGATCCCACCTGTCATCTGAGGCCACTTTGAGTGGCCTCAGTCCGACAGGGGAAATGTAGCCGGTGCTCAAAGCGAGCACCAGCTACATTTCTCTAAATCGCGCTGTGCCCGAAGCCTCCGTGACGTCACACGTGACGTCCGGAGGTCTCGCGATATTTTGGCAGGGACCCACAGGGTCTATTAAGACCCTGATCGGGTCTCTGCCAGAGTGTTCCTGCCAGGAACTATTTGTGACGTTTTGGTGCTTGCGTCGTTTGGGACGCAAGCACCTAGCGTCATGAAGGGGTTAAACAGCTAGTCTTCTGTCTTGCAATACAAAAACAAGCTTATTCAACAACCTGTAATTTGCTTGGCTTTTAAAAATATTCTGGCGATTGAATATAACTATATAAATATTTCAAGTATATATCTAAATCACTGAAGAGAACCAATGGTGATAAAAAACAACAAAGATAGGTGAAAGATTTTCATAGACTTTTCTATTTCAACCAAATTGACATCACATTAAATAGTGTCTTTATTTTTTCACTGAATTTTGTTTATTATACTTATATATGAGAATTACAGTGCTGTATTTCTAGTAATATCTTTCGTGCCACATTCATTTTTTTTTCAAGAATACGATCACACAATTACACACACAAAAACAATAAAAAAGCTACTATCCAGTAACGCGGGATTAGAGCGCAAGTAACACCAGCATAACACAGCGATCGAGATGTTATAGGTTTCGTCCACGCATGCGCAGTTCAATTCGTGCGTGTCATGACCGTGTAGTGTTAAAGCGCGAAGTTAATATTTAACTGCACATGCGCGTACTATGTTGTAGCCTGCGTCATGTTAGTCGCCTCTCTGCGCATGTGTGGCAATTTAAAGCAACCTACATACATCAAGGCATTCGTCAGGAAGAACTAGGATACCGTGAAAGAAATAGGGAAGTCGGTAAGTGTAAAATGTTTAACTTTGTGAATAGGTACACACACTCTGACCCTTCACAATGAACTTGTAGGAAATATCAGGTATGTTGGCAGGTACGGCTCAGCAGTTGTTGTTAGATGCAAATTGTGGGCAGTGGGCACTTTGACGGAGGTGGCTTGCGTTTGGCACCTCGTCTCTGGCTGCCAACCGGCCGGACCACAGCTTTATTAACAACTGACAGCCAATCACTCTTTATTAACAACCATCACTGCCAATCACTCTGGAACTGGCGCAGTAACTGTGATGACCGGATCTATACTGTTCGCAGATCGCAGTTCTGGCTTCCTAACCAAAGCCATGTCGCTTTGCTGACCGGTACTATCCCTCAGAGTGTGAGTCACTGTCGCATTACATGGACTTGTCGTTTCCTTGCACCTAAATTACATACACTCATTGAATACATTTTTACACATAATTAATTGTAGTAAATAAAATAGGATGATTTTAACCCGAGTGCTGGAATACACTTTAGCACATGTGTGCACATCCTAATGTTATACATATAACATACATATACATATAAATGTGAAAAACATCTGCAAACAAGTACACATCACATTGTTAAAAGCAGATAATTCCAGGCCTACATTCTTTGTTCAGTGAATGGTGGTTTAATAGGATGTAAACTGCAGTCATCCTCTGGAGGTGTGGAAAGTAAGGGATTTACACTTCTAGTGGGACTTGAGATGTCTGCTTTTCATCCTAAAACATGCATAGTCTCATGTCCTACCTCAGTGATGCTTCAGCTGTTGGGTAGAAGTAGTTCTCAACAAACCTTTTGCTATCTATAAATTATTTTTTTTGTCTGTAATGAAATCATAGGTACATTGTCCAATTTATCAAAGTTGCTTAAAATTAGAAGCACTGAACATTTAAAATGGGGGAAATTACTTTATTAGTTTGTAGCTTTATACCAATGTAGGTTTCTTTATATTTCAAAGTCAATGCCAAGAGTGATCATATAAAACAATGCATGGATCAACCATGATTGAAACATATTAATAAAAATGTATTTACAAATTGTGAATCATATTTTGTTAAATGTGTAAGGATGTCAGTGAGGTGATGTTTACAGGATAATACATCACTTATTATACACAAATGTGTTGTGAAATGGAAAGTTTTCAATTGTTTTGAAGATTAAACTATATAAGGAAATGGTTCTTTTTTAGTTTGCATAATAAGGGCAAAATATTTCAGTAGTTGTATGACTTACAACAGATTCATTCATCATTGTTTAAAAAACACCTTACTGGAAACTGAATCAGTGGAAATTTAGTTATTTAAATAAAAAGCAACGGCATTGATTAGTTCCAATTGTGATTTGCTCCATTTTTTTTAGAACGTTGTGTTTTAAAAAGACAACGTGTTAAGTCTGTGGTGGCAATAACATGGCCAGTATTCGTTTGAATAATATAGATGTGGTTCACATTCTGCACCACATCAGTAAAATGTCCACCTCCTGCAATTCTGGATATTAGCCTTGCTGCTGGTAAAGTTTAGTTTTACTTTCATTTCTTTCTAAGTGTCTATATTTTCATGTTGCACTGTTGCATACTACACTTCTTTTTCCTATTAGCTTGTATTTCTCATTAAAAAGCTAGCATATTCTCTTTTACCAAAAGTATAAAAATGTACAATTTTAGAATTGCAAGTGTGTATTGTCGTCTGTCTATGATAAAATATTCTGTGCAAGTAGAATGTCACTCCGAACAACAACATTTCTGAAGCTTTGTCCCTTATGTTTATAATGGAGATATACTGTGTTAATTATTGGGTGAACTTACAACAGTGTTGCAAAAATCAAGGTTTAAAATAGCAGAATTGAAAATCTAGGCGAGTTGTTCCCCTCCTGCCCCCCATACACTATTTCTCCTGATTTCAGCCTCATTAAAAAAAAAAGGTTTGCTCATTGTTTAGGGTACCACTTTTTCCGTAGATTTCTCTATTTTTATCCTGCAGGATCTGTGGGGTATTGTGTGCGTCTGTTCACATCACACTGGAGGAATTAGAGGACACTAGACACCAGTATAATATAGGGTTAGAAGAAAAAGTGATAAATGAGGAACAAAAAGTATTACAAAAATTCCTTAGCAAAGCTGTGCAATATTATTTTGAAAGCCCTATGATATCCTGTATACAACATTGGATCCATATTTTATGTGCAAAGTAATGCCTCTTTCTTCTGATGTACAAATTTGCTTGTCAGGTGTAAGTCATGCATCTACCACTTTTCTTTCTAGATTAGGCTCCCTTACCTGTACTACATGGAGAGCACATCAATGCACTGACGTAAGGCTTTGCACCTGGAAGTGAAGTTTTTACAGAATTATATGTAACACTCTGATATATTTTTTCCAGATTGTTGTAGGACTTCCGGACTGAGCAAAATGCAGAGCACAGCAAATTACCTGTGGCTGCTGTCCGATATATTGGGACAGGGAGCAACTGCAAATGTGTATCGTGGCCGCAATAAGGTAGAGTAAAAGTGTTAGTATAATATTCAGCTTATTTTAGAAAACTAAATTCTTTTTCTAAAAAACAACCACCTAAATAAGAATTTAAAGGGAAGTAATGAATCTTCTGTACAGGGAAGTAATGAATCTACTTTAAATGGAAGGTTTTGTCACCAACATAAGCTATTCAACTTGTAATATTGAAGAACTTATAAAGTACTTCAGAATGCATGGTTTACATCTTGCATATGTAAAATATAAATGAGCTACTCGCAAAGGATTCAAGATTTCAATTTGCAGATGGAGAGAAATACCTCCACTCTATGTTAGAAAACTTTTTTTGCTCCCATAAGATTCCATTTAGGATGCTTATTTAGTTCCAAATATTTCTCTGATGCACCAGACATTAATATTTAATTCTACTTACTTTAGAGCACCCCCCACAAGGACTCCTAAAGCAAATCTAGTGTTTAGTAAACAAAGCCTTGAATTGAGTAAACAGAATGTTCAGTAATACAGGCCCATGCGACTATTTATGGTTGTCTATTATCCAAAATACATACAAAATTCACCAGTGGTAGGACTTGTGCAACAATAAAGCCAATAATAATCTCTCTGTATGTGAAGCCAACATTTTCCTGGTTTCCTATGACTGCATTTTAGCAAATGTGTTAAACCTGTTTTCCGTTTGTTTCAAGTCACAGCTTGAACTTGTTTTTTTTTGTCTTTTTTTCTTCTTCTAGAAAACAGGTGATCTATATGCTGTCAAAGTGTTTAACAACTTGAGCTTTCTCCGTCCAGCAGATGTTCAAACAAGGGAATTTGAAGTATTAAAGAAACTCAACCACAAAAATATTGTCAAACTCTTTGCTATTGAGGAAGAGGTACAAAAAAATCCTTAAGAATGAGCCTTAAGAATATGTAAATGTTTTCCTCACTTTATGCTAAGAAGCATTACAAGTATAATACTGGCATTGTTGTACGAGTTAAATACTGGATGTGTCTATGATGTGAAAATGTTAAAACCATCCACAGAACGACCTAGCTTGTGCACTAAAATACCTCCTTGAGAGCAGCTCACATAATTCTTCTCTAAAATGGAAGGCTTAAGTTAGTAAATTAGAGGAACATAAAGCATTTGTTTTAAAGTTGTGCCATTTTCTTCTTTTTTGCATAGGATGTAAATTTTTTGTTTTTCAATTCCAGATGTCAAGTGGACACAAAGTTCTAGTGATGGAGTTCTGTCCATGTGCAAGCTTGTACTCGGTGTTAGAGGAACCAGCTAATGCATATGGTTTGCCTGAATCAGAGTTCCTAATTGTGTCACGTGACGTTGGTATGTTTCAAAGGCTGCATGCTCTCTAACAACTATTACAGAACTATTTTGGAAGGATATACCGATAGAAAAACTCCAATCTTAAATTTGTATATGCAATGTTTGCCATACTCTTTTTTTTTTTTGTGCTCTTCATCTTCTACTGGCATGGGCCCCCTGTAGACTTATAGCATTACCTTTTATTTATATAGCACCAACAATTTTTTTCGCAGTGCTTAGGTATAGAAAAGGGAGAGAGCATAAAAAGGGAGTTACTAACATTTGCAGACTAAAACATGAGGTAGAACCACTCGCGGAGCTCCTGTAATAATAAATGAGGGTTTCTGATGTGCACCATACATGGATGGCACCTAAGCACGTTATGATTTTTCCACTTGCTTAATTGTTCCCTCCGCCTATTGTTTTTGGTGTGGAAAAAGCACGTTAACCTGTAAAGTGGTACAAAAGTTTGTATGAGTGTGTGCAAAATAGATACAAATTCCTATAACCAGCTCCACCATGTACATTACAAGTAACTGTTCTAGGAGTTTCCCCTTCTGAATTAGTTAAATACATCTGGATTTATTTTTTTTAATTTTTTTTTAAGGTTCTAACAAGGCAAGGAGGCTACAAAATTGTACGCTAGCATGTCCTTCAAAAGTAGCAACTAGTCTCTGCCTGTCAGGAGCTATTTGGCAGATGATGTTATACCACAATCAAATCACTCTGCGCTTTAGCTTATAAAACATAACCACTAAGAGTGCAGTATCTTTACATTTTAGGTCTTTTAAATTACAAAAATCTGTCTTTGCTTAGGAGCGGAGAACCTGTATGTTAACGTTCTTGGCTGCTGATGCAGGATGGCAAGAGGTGTGACCTCTGAGGTGGTAGGACACACTTGGCTTTGCCAAGCAGCGACCTTGACAGTTGATGGAAATCTAAGAATTCATGTAAAACTTATTTTCTTTTTGAAAATAGAAATGTAATCCGTATGAATATTATAAATAGATCAGTGCAAACAGTTTTTTTGAGTAGTGATTGGATAAGTGGTGTATTTAGTTTTTGTGCTGCCCTAGGCAGACAAAACTCGAGAAAACCCTTATTTAAATCTGCCCCTATCCATCCAATTAGGGCCACACCTCTTCCTATGCACCCACCCATTACTATTTAGACTCCACCTCTGCATATTCAGAATGACTGCACAAACACCTTCTGTTCACTTGTATTGATTAGTATAAATTAAAATGACCAAGTAAAATTAGCAAATAAAATGAAAAGGACCAATTACAATCAAAATGAGAAGTAAAATAAGCAATTAAAATGATCAGTTAAAATGACTAGATAAAATTAAAATAAACAAAAAAGTCAGAATCATCCCAATGACAGTCTATAATGGAGGTAACATTGAAATAAAATCTTTTGGGCGGTGGGGGGGCACCTTGCTCTGACAGTGTTATGCAGCGTCGCTGTTGGATAGCGGGTACGCCTTCCAGTTCCAGCGCAGTCTGTGAAGGTATGTATATATTGCTGATGTGATAATTTTGGAATGTTACCTGTTTTGATGGTGGAGGATCAAACTCATATTTAAGGAATTAAGTCTGGACATGTTTTGATGTTTGTTTACGTATGGTCTTGCTCTCATATTTGCTTAAGAGTTGCGTGATGATGTGCTCATGATCGTAAGCATTTTTTTTTGGCAGTTATATACAGGAGCTTGTTCTAAATTTGATTAACTGGCTTCAGTGGGGCACTTTTTGTGCATTTACTAAGCACCGTGATTGCGTTTTGTGATATTGGATATTGCAGCCTGGGAATATGTGTGTATAGGTAAACTTAATACAAGTACTGACGTTTTTTTAGTTATTGCACTGCAGTAAATTGTTTGTAACGATGATCACTAATCCATTTTCAGTGGCAGGAATGAACCATCTACGAGAAAATGGGATAATCCATCGTGATATTAAACCGGGCAACATAATGCGAATGATTGGTGAAGATGGGCAGTCTGTTTATAAGTTGACTGACTTTGGTGCAGCCAGGGAATTGGAGGATGATGAACAGTTTGTGTCGCTCTATGGCACTGAAGAATATTTGGTAAATCTATCTGCATTGTACTTTGTGTAAATGCATTGCGGATGAGAATGTGTGAGACATTTTGGTGCTTCCTATTAATGTTTAATTATTCTCAACATCCACACGGTGCTGAAAGTCCTGCATGTGTTTCCACGTTTTGTTAAAAATAAACAAAACTAATTTCAAAATCTATATCCTTTTTTGAAAACAGCACCCAGATATGTACGAACGTGCTGTACTAAGAAAAGAGCATCAAAAGAAGTATGGCGCAACAGTAGATCTTTGGAGCATCGGAGTGACATTCTACCATGCTGCTACTGGCAGTCTTCCATTTAGACCCTTTGAAGGACCTCGCAGGAACAAAGAAGTTATGTATGTCTCACCCCCCCTTTCTCCGCCAGAGGGATGTGTAACATTGTTATTCTTAATGCCTCTAATGTTTGCTTTAGACCAGAGGGGTCAAACTGCAGCCCACTGCCTGTTGTAGGACTACATATCCCCATCTCAGCTGACACTGTATCCTAGGAGAGGTAGGCCATTAGCAGCTGGAGATCTACAGATTGACACTCCTGATGTAAAAATACTTGACTCTATTATAATTATATCACTTATTATTGCCTTTTAACCCCTTCGTGACGCATGGTGCTTGCGTGACGAAGGGGGAACAAATAGTGACGCAAGCACCAAAATGTCACTATTTGTTCCTGGCCACCGATCACAAGGTGATCAGTAGCCAGGAACACTATGGCAGAAACCCGATCAGGGTCCCTGTCAGACTGAGGCTACTCAAAGTGGCCTTATCTGACGGTGGAATCCTGCTGCAAGTCCTTGCAGCATGATCCGAGCACAGCTCATCACGGGGAGCTGCGATTAGCTGTTAAACTCAGGATGTACTATGCCGTCCTAGCATCTTTTAGGCACTAAAATTCAGGATGGCATAGTACATCCTAACGCCGTGAAGTGGGTAAAGCAAACCGTTTTATTATTAAGTGTTCTTGCATAGCAAGACCACTTAATGTTATCTCACATATATATTATTATTATTATAGCAAAATTTGCCACCCTAACTCCTCCCACAGTTTTTACACTACATAGACAAAAATTTACCAAAACGTGCAGATTGTTCCCGATCGGATTGCTATTACTTTGTGGAACGTTTCGCCGAATGGTTCACGGAATATCGTCGTTTTTGTGGCGCAATTTGTCCCATAGGAATGAATGGCAAAGCTAGAGTGGGAGCTGCCAAAAGCTGAAAAATCAGGACATGATTTCTAAACTGCCACCACTCCCTCATTTTCAAGCCCACCTACACAAATCTTATATCAAAACGTTCAGCTATCCCTGGTGCCACTAAACATGTAAACGGCTAAGCCGTAGTCCTGATAGTTTTCACAATATGACCATTTGTTTGCAACCAACGCCGTCCATTGACATTCATTGAAACTTCACTCTGCAAAGCTCAAATTTGAAGTGAAATTTCTAAACTGCGGCTGTGCCTTCATTTTTAATACTTCAGAGACATACTATGCATCAAAATGTAGGTCTGGGTCTTGTGATTCTCACAATATAAAGCTCTTCGCTGTAGGATTGATAGTTTTTAAAATACGACCGTTTGAATATGGCAACCGCCAAAATACTCTGACCTGTGTCAAGCTGCAGCAGCAAGTGATGTCATAGACAGGGCCTTTTGAACACCTGCTAATGTTTTTATAAATGTATGGTTTAATGTAACTGTGCAACAACGTTGCAATTAAATGTGCTATGTAAATGATAACAGTTACTCCGCCCACTCCAGTTGTAGACTACAGGTGGAGGCAAGAACACTTCACACAATTTCCCCAGAAATTGTAACTTTTCTAGTTGTCTATGATATTCATTGATCTGGTATAAAATAACTTGGTTCATTGACTAGAGCCCTCACTGTGTCTTGGAATAGAGGTTCAGGGGTGTCCAGAGTGGGGTCAGTTGAGACCCACTTAAGGAGCAATGGGGAAGCAGTAGGCTCATAAATAGATTCAAAAGGTGATGCCATGAATGCGCAAAAAGTAATCTTAAGAGAAGTGTTTATTATCTTTATGCACATAATTAACTGCTTTTACTTTTTAAAGGTATAAAATAATTACTGGCAAGCCATCAGGCGCAATATCTGGAGTTCAGAGAGCAGAAAATGGTCCAATAGAATGGAGCAGGGATATGCCTCTCAGCTGTAGTCTGTCTATGTAAGTATAACAATTTACATACTTCCAATGTGTATGTCTACTCTAGAATTTGAAAATGTAGGGCGTGAAAATAAATTCCATTTAATGTCTACTTAAACCCCCTTAATGTCCAGCCATCAAACCAGTACTACTACTACTAATAATAATAGCAAACTAGTACTAATAATTATACTAATAATAATAGCAAACCAGTACAAATAATAATAATGGCAAACCAGTACAACTAATGGTAAGGCTAAGCAAAGAAATACTAAACTTCACTATGCAGACTCTGCTTTTACTCTTATTACAAATATTAGAAACATGGGCATATGAAGAATGTACAGAATACAAACAGTACATGTATTTCAATACATTTAGACATATTTGTCCAGTCTAAAGAGAGACTACGCAAAGTTGTTTTTAAAAAAATATACAGAGACTTAGTTTTTGAAAAATCAAAATACCCCCAAAAAAACAGACTTCAGCACTGCCATCTCACAGTCCACTCCGCTTTGCGTTCTCCATCATTGCGTGATGGATTACCCCTGTCTTATGCAAACTCAAGTAAACAGGGGAAAGGTTTCATTTGCCGGTTACACCTCTGCACTTGTCCCACAGTGCTGCCCACTAATTTTGGTATGCATCTATGTCCTGGGCACCAGTTGACAATTTCTAGTCACCATTGGAACCTGGCACCCAGTATATTTCAAGTCATGGTGTATTCTATCTTGAAATATGCCTGATTGATTGATTGAGGAACGTGGTGTGCATACTGATATGTGAAAACAAGAGCACATAATATGTTCTTCCTAGTAAAACATTTTGTATTTATAAATTCGTAAGAGAGGCTGTATAGCTAGTGTTTTAATAATACCAGTTTCACTGATTGACTCTTTCTTATGTTGTCAGAGGCCTGCAGTCGTTATTCACGCCAGTTCTTGCAAACATTCTTGAAGCTGATCAGGAGAAGTGCTGGGGTTTTGACCAATTTTTTGCAGTAACCAATGATATATTTCATCGCATTGTGATCCATGTCTTTTCACTTCAACAAATGACCCTTCATAAGATCTATATCCACGCATATGACATGTAAGTTGTTTAACCCCTTGGTGACAGTTGTATGCTGCATACGATGTGCCTTGAAGACCAGCATTCCTTTATTTTTGTCATAAGTTTAACTGTGATTTTCTTTCTTGTGCCTCTTCAATATGGCGTCTGTGATCACCCCATGCTGTGGCGTAGGCGGGTAAATTTATCTGCAGCATGATGCCTCGACATTGAGACATCATAGCTGCACTGCCAAAACATAGGCAGTGATCGCTGATGTTTTTAGCTTTCTGCGTTTTGTGCCTCCGCAGTGATCGTATGCATGGGGGGGGGGGGGATGTCAGGGCACTTTAATTATTCTTAGAGGGTGCCTGGGAACCTGAGGCAGCCTCTAAGACTAACTAGCAGCTTATAGTGTTGCGCTCAGGAGCACATGCTACATTTAAACACATGATTTATATAAACGTTGGACCATGCTTAGCAGGACGTATATATATGTCCATATGGTTTGTGGTTAATGTTTGTTAAAAGAACATCACTCTGTTATACCAGTCTGTCTATTTTTATTAGTCTGTGTGCAGTGGCGCCCGAGGGGGGGGGGTTGCTAGACCGCACTGGATGACACCCATGCTGCCGGCATCCTCCCGAAACACATCGCGCTGCTGAACTTTTTTTTTTTCTGGCAGCGGCCTCTTCTGGATTTGGTGGCATATTATAAGGCAAACGCTCTTTCACATTAAATGGCAAAATAATACTGGCATATTATTAGGCAAATTGGCTGTAGCATACTAATGGGCAAAATAATACTGGCATATTAGGCAAATTGGCTGTGGCTTCTTAATGGCAAAATAATAGTGACATATTATTGGGCAAATTGGCTGTAGCATACTAATGGGCAAAATAATACTGGCATATTATTGGGCAAATTGGCTATGACTTCTTAATGGCAAAATAATACTGGCATATTAATGGCAAAAGAACACTGGCATATTAATTGACAAAATGGCGGTGGCATATTTATGGGCAAACTAACACTGGTATATTAATGGGAAAATTGTGGCATATTTTAATAGGCAAACTGACAGTTGCATATGTTAATGACAAAGTGATTGTGGCATGTTAATTGGTACCCGAGAGTGGCTTATTTTAATTGGCAAAGTGATGCTGTGGCATGTTCTGTGGGGCAAAATAATATGTACTATGGGGAAAGTGACACTGGCTTGTTCTGTGGGGCACTGTGGCATACCAAGTGCTGTGCGTGCAATATAGGTTCATGGCAAGTGCTGTGGCTACTCTATGGGCGTGTTAAGTGCTTTAGGCGCAATGTGGGTGCAGAGGAAGGGAATAAAAACAAGAAATGCAATTTTTCAATAACATTTTTATTACATATGAAAATAGTTGAATATAATATTAAAAAGTTCATATAAGTATAAATGCAACTAGGGGAGAAGAGAGGAAGAGAGAGAGAGAGAGATTGTTTTAGAATTGTACAATTGTCACCTCGTGAGGCTCCCATGTGTGGCATAATTAATAGGGGTCTCGTGTACTAATTAGTGCAAAGTGCTCTCACTATTGTGTGATTTAACTGTGAGAGTGCCACAGCAAAGAAAGAAACACATGTAAGTGATGTGAAAGGAAAGTGAAAAGAAAAATATGAATAAGCATGATGTGAAACAACGAAAACAAAGTAAAACAAATAAAAAAAAGGTTTTATATGATGTGTGAAGAAAAAAATAAAAGACTTGTATATAAAATGGTGGGGTGTGTGAAGGGGAAAGGTGGATGAATGGAGTGGGGGAAAAAAAAAAAAGGGTAAGATAATAGGTAATAATAGATTCAGAAAAATGTAATGTTGAATGCATCAGAAGTGAAAAGGTATGTGAACAAGTGTAAAAGAGAAAAAAGCGTGAACGCAACTAATAAAATGTACCAAAACAAATACAACAGTATAGGAACACTTAAACATGTTCCTATGTACTCGTTTGTAACTCATTACACATCGTATTATTTTTTGTATTTTATCTTGTACTATATCATGCACACCTGTCGTTCATATTTGCATTATTTATATCTGTGTTTCATCTGTATATGTTTTGGTACATTTTATTAGTTGCCTTCACGCTTTTTTCTTTTACGCTTTTTTTTTCTCTTTTACACTTGTTCACATACCTTTTCACTCAATTCTACCACTTCTGATTCATTCACCATTACACTTTTTCTGTATCTATTATTACCTATTATCTTACCCTTTTTTTTTTTTTTCCCCCTTCACACACACCCCACCATTTTATATAAAAGTATTTTCTTTTTTTCTTAACACATCATATATTATATAAAAAAATGTTTTTATTTGTTTTACTTTGTTTTCGTTGTTTCACATCATGCTTATTCATATTTTTCCTTTCACATCACTTACATGCGTTTCTTTCTTTGCTGTGGCACTCACAGTTAAATCACACACTAGTGAGCGCACTTTGCACTGATTAGTGCTGATGTTGTATTGGCTGACCACTTGTATATAGGATATCTGTGTTCACTTGTACTACACCTATGACTAAGCGTGGTCAGGGCCGTCTTTAATAGTGATTGGACCCTGGGCAAGCATTTGCTTGGGCCCCCTGGACCCTGCCCCCTCCCCTGCATGCAATCCCGCCATCCATCGCAATGTTACCCCCCCACCCCCACACACATATGCCATTATTGTTGTGCCATTCAGATGCCAGTAATATTGTGCCATTCAGAGCGCAGTATTATTGTGCCAGTCAGAGCCCAGGAATATTGTGCCAGTCAGAGCCCAGGAATATTGTGCCAGTCAGAGCCCAGGAATATTGTGCCAGTCAGAGCCCAGGAATATTGTGCCAGTCAGAGCCCAGGAATATTGTGAAATTCAGACCCCAGTATTATTGTGCCAGTCAGATGCCCAGTAATATTGTGCCAGTCAGATGCCTGTAATATTGTGCCAGTCAGATGCCCAGTAATATTGTGCCAGTCAGAGCCCAGTAATATTGTGCCAGCCAGATGCCCAGTAATATTGTGCCAGCCAGATGCCCAGTAATATTGTGCCAGCCAGATGCCCAGTAATATTGTGCCAGCCAGATACCTGTAATATTGTGCTTGTCAGATACCAGGAATATTGTGCCAGTCAGATACCAGGAATATTGTGCCAGTCAGATACCAGGAATATTGTGCCAGTCAGATACCAGGAATATTGTGCCAGTCAGATACCAGGAATATTGTGCCTGTCAGATACCAGTATTATTGTGCCAGTCAGAGACCAGTAATATTGTGCCAGTCAGAGCCCAGTAATATTGTGCCAGCCAGATGCCCAGTAATATTGTGCCAGCCAGATGCCCAGTAATATTGTGCCAGCCAGATGCCCAGTAATATTGTGCCAGCCAGATACCTGTAATATTGTGCTTGTCAGATACCAGGAATATTGTGCCAGTCAGATACCAGGAATATTGTGCCAGTCAGATACCAGGAATATTGTGCCAGTCAGATACCAGGAATATTGTGCCAGTCAGATACCAGGAATATTGTGCCTGTCAGATACCAGTATTATTGTGCCAGTCAGAGACCAGTAATATTGTGCCAGCCAGATGCCTGTAATATTATGCCAGCCAGATGCCTGTAATATTATGCCAGTCAGAGCGCAGTAATATAGTGCCAGCCAGATGCCTGTAATATTGTGCCAGCCAGAGCCCAGTAATATTCTGCCATTCAGATGCCCAGTAATATTGTGCCAGCCAGAGCCCAGTAATATTCTGCCATTCAGATGCCCAGTAATATTCTGCCATTCAGATGCCCAGTAATATTCTGCCATTCAGATGCCCAGTAATATTCTGCCATTCAGATGCCCAGTATTATTCTGCCATTCAGATGCCCAGTAATATTGTGCCAGCCAGAGCCCAGTAATATTCTGCCATTCAGATGCCCAGTATTATTGTGCCAGCCAGATGCCCAGTAATATTGTGCCAGTCAGCCCCCCCCCCCCCCCCCCCGTTCCCAAGTACTTACATGAAGCTGCTCCGTGTCCCCCGCCGGATGTCTCCTCCGTGCAGTCTTCCCTCTTGCACGGAGGAGGGAAACAGTCACCGGATGTGACGCGACGTCACATCCGGCGTCAGTTTTTTTTTCCAGCCGTCGCATCCATCGAATGCGGCTTGCCGGAAAAAAGCGTTCACAAGCGCAATGCGCTGTAAACGCGGCAAGCAGGGCTGGGGGCCCACGGGACAGCTGCCTTGGGGCCCCCCAGGATTAAAAGGGCCCAGGGCAGCTGCCCCGTTTGCCCCGCGTTAAAGACGCCCCTGAGCGTGGTGACAGGCAAAACGCGTTAGGTGGCCTTCCCTCTGACTTTTTTATCCGTGGAATGTACTTTACCCTATTTGCTTTAGATTTTTTATGATATTAAAGCACTTCATTTATCCATTACCTGGTGAGTGGAGTGCACACTTTCTTATATTCAATGCATAATATATGGGGCTCCTGTATGACATATTTAATGAGCCACCTGACTGTCATTACTAAAGAATCTGTTTGGCATGGTATTGGTGGAAATACAGGGGTGTGACACCATGAGTTACCACACCGGTTGACACCAACCCTAGTGACGCCTCTGTCTGTGTGTTAGAAACACAAATCAATGTCTACAGCTGTATTAGCTGCCGTTAAATCCCTTTTATTAAAATAATTAAACTTATTTCAAGATTATCCACCCAATTTTTTGTGGTTTGTCTGGTTTAAAACTGGATTTTTTGTTATCTTTGTTATTTAATTTTTTTTTTTTTACACAAATGCCAATGAAACTAGTTAATTTGCTTATCAAGCCACAGGTGATGTCATAATCAAGAGTTATAACTGACATATTTAACAACTATTTTTCCTCTTAATTTAGACTTTTTATTTATTTTTGCAATTAAACTAACTGCATAAAATATTTTTGATCATTTGTATACTCTTAATTCACAGAATAAATAATGTTTAGGTGATTGAGTTCTTTAAGCAAATGTGGGTGCAACTGTAGCAACTTTGACAGATGTTCTTTACTTTCCATGTCTTGCAAGCTGCTGTACAAACCACAATGAATGACCTTGATCTTCCAGTTATGTAATGGCTTTCAATGCAAATTCCATATTATTCTTAAAAAGAAAAGCTGTGGGATTATGATGGTTTTTTTAGTACATTTTCTGAAGTACTGGTGCCTTTTCCTTGTATTATATGGCATTTATGTTTTATTAAGGTGGCCTAATGAGACTGTAGATAATTTCTCAGCAGGTTGTGAATGTTTGATGTGTTGCAGGGCTCCGGAGTTCCATGATCTGATTTACAAGCAGACTCAGATTCCACCACAAAACCAAGAACTACTTTTTGAAGGGAGGAGGCTGGTATTAGAGCCAGGCCGAGTTGCCCAGCATTTCCCTGCTACTTCTGAGGAAAATCCAATCTATGTGACCTGGGAGATTATCAACATCATTGGTTTGAGATATGAAGATAGTAAGTGTTAACGTAATTACCAGTATTATATTTAGCAGCTGTGTTTACAGAAAACATGTTTACAGCATACATTCTTAACAAAACAGGCCGACTTAGACTATGCACAGTGATATTTGACATTCACTTAGTCTGAAGCATGCCAAGCACATTATGGGTGTTTGTTTTGTGTGGCAAATCTCTAAACCTGGTAACAATAGATTCAAGGTTCGGTATACAGGTACCTTAAATCACCAAAGGACAACTGTAATTGCTGGAAAATAGCTTTTATTGTGTGCTGAGATTCCCTGCTAGCTATTTTCCACTGATAACAGTTGTCCATTAGAGATTTAAGGTGCCTTCATACCCGGACCTTGAATCTTCTATTGCTGCACTTTGTACATGGTGGAAGCACAGAGTGGGAAAGCGAGCAGTAACTGCGGAAGGTACATTTTAATGGGGGGGGGGGGGGGGTGTATACCGGGGTGTGGCGGTATACCACTAGGAAGCAGTATCGCCTTATGTCAGACTAGTAATCTAAGATTGTATGTCAGTATATGGAGCAACAATGATACTTCTGTTTTGAGGTTTAAGTATATGATGCTGACACTAGAACTATAGTGGCAAAATAGGCGATATTCAGTGTAATGAACATAATGGGAAAATTTATTTATTTCAATTTACATTGCAGTTCAGTTACCAAAATTTTTTTCACCATATGATTTGGATGCTGATGCCAACAAAGCAAAGGTTAGTAACATTATTATGTGATTAATAAAACCTTTAAATTCAGCTATACCATGTATGTTTTCCCAGCTAATGGATCTGCGGTGGTTAAGGATGGAGGTCGAAACTGTTAAATATTATGTTTTTATTTGCACTGACCTCATACATGTGGCATGAACACATTTGACACAAGTTTAAATATCAGGACAATTGCATTCCAGGAATAGATACTTGCAATCATGGAACCATTCCTTCCCATTCCACCTAATATTTAAAGGAAAACTGCCAGTACATTATTAGTTGGCCAGTGATCCTTTTGTGACAGAAAATGATGTCCTGGAAATTGTAAAATCCTGCCGTGTTGACTACATTTTACCTTCTCTTAGGTCATTGTTAGTTTCCTAAAATGCTATCAGTGAAATCAAGCTGTGTGCATAGACCTGTGAAGAAGGACTAAACCCAAAACATATTTTTTGATGAGGCAGAAATTGTCTCTAGTCTTTGCAAACTAAAAGGTTAGGGAACGGCCATCTCACAGAGCAGTGCTGCAAGGATGGCCTATTACACGGGTGTCCAACATGCGGCCTGCCTGAAAGTGGCCGCGGTAGCCCCATCTCCAACAAAGTGTGCACCGGGATGTCACTGAAACCCAGTGTTTCAACAGGATCAGATCACGATTTGGTGGAGCTTTCTCCCTTTCTCGCACTCTGACCATGTTGGAGCACCAGATGTCAGTGACATCCCGGTGCTCAGATGGAACAATCCCTCTACCTGCAGCCAAAAGGTAAACGAGCAGGGAGGGGAAACAAACAAAACCACGTGGGTATTTTCTTTCTTATATAAAAGAAGCAAAGTCTATGTGTGTGGAAGTGTGTGTGTGTGTGTGGAAGTGTGACCCTGTGTGTGTGTGTGTGTGTGTGGAAGTGTGACCCTGTGTGTGTGTGTGTGTGTGTGGAAGTGTGACCCTGTGTGTGTGTGGAAGTGTGACCCTGTGTGTGTGTGTGTGTGGAAGTGTGACCCTGTGTGTGTGTGTGTGTGGAAGTGTGACCCTGTGTGTGTGTGTGTGTGTGTGTGTGGAAGTGTGACCCTGTGTGTGTGTGTGTGTGTGTGTGGAAGTGTGACCCTGTGTGTGTGTGTGTGGGGAAGTGTGACCCTGTGTGTGTGTGGGAGTGTGACCCTGTGTGTGGGAGTGTGACCCTGTGTGTGGAAGTGTGACCCTGTGTGTGGAAGTGTGACCCTGTGTGTGTGGAAGTGTGACCCTGTGTGTGTGGAAGTGTGACCCTGTGTGTGTGGAAGTGTGTGGAAGTGTGGCCCTGTGTGTGTGGAAGTGTGACCCTGTGTGTGTGTGTGTGTGTGGAAGTGTGACCCTGTGTGTGTGGAAGTGTGGCCCTGTGTGTGTGTGTGTGTGTGTGTGTGGAAGTGTGACCCTGTGTGTGTGTGTGTGTGGAAGTGTGACCCTGTGTGTGTGTGTGTGTGTGTGGAAGTGTGACTGTGTGTGGAAGTGTGACTGTGTGTGGAAGTGTGACTGTGTGTGGAAGTGTGACTGTGTGTGGGTGTGACTGTGTGTGTGTGTGTGTGTGTGTGTGTGGAAGTGTGACCCTGTGTGTGTGGAAGTGTGACCCTGTGTGTGTGGAAGTGTGACTGTGTGTGTGGAAGTGTGACTGTGTGTGTGGAAGTGTGACTGTGTGTGTGTGTGTGTGTGGAAGTGTGACTGCGTGTGTGTGTGTGGAAGTGTGACTGCGTGTGTGTGTGTGGAAGTGTGACTGTGTGTGTGTGTGGAAGTGTGACTGTGTGTGTGGAAGTGTGACTGTGTGTGTGTGGAAGTGTGACTGTGTGTGGAAGTGTGTGGAGGTGTGACTGTGTGTGGAAGTGTGTGTGTGTGTGTGTGTGGAAGTGTGACTGTGTGTGTGTGTGTGGAAGTGTGACTGTGTGTGTGGAAGTGTGACTGTGTGTGTGTGTGTGTGGAAGTGTGACTGTGTGTGTGTGTGTGTGGAAGTGTGACTGTGTGTGGAAGTGTGGAAGTGTGACTGTGTGTGGAAGTGTGGAAGTGTGACTGTGTGTGGAAGTGTGGAAGTGTGACTGTGTGTGGAAGTGTGGAAGTGTGACTGTGTGTGGAAGTGTGACTGTGTGTATGTGTGGAAGTGTGACAGTGTGACTGTGTGTGTGTGGAAGTGTGACTGTGTGTGTGTGGAAGTGTGACTGTGTGTGTGTGGAAGTGTGACTGTGTGTGTGGAAGTGTGACTGTGTGTGTGGAAGTGTGACTGTGTGTGTGGAAGTGTGACTGTGTGTGTGTGGAAGTGTGACTGTGTGTGTGTGTGTGTGTGTGTGTGGAAGTGTGACTGTGTGTGTGTGTGTGTGTGTGGAAGTGTGACTGTGTGTGTGTGTGTGGAAGTGTGACTGTGTGTGTGTGGAAGTGTGACTGTGTGTGTGTGTGTGTGGAAGTGTGACTGTGTGTGTGTGTGTGGAAGTGTGACTGTGTGTGTGTGGAAGTGTGACTGTGTGTGTGTGTGGAAGTGTGACTGTGTGTGTGGAAGTGTGACTGTGTGTGTGGAAGTGTGACTGTGTGTGTGTGGAAGTGTGACTGTGTGTGTGTGTGTGTGGAAGTGTGACTGTGTGTGTGTGTGTGTGGAAGTGTGACTGTGTGTGTGTGTGTGTGGAAGTGTGACTGTGTGTGTGTGGAAGTGTGACTGTGTGTGGAAGTGTGACTGTGTGTGTGTGTGTGTGTGTGGAAGTGTGACTGTGTGTGTGGAAGTGTGACTGTGTGTGTGTGTGTGTGTGTGTGGAAGTGTGACTGTGTGTGTGTGTGTGTGTGGAAGTGTGACTGTGTGTGTGACTGTGTGTGTGTGGAAGTGTGACTGTGTGTGTGGAAGTGTGTGTGTGTGTGTGTGTGTGTGTGTGGAAGTGTGACCTTGTGTGGTTGTGTGTGGAAGTGTGACCTTGTGTGTGTGTGTGTGGAAGTGTGACCTTGTGTGTGTGTGTGTGGAAGTGTGTGTGTGTGTGTGACTGTGTGTGCGGAAGTGTGACTGTGTGTGACCCTGTGTGCGGAAGTGTGACTGTGTGTGACCCTGTGTGTGTGTGTGTGTGTGTGTGTGTGTGTGGAAGTGTGACCCTGTGTGTGTGTGTGTGTGTGTGTGTGTGGAAGTGTGACCCTGTGTGTGTGTGTGTGTGTGTGTGTGTGGAAGTGTGACCCTGTGTGTGTGTGTGTGTGTGTGTGTGTGGAAGTGTGACCCTGTGTGTATGTGTGTGTGTGTGTGTGTATATCTATGTATATGTATATGTATATATATATATATATATATATATATATATATATATATATATATATATATATATGTGTGTGTGTGTATGTGTATATATATATATATATATATATATATATATATATATATAATAAATACATGTTCTTTCAATGAAACATGAATGCGGCCCACGGACAAATAGATTTACGGTGAAGTGGCCCACTGAAAAACAGACGGACACCCCTGACCTATGACCTTCTCTCCCTACATTGTTGCATGCATCCGTCACTGCAGCTGCAGATAAGATAATCCTCTTTTCTCCTGCTGGATGTGGGTTCAGTGTCATAGACCAATCCAAGTAACAATTTTATAAAATAAAAATAAAAAGTTGTTCACTTGGACAGAATTTGGTACCACATGAGATCTTGAATATCTGTCACACTAGGTCTTTTAAATAATAGGTTTTGATTAAGATGAAAATGTTGTGAACTGCAGTGAATTAACCATAGAAATGTTTAACTAAACTTGTCTCAACACTTTTTCAGCATTGTAGGGGAGAAATTAATGACTATTTACTCATGCATGGGATATGCATAAGGAAACCTTGAAAGGTCAAGGGACTAATAAAAGTATTTAGAAAATTGGGCAGTCTAAATGGGCCTAATGGTTTATATATGCTGGCACATTTTATGTTTCTGTTTGTCAGACAAGGAAAGCTACATGCATTCTAAAACTCTTGGTGTCCTGTTATAGGTTTATTGGACATGCCACAGGGCTTGACAAATTTAATTTAGTTTTAAGGCACATCAATCGCCAAACATACATACAATCATGCACAGAGACAGCCACATACACACACCTCACATACACAAACAAGTCAGCAGTTTTTTGTTTTGTTTTTAAAGATGTACATTTCTTAATATGTGCCCCTACCTGCTGCTTTGCTTCATTGCAGGGGAGGTGGCATTTCTGCTGCAGCCAGATCTTCATTAGTCTGCTAATAGATGCTAGAGCGCGTTGCCTGAGGGGGTGGAGCTTGCAGTCTGTGGCACAGACTTTACCCCCTTGCGCTGCTCTGTAAAAAAAAATAATGGCAGCGGCAAGGTGCTCAATGTGGATAACAGAACCCGGGTGCCAGGTCTAATTTTCTGGTTGACATGGTTTTGCCGAGCCCTGATGTACCATATATTATTAGCTTTGAAATTGTTAATTTCCTATATATAATTTTATCCTGGAAAAATATACTGCAAGTTATGGGTTTCATTTTCTGTAGTGCCTTTTTTTTTTTTTTTTTGACCGACTAGAACTATTAGTATGAAATGAGTTTCTTTGTCTTAACCAGATGGCAACAGGCATTGTATGCTATTACTGTAGGATTGCCTCTTCACTGCTGCTTGAACAAGAGCTCATGAGGAAAGGAATACGCTGGGTAATGTAAGCAGCAATTTTATTTTTCACAATGTACTGTTGAGCCAGTGAGATGAAATGTTACTTCCCCTTTTTTAGTGAATAGACTACAGTGTGTAAATGTACATATTATATATTTATTGTTATTGGTCCGTTTTCTGTGTTTTGTTGCTGTCCACCTTTTCCCAAGACTGCAAAAAATTGCTTTACACAAGTTGTACATAAATCCAGATAATCTTGGTGTATGTTCACGGATACTCAGTTTGAGTTTTGACACTTATTTTTTATTTCACCTTTTTTCACACTAGATCTTGATTGTAATAGCCCAGAACTGCGAGTTGTATTGTACACGATGCTTTATCCATTAATAATGCTGAACATTTTATTTCTCAGCACATTTTACTTGTATAATGGATGTAAAACTATAGTGGATCATTGTCCACTTTCTTCTTTTGCACAGTTTTGCTCTTACAGGAGCCAAATATATGAAGTTCACTGCCTGGGAAATACTGATGTTTCTAACTCTGTGCTCCTATCTATCGTTCCAGGGAACTGATGAAGGAGGAATACAACGAAACTGTCCACAGACATACGAAAATCACACTAAAGTTAAACTTCTGCAACCAAACCATAGAAAAAGATCTGAAAATGCAAGTTCTACTATTACCATAAGGCTGCAGCCTTTATTCGTGATCAGAAATATTTTCATGTTACGTATCATTGTGTTAATTTAAACATGCAATTAATCAGAAATCCCGAATTTGCATAGCAATGGCCTGTATAAATCTGATGTGATATTCGACTAGAGAGAGGGAGTTCCATCTGTGGCTTTGTGTCTGCCATACATTGTGTGGGGTTTTTCAGAGTAGCACTTAATTGGACAGACTAGATGGGTCGAATGTTTCTTCTCTGCCGACAAATTCTATCTTTCTGTTAAACAAATAAAAGTCATATTAAGAAGTAAACCACAAAATGAATAGATTTTGGAAAACTTTTTTCTTTGTCCCCTTTGTGTGATTGATTTGCAGATATGAACATGTGATTAGTGATGAATCCGAACTATATCAAATACATTCCAAGCTTCTTCGCGTAAGTGCATTTATACTCTGTTTGCATCTGTAGAATATAGTTTGTTGCATTATTGATGCCCCACTGCTTTTGATTTCAAAGTGATGCACCCTCACTTTGAGTATGCCACTCTTGTGCATTAGTCTAATAGAAAACAAGAATGGCCAGCACTCCATGATCACGTGGTTTATTCCTACGCAGGCAAAGCCAGAAGGAGGAGTTTATTTAAAAAAAAAAAATTTTTTTTTTTTTTTTGAAGCCTTGTAAAAAAAAAAAAAAAAAAATTCTTCCGGGGGTTGAAATGTTGCCTGTGTCAGAACAAACCGCATAATCACGGAGTGCTGGGCATTTTCTTTTGTACTATTGAAGACCTGGGTGATGTTTTTTTAATGACTTCACTTTTCATTTGCGAGTGCAAATCCAGCTACTGTGTTTCCACAGTATATTCCCATGAAGCTATATTGAGATGTTGAGGATGTATTATGTATGTGTATACCCATAATATGGGAGCCTATTTGTAACGACTATTTCCTGATCCCACCCTTGACCTTTAAATGTTTCATTATTTACACCTTCAGTTCAGACGCACATTTGCATCTCAAATGATATTACAATGTATCAAACATTCATCCTTTTTAAATCCAAGTGTACCATCAACTGAAATGGCTAATATTAAAATATTGAGAGGTCATTGGGAGAACTGCTTTGCACTCGATACACAGACACAGCAGTAAATTTCATAGTGGCCATTCATTTCAGGAAAAACGTTTTTACCCCCACTTTAAAAATGTATTTGATTAATTGGTTCCTTTATAATGATAAGCCCATTTAGACTATCCCCTTATTGTGGTGCTAAATACTAACTATTCCACAGCATAACTGCGCAGAATGAAATCTATTGATTGCACTGTATTTCCTATGATTTCCTAAGCATTGGAATTGTACTTACAGCTTTCCAGTTCTCGAGAGAACCTGGACACCTCACTACAGGACATTAAAAACAAATTATCTCCTGGGGGATACCTCACAGACTCCTGGATCAAGGTTGATGGCACACACCCAACTGACAGAAAGTAATTACAAAATGCAAACTGTGCATTGCAAATCATTTAGGGGCTTCTTTGCCTAATGAAGGTTTGACTTTTTTACCATTTCTTTCTCTACAGTGTGGAGAAACTGCAAGTGTTGCTGAGTTTAACTACAGAAATCTATAGTCAGTTCAAAAAGGATAAAGCACAGCGCAGTAAGCTCATTCAGTTTGTGTGTTCTGGTCTGTCTTATCCCTGTGAACTCAATTTCTTGTACTCTGTGTGTGTGTGTGTGTGTGTGTATGTGTGTATAGAGGTATACAAGTATAATTTATATATGTGTGTGCGTATATGTATAATGTAACATTTCAGTAAGGACCATTGAATTCTATATTACAATTATATGAATGACCATACAATTCCATATTGTCCATATATTCTTTTATAATTAATTGATCCCTGTGACATTTCTCCCCTCTGATTTTTATATTGCAACATCAATATATAAAAAAAAATTGAGAATTGTATGTGTTTCCTTTTTATAGGGCTTATGTACAACGAAGAACAGATACACAAGTTTGACAAGTGAGTGCGTTCTTGAATATGATTTTGGATTTCTTAAGACATTTATGTAAATTAGCTGAAGCATTGGAGTGGGACTCCACTGCTTTTAAAACAGTAGCAGACATTTTTTTCATACTTGCACATATATGAAGAGATTTACTTGATTTAATGCATTCACCCTAATAAGCACTTCTGTACCCATTGAAGGGAAGCGTCAAAACATTTCTGTGCTGAACGTTGGGCCCCATTTAAAAAATAAAAATGCTGCTGCCGATAGTCCCTCTCTAAGCATCTGTCCCCCACCGGGACAGAGAGTGGGGATTTCATTTGAAGAGAGAGCGTAGCCATGTAAAGCTTTCAATCCCAGCTGGCCTTGGCCTCTCCCCATATGTGTAACAGGGGGCTAGGAGCCATTTTGGCAGCTCCAGCCCTGTTTTTTTTTTTTTTATAGTGTGTCCAGGCCAACTTACCTGCTCCCCCATGTTTTTTTGTTTTTTATACATTTTATTAAAGCACTTGCCAGTGTCATACAAACAGCAGGACAAGAATGTATAATATACAATATTGACCGTGTGACAGATTGTAAAAATGCTGCCTTATATTTCACTTAGAAGCACAAGTGAAATGTGAGTTGTTCCTAGTATGAGGATAAACTGGCATGAACTTTTTATAGTCCATGTCATTTTATCTTCTGACCAACAGCTGCCATGTTTCCATATGAAGCAGACAGACGTCTGGTCGGCGACCTGCTCTTTCTGCTAGCCTAGTTATGGTCCCATCTGCTGATCCTATGCAAAAATAAGTCTCTCTGTGCGCTAGAAGCTAGAGACCCTCGCATTCAGCAGTCAGAGCGGGGCAAGTCCCCGCTCTGTTTGGCTGTCAGCGCGTGACAACCAGGAACTGCTGTGTCTCAGATGGGAGACACAGTATTTAGTAAACCTGCGTGTATCTATTAAGATGCACATTGGGTTTACTTCAAAGTCTGGGACATGTTTTTTTATAACCTTTTGCTTCCTTTAAGGAAGCAAGGATTAAGAAAGCTACAATGTTCCTTTAAGGCTAACAACATATCTCATAATTCTTAAGCATCTGCAATGCCATGGTTAGCCTATGTATTAAAGGATGTTTGTGATCATTAATAATTTGCAGTTATAGGTTTTACATACATGTTAAACACTGCCATATAGCCCCCAATTCTGGCTATGTGGAATAATAAAAGAAAGTGTCTAGTTTGCAAAATATCTCCATTCTAATTTCAATGATAACTACAATATGCTATAACCTGCATAATACGCGTTCTCTTTTCACCGCCTACACCCTGAAAATCTTATTGCCTTTTTGTTTTGACAAGTTCAGGCTCCATCACAAAGAATGGCTCTAGATGTAAAACACTTAATGCTTCATTTGCCTGTTTGAAACATTTAACAATTTAAAAATCCCGTAATGTTCATGACAACTGTAATGCAATGTAGCTGCATGATTAGACCACTCTGCAAATTGTTTCCACTGACACCCTGGATTTTTAGACTATGTAATCATAACTGGTTCCGACACAAAAGCATTTCTGACCTATATGTCTGTTCCTGTCCTGAAATACTTCTATCTTCTAATTTCTTCTGCCTTGAGTGACATTTCTCTGTAGATTTCTTTTGCTAAAGATCATTCTATTACTAACTTGCTCCTTAAACTTCCCTTCCTCTTTAAACTGTTTCAGGTCACTTGTTTTACAATGCTAAATGGTGCAATGATGACCTGATACATTGCAATCTATTCATTTATATTTAAGTAAATTGAATAGTAAAAAGCATTCCTGTGTATATAATCATGCAGGCAGAAGCTGTGCTTACATGCAAAAAAGGCAGCATCACTGTTCAAGGATGAGTGTGTTGCAAAATATGACGCATTCTGCAACAAGGCTCAAGATTGGATGAGGCAAGTAGAACATGGTCATTTAGAATAGTTGTACTGGAATGTGAAGGGAGATCAGTGTGGTTGTTTATTAATATCATTTACTCTTCTCAGGAAGATGATTATTTTAAGGAAACAGTTATTGACACTCACTGGCCAGTGCTTCGATATTGAGGAAGAAGCTATGAAATGTCAACGTTATATTAATGAGGTACAAATGGGGATAAATTATTTTATATATATATATATATTTTTTTTTTTATTTTTTTTGTTTATTGCTTAAACTTTCTACTTGTCTTATGTATGTATGCGAATCTTGTGCAGTTATGTTGTTTATTTATAATGGGTTTTGTTTTTTTACACAAAATAAATAAAGTAATGATTGCACCCCTCTTTTTGTTTTCCTATTATTTATGTTTATACATTACTATTTCAGTATCAAGAAACCATGCCTCAGAAGATGTTTGCGACCCCTGGTGGGCTAAAACCAGCAGGGAATCCAACCTACTCAAGTCCTAACACCTTGGTAGAAATGACTCTTGGGTAAGCACAGATAATGTGAGCTATGTTAAAGATGCATGATTATGTATCCTTCATTGTAAAATTACAATCCATACTTAATTGGCAACACAGGGGACATTTCTAGGTTTGTGTAATTTAAATTTCATCACATTCACGAGGCTTACTACTCCTGAAAAATGGTTAATCAGTAGCAATGTTATCAGATTACAGTGCATGACTTTACTTGTCATCATGGATGACAAGCGACTAGTATAAAATATTAGGACAAGCACAAGTAGATTACATAGGATGATGAAGAAGGAGATAAAAAAAAATATTTGTGGGGAAGGCATGGTACAGACATTTCTCACTTGGTGCCTTCTATGCAGTAGCTTTTCTCTACCATTGGCTAGGAGGTTAACTGCAAGAGCTGAAGAAAGCCACTGGCCCCCAGCATTACTATTCAAACATAGTCTGGTGTAATTTGTAATCTACTGGCTTTATGTTTAGTACGCACACGACAATTTGCCACAAGATGTTTTATTGTTTTTTTACAGAATGCGAAAATTAAAGGAAGATATGGAGGGAGTTGTCAAAGAGCTGTCTGAAAACAATCACATTTTGGAAAGGTAAATACTGCAGCAGGTCCTGAAATGCCTTTCTATTTGTTTGAAAATATCCCAGGATGCTTACCAAGCCACAGTGGCTATACACTATTTTCCTTGTCAGGAACCAGGCTTGATTTGATTCATCTTACTGAAATCTTATTTGTCAATATTGGTAAGCTTCATCAGTCATACTTAAAATCCTTTGAGCAAAAAGTCATTGTAATAATAGCATGTATTATTTTATGTAGTTGGTACATGGCTTAGCATCACAAGACAGGACCTCTTTGGAGTCCAGTTATAAATTAAAGGTTTTTGATTATCGGACTATAAATAGAAGATCTGTTGTAACACATCGCCTGCTTTGTATTCATTGTGTTGCGCCTTGACATTTCCATTACACAGTGCATAAAACGTACATTAGTTTTACCCTGTAATCAATAGTTACATTTTTTACATCCCTTTTATTCAAGCAAACGGATAAATCACTGAGTAATTGTGGCATTTCCTAATACAAATATCTTCTACTTTTGGTAGGTTTGGAACTATACCTATGGATGGTGGCTTTCGGAATGTGGATTGCATTTAGTGAACTCAATGTTTGCATGTGGCAAGCTGTAAATAGAGACACGTTCCAAATGGCAATACATGGACCTCATACATTGCCTGTGTCCCTATTATAATCCTCTAATTTCAGTGCCAGGAAATGTGTGTGTTTTTTTTGTGTATATATGTACCATATTATGTATATATAGAAATATGTCGGTGCATTCTTTTAACAATTTTTTTTTTAATCTCCTGGATCATTTTTCTGTACTTTTTAAAAGCAGCAAAACATCTTTTAATCGTATTCCATTCTCAGAATATGTTAATTAAATATATACAACTAAATCCTGACTTGCTGGAAGTAAATCCTTATGTGAAATTACTTCATGGTATTCTTATCAAATTGCACTTTAAGTACAAATCTTGTGTGCACTGATGGCTAAATTTGTAAGTGTTAATGATTTTTAATTCAACAGAAATGATCTTATAGTCTTATCAGTGCCATGTTTTGTTGAAAAAGCCTCGGTAGGCACACTCCTCTGGAATTTGGCTGCCGAAGTCTATGGGAGGATGTTAACTATTTTCAAAAGTCCTCTCAAAATGGCCCGAAATTAAATAAATATAAATAAAATTGTATTAAATATTAAAATCTATTAAAATAAAATATACAAAAATATTATCATTTTTTTTATTAAAATACGCTATTACTGTATAAATGGTGCAATTAACACATCACTGAACACCATATAATTTAAAATACACCTGTCACATACATCAGCTGCTAACCATAATGAAAGTTAAAGAAAGGCCATGATGGACAAAGGAGGTAAAGTGGTGGTTATGGACACCAACATCTATGTCCAAGAGGCCCTTAGACAATTGGGGGATCAGGAAACATACGTCAAACTATTAGGCAATCCCACCCCTACCTTTAAACATACTCTTAACCAACTTTTACACTATGGTAGTAGCCTGGGGGTAATCAGTACCAAGGAATTGGAATTTCTTAATACCAAACACCCAGTTGTAGCCATATTATCTTTTTATCATATTCCCAAAATTCACAAATCTGACACCAATCTCCCTGGTCGCCCCATAATATCGGGCATAGGCTCATTAGGGGAGGGTTTGTCACAGTGGGTTGACGAACACTTACAACCAATAGTTACCAACCTTAAAGGCTACATAAGGGATACCAAACAACTTCTTTCTCATCTAAACAAGTTAACTTGGAAACCCAATTACTCTTGGATCACCATAGATGTTGCCTCACTATATTCCAGTATCCCTCACCAGGCAGGCCTAGAGGCCATAAGCTTTTTCCTACACAACTTCTCTGATTATTCTCCAGATTTAAAAACCTTTCTGGTGGAATGCATTGAGTTCCTTCTCTGCCACAATTTTTTCACTTTTGATGGACAATACTATCTCCAGAGACATGGGTGCCAAATTTGCGCCCTCATATGCAAATCTATTCATGGGCAAATGGGAATGGAGCCACGTCTTTGGAGATAGCAATCCCTTTAGGAATTTTATACAGTGGTATGGCAGATATATCGATGACCTGATCATCATTTGGTCAGGGACATTTGAGCAATTTCAGGAATTTCTAAAACACATCAATAATAACAATCTCAATCTTACTTTTACAGCTGAGTTCCAACATACCCAGATCAACTTTCTTGATGTTACTTTGGTGGGCAACATTGATGAAGGTAGTATAACAACAGACACCTTTAGAAAACCTACAGCAGGTAACACTTTACTGTTTGGGGGCAGTTGCCACCCTGACCACACTTTCCAGGGCATTTCAATAGGAGAGTTTACAAGACCACGTAGAAATTGTTCATTAGATAGCAACTTTGAATCCCAGTCCCTAGCCCTAAAAAATCGCCTCAAACAGAGGAACTATTCCTCCCAACACATAGAAAAGGGCTACCAACTGGCAAAAAGGAGAACCCGTGAGGACCTCCTCACAGATAAAAAACATTCCGTTAGTAATATGAGAAATAAGTTCCCTTCCAGTGAGAAACCCACCTTTAGCACCAAATACAGTCAGCAATACAAACAAGTGACTAACATTATTAAAAAACATCTTTCAGTACTTAAGTTAGATCCTCATTATAACACAATTTTAGAGCAAGGGACTCAATTTTCAGCCCGCAAAACTAAGACCTTAAGATCTTGGCTATCACCTAGCCACTACCAAGACAGAAATAGCAAACAACAAATAAACAGCAATTGGCTCAGGTGTACTGGTATGTTTAGGTGCGGTGGTAGATGTCTTAGTTGTCACTATGTCCATCAAGCAAACTCCTATATTTCTACAGTGACAGGGGATACCTTCCAAATGAAACAATATATTAATTGCAACACGTCATTTGTTATCTACCTGATCACATGCCAAAAATGTAAATTGCAGTATGTGGGACGTACCATCAGGCCGCTTAAGGAGAGAGTGAGGGAACATCTTAATGACATTGCCACCAATAATCCCAAATCAACAGTTAACAAACATTTCCAACAATGTAGTGGTGGAAACAAAGTCAATTTTTCTTTCCAGGGTATTGAGAAAATAAACAATCCCATTAGAGGAGGGAACAAACAAAACACCCTTAACAAAAGAGAGATGTTTTGGATTTTCAAACTCCAAACACGACAACCAAAGGGAATTAATTTGGAGTGGGACCTTAACCATATTTTCAGACATTAAATTACTTTTATCTGAGCAGTATTGGGTTTTTGGGAGTAGCCCATCTATTCCAAATATTGTGTCATCTATTCTAAACATCTTTTCTTTTGTCTTTGTTTTGTTCCCTCACTCTCCCCTGGCGGGCCCAGCTGTGTTACATCAATTCCCTCTAACACAGGGCTTGACAAATTTAATTTAGTTTTAGGAGCCAGCTAAAAAATTTAGGAGCCAGACAACGGCACATCACAATATCATAAACGCACGGAGACAGTCGCATACACCCACCTCACATACACAGCCAGTTACATTCACACACGCCACATACACAGCCAGTTACATTCACACACCCCACATACAGTCAGTTACATTCACACACACACCACATACAGTCAGTTACATTCACACACACCACATACAGTCAGTTACATTCACACACACACCACACACAGTCAGTTACATTCACACACACACCACATACAGTCAGTTTCATTCACACATACATCCACAGCCAGTTACATGCACACATACTTCCACAGCCAGTTACATGCACACATACTTCCACAGCCAGTTACATGCACACATACTTCCACAGCCATTTACATTCACACAAACATACACAGCCAGTTACATGCACACATACATCCACAGCCAGTTACATGCACACATACATCCACAGCCAGTTACATTCACACAAACATACACAGCCAGTTACATTCACTCATACATCCACAGCCAGTTACATTCACACAAACATACACAGCCAGTTACATTCACACATACATACACAGCCAGTTCCATTCACTCATACATACACAGCCAGTTCCATTCACTCATACATACACAGCCAGTTACATTCACTCATACATACATAGCCAGTTACATTCACTCATACATACATAGCCAGTTACATTCACTCATACATCCACAGCCAGTTACATTCACTCATACATCCACAGCCAGTTACATTCACACAAACATACACAGCCAGTTACATTCACACATACATACACAGCCAGTTACATTCACACATACATACACAGCCAGTTACATTCACACATACATACACAGCCAGTTACATTCACTCATACATACACAGCCAGTTACATTCACTCATACATCCACAGCCAGTTACATTCACTCATACATACACAGCCAGTTACATTCACACATACATACACAGCCAGTTACATTCACACATACATACACAGCCAGTTACATTCACACATACATACACAGCCAGTTACATTCACACATACATACACAGCCAGTTACATTCACTCATACATACACAGCCAGTTACATTCACACATACATACATACATAGCCAGTTACATTCACTCATACATACATACATACATACATACATACATACATAGCCAGTTACATTCACACATACATACATAGCCAGTTACAATCACTCATACATACACAGCCAGTTACATTCACACATACATACATACATACATAGCCAGTTACATTCACTCATACATACATACATACATACATACATACATACATACATACATAGCCAGTTACATACATACATACATACATAGCCAGTTACATACATACATACATACATAGCCAGTTACATACATACATACATACATAGCCAGTTACATTCACACATACATACATAGCCAGTTACAATCACTCATACATACACAGCCAGTTACATTCACACATACATACATACATAGCCAGTTACATTCACTCATACATACATACATAGCCAGTTACATTCACTCATACATACATACATAGCCAGTTACATTCACACATACATACATACATACATACATAGCCAGTTACATTCACTCATACATACATAGCCAGTTACATTCACTCATACATCCACAGCCAGTTACATTCACACAAACATACACAGCCAGTTACATTCACACATACATACACAGCCAGTTACATTCACACATACATACACAGCCAGTTACATTCACTCATACATCCACAGCCAGTTACATTCACTCATACATACACAGCCAGTTACATTCACACATACATACACAGCCAGTTACATTCACACATACATACACAGCCAGTTACATTCACACATACATACACAGCCAGTTACATTCACTCATACATACACAGCCAGTTACATTCACACATACATACATACATAGCCAGTTACATTCACTCATACATACATACATACATACATACATACATACATAGCCAGTTACATTCACACATACATACATAGCCAGTTACAATCACTCATACATACACAGCCAGTTACATTCACACATACATACATACATAGCCAGTTACATTCACTCATACATACATACATACATACATACATACATACATACATAGCCAGTTACATACATACATACATACATACATAGCCAGTTACATTCACACATACATACATAGCCAGTTACAATCACTCATACATACACAGCCAGTTACATTCACACATACATACATACATAGCCAGTTACATTCACTCATACATACATACATACATACATACATAGCCAGTTACATTCACACATACATACATAGCCAGTTACAATCACTCATACATACATACATAGCCAGTTACATTCACACATACATACATACATACATACATACATAGCCAGTTACATTCATACATACATACATACATACATACATACATAGCCAGTTACATTCATACATACATACATACATACATACATACATACATAGCCAGTTACATTCACACATACATACATACACAGCCAGTTACATTCACTCATACATACACACAGACCAAAGAACAAAAATGTATTTCTTAGGGTGTCCTCCCTCCCTGCTGCTTACCTCAGTGCAGGGGAGGGGGACATTTATGCTGGAGCCCGATCTTCTTTTGGTTCCTGCACGCGTTGTCACGTGACAATCGGCACTACAACGTGTTGCGCGAGGGGGCGGAGCTTACAGTCTGTGTGATCCGCACAGACTTTCTCCCCTCGCGCTGAAAGTAAAACGGATGGCAGCCGGCAAGGGCTCCCTGTGACAAACAGCACCCGGGCGCCAGGTCTGATTTCCTGGTCGCCATGGCGACCTGGCGCCCGGGGTTTGTCGAGCCCTGCTCTAACGTTGCCATTTTTCCTAAAAACAGTTAGTTTTCTTTTCTGTTACATACTACTATTTTTGTACTGCAACCAAATCTCCTCTGCTGCTTCTTGCCTTTAAAGCAATATATACTCTGTTAGCTGTACATGTCCTGTTCTTAGTATTTTGTAATGGTTTTAACTTACTTGCACCTTTTAAGGGTTCACCACCCTGTTTTAATCACTTAAGCACTTAACAGTATATAAATAGGGGGACACACCTCCAAATGGTTATGCCTTGAGAAAGCGCCCTGTTTTGGCGCGAAACGCGTAGGCTTGTTATTTTTCTCACCGGGTAGGAGCACTGCATTGCCTTAACTGCTTCATGTTACAGTAAATCACGTTTTGCAGCATATCCCGTGTCTGGTTATTTTTTGCTTCTTTCGGAGCCTCTGCTACTTACCTTTAAACTCCGTTTTCTCCTTTGATGTTGTTTACCCGACGGAAGCGCTGGGACAGCAGTAAGGCTCCTTGGCATCACAAAGGATTTCCTCTGTTTTCTCATGAGTTCCAAGTCACAGGGACCGGACCTCCGTTTTTGTTAATGGTGCACTACCCAGCAGTGTGGCTAATCACACAATGGACATGAAATGGTACTGTCAGAGACTTTGTGAGGCCTTAGGCAAAACTCAAAGATGAAGCCCCCACAGACACTCAAAAATAAAAATATTCTCAAATACGCTAGAACATTTAAACACATTCATATGCTGATCAGATACACACACACACACACATCACAGCACCGCTTTACGGCACCCACAGGGCCATCTGTGTGCCCAAATAGAACCCACAGGGCCATCTGTGTGCCCAAATAGAACCCACAGGGCCATCTGTGTGCCCAAACAGATCCCACAGGGCCATCTGTGTGCCCAAACAGATCCCACAGGGCCATCTGTGTGCCCAAACAGATCCCACAGGGCCATCTGTGTGCCCAAACAGATCCCACAGGGCCATCTGTGTGCCCAAACAGATCCCACAGGGCCATCTGTGTGCCCAAACAGATCCCACAGGGCCATCTGTGTGCCCAAACAGATCCCACAGGGCCATCTGTGTGCCCAAACAGATCCCACAGGGCCATCTGTGTGCCCAAACAGATCCCACAGGGCCATCTGTGTGCCCAAACAGATCCCACAGGGCCATCTGTGTGCCCAAACAGATCCCACAGGGCCATCTGTGTGCCCAAACAGATCCCACAGGGCCATCTGTGTGCCCAAAGAGATCCCACAGGGCCATCTGTGTGCCCAAAGAGATCCCACAGGGCCATCTGTGTGCCCAAATAGCACCCACAGGGCCATCTGTGTGCCCAAATAGCACCCACAGGGCCATCTGTGTGCCCAAATAGCACCCACAGGGCCATCTGTGTGCCCAAATAGCACCCACAGGGCCATCTGTGTGCCCAAATAGCACCCACTCGCGCGCACACTCACTCGCGCGCACACTCACTCGCGCGCACACTCACTCGCGCGCACACTCACTCGCGCACACACTCACTCGCGCACACACTCACTCGCGCACACACTCACTCGCGCACACACTCACTCGCGCACACACTCACTCGCGCACACACTCACTCGCGCACACACTCAGCCAGCACACTCGCAGACACGCACAGCCAGGCCCACACTCTCTCGCACAGCCAGCCCACACACTTACTCAGCCTCAGTGCCGACACTAAATGTTAGTGTGACGGGGCTTAAGACAGGAAGTGTTAAGCTCCCCTGTCACCTTGAAGGCAATTAGTTGAGTTAGGCAGCCGTGAGGCTTTAGTCGACCGACAACACATGGCATGATAGCAGGAGGGTACATCTAACCTAGCAGCTGTTGACAGAACAATAGCCAATGATGTGATTTTTATTTTTTATTTAGAAAGTTTTACCAGGAAGAATACATTGGCATCACATCCCCAGGACTTGAAAACGAGAGAAATAGCAAACTATACATGGCATGAACTCACCGGTATTGTTATAACACAAGGAAGAGATTGTCTGGGGGTAGTGAGAGGTTGTTTGTGGGGAAAGAGGGGCTTTATAGGGGAGCTAGGGTGGAGGTGAGAGGCTGAGTTGGGGGGGGCATGGGTGACCCTGAGAGGCTGTCGGGGGGGCATGGCTGGCAGGGTGGGGGCTAGGATTGCAGAGGATATTTGGGTGGCAGGTTGTTAGGGGGGCATGATTTTGCATCATGGGAAATGTCATCCACAACAATTCAATGTTTCTTTTGCATTTTTGTTAAGAGTCAACCAATTTGTATTGGCAAAGGAAATGTAGTTCAAAAAAGTTGGAGTGTCATTATTGGGGTCAGTGAAGTCACCTTTTGCCACCTTCTGTTGTTGGGCCACAAGTTGGGGCTTGCCCAGGATCCCATCAGTATTGAAGATGGCCCTGGTGGCCCCACAAATAAAAATCTTCAGATCCTCGGTGTCCAATCCAAGGTTGGAGGAATTGTTAATTATGTGGTGTATTTTGGTTTTGTGCTGCTCTAGGCCTGACCAAACTTGTGCCCCCCCTAAATCTAAATTTGCACCACCCCTTCCTGTCAAGACAGCTTCTTTTCCTGTTTAAGACCCACTGCATCATCTGTAAACTCCACCCCTTCGTCTTTAGGCTCCCACCTTTTCCTCTTAGAGTGCCTAATGGATGGATCTGAACTCAGACTTGACAATCTGCAACATCTACACTAAGTTTCCCAACCAAGAATAAGAATAGCTAACTAACTGTTAGTGGCCAGAAACCAGAAAGAAACAGAAAGTAAGATACAAAACACCATTATTAATAATAAATAGAAAAATGGTAAAAAAAAAAAAAAAAGTTAAAAATCCAGGCAAGCTGGGGTCAGGAATCAAAGTGAATAGTCAGATGAGCTGGAATCAGGAGAATGGAGATCAGCAGAGTCAGGAACAAAGCCAAAAGTCAGGCACCATGGTGGTTCCATCCTTCAAAAGTGCAAAAGTCATGGGAGGAATAAGCCTGGGGCTCAACCGTAGGGCGGATGAAAATCTCCTGTGCCCAGATTATGTTGTTTTGGTTCCTTGCATCACTTCTCCACTGACCACCACCATTCCAGTCCAGTGTCCTGCCAGACAGTTACCAGTCTCCATTATCAGTCCAATCACAGCTACCAGCACCTGGACCGTAACATTTCCAGCAGACCAAGTATTTGATGCACCCCCTAAGCACACTGGAATCAACAATGCGGTGTATTACATATTCCTCATGGTTATCCATGTGGATGTAGCACTGGGGTGGTGTAGCGTTTTCACACCAAGGGTTTCAAAAGGGAAATATGGAGTACGTTAGAGATGTGCATGCTATGGGGAAGATCAAGTGCATAGGCTACAGGATTAAACCTATAAAGTATACACTGAGCTGTAGGTTGCGGGAAAACAGCCAGACCCCCTCTCCGGCCTGAGAAGTTGGGGTTGATAGGAATTTATGGTCAGCCTAGACATAATAATTTGACATGGAGCATTGAAAGGATTCCTGAACCTGCACCCTAGTGGAATGGAGTTCCTGAGATTTTCTTCCAATGCTAGCATCTCCTGTGGCATGACCATGTCCGGCAACATGGATAGTTGAATCCCGTAGTTGGCCAATAATAGGGATAGCCGGGAAAAGGCATTAATAGCACTACTGTAGGCGAGCGCAGCCCAGGGTAGCAGTTCCCCATCATACATACAGAGCCCCAAAGGGGAAATGACCAGACTCAACCACACTGGCAAGGTTTAGTAATGCAGGCAATGATGGATATGCTGGAACCCAGGTGCTCAGAAAACAGTTGACAGAGCGGTAACACTTACTCATAAGCTAGATGTGAATCGCGTTGATTGTCTGCTGGTTCCTTGTATTTTGCACAGCTTTATGACCTACTGTTACACTTTATTAAAGATTAAATGATGTATTGAGTTTGGATCCAAGCATGCAGGAGTTGCTTTCTTCTTTCAGGAGATCTCCTTGCTTTCCTACCCTCTGACAGGTGTCACACGTCCGGCAATGTTGACAATTGTTTACGGTGACTCCGGACAAAAAAGGGGTGGAATAATATCTTCCTCCCGTGAGTCAATAACCCATTTTAATATATCCCAATATCTTACTGGCCTTCAGCGTTGGATCACAGTGCCAGCTGGAAGCTGCAAAGTCTATTGTCTACAATAACTCCCAAATCTTTTTCATTAGTAGATTTCCTAAAGGAAACAACATTTATGTTGCATTTTATTATTCTACCCAGAAAACATGATTTTACATTGAATATCATTTGCAGTCTATCTGCCCAGTTACACAATTTGTCCAAATCCTCTTACAGTGAAGACACATCCAGTTCAGACTTTATTACCCCACTTCATTTTGTGTCATCGGCAAACATTGAGACATGGCTTCCTATGACCACTGGGAGATTAGGAATAAATAAGTTCAAAAGAAGAGGACCAAAATCAAATTTCTTTTCTTACCAAATATTTTTGATAAATACAGTCACTCAGGGAAGGCCAGCTGCTAATAGCAGGAGATTTTAACAGCACTGTTGATTTTGAACCAGATTCTAGTTCTAAACAACCAACATCATAATCTGCAAAAAATGTAAACAGTTTCTTATGCTACTTCAGCAGAACTTTGTGTATGATACATAAAGGGGTAAATTTCCTACATCAAGCTACTTTATGTTTTACTCTTCAGTGCACAAAACTTTTTCCAGAATAGACTTCATCCTCACGGATGCACACACTCTTCAGAATGGACTACCCTTATGGGTGGGACCAGTCTAATGTGCTATTGGAGAGGTTTCCTCTGTAATGGTGCAGGCGAGCAAAAAACGGTGATTCCTCTCCCGAGTAGGTTACAACCTATAGGGCCGGCTATTTCAGCCTTTGCCCGTTCTCGCTGAGAGGGTGTGGGACCTTTGTTTTTTTGTGTCTTCAGAATGTAGTATCAATAGACATAGGGGCATGGCCAGACCATGAAATTAAATCTATCATAGCGATATTTCTAATTGACAACCCCATTAGAGGAAGCAGGGACGCCACCAGGAAATCCAGGGCTCCTTACTGAACAAATTTTCTGGGCCCCATACCTTTACTATCTCCCACTTGCCCCACCTACCCTCACAAGCATGTTATCCAGGTCTAGTGTAATATGGAGAGTGGTTGGGAGCAGTTGGTCAAATGCCAGTATTTGGCCATTCAATATGCCAGTATTTGGCCATTCAATATGCCAGTATTTAGCCATTTTAGCCACTCAGTATGCCAGGATTTAGCCATTCAATATGCCAGGATTTAGCCACTCCGTATGCCAGGATTTAGCCACTCCGTATGCCAGGATTTAGCCACTCCGTATGCAAGGATTTAGCCATTTAATATGGCAGAATTTATCTATTCAGTATGCCAGGATTTATCCATTTAGTATGCCAGGATTTAGCCACTCAAAATGCCAGGATTTAGCCATTCAATATGCCAGGATTTAGCCACTCAGTATGCAAGGATTTAGTCATTTAATATGCCAGGATTTATCCATTCAGGATAATTTAATATGGCAGGATTCAGTAATTTAATATGGCAGGATTTGGCCACTCAAAATGGCATTATTTTGCTTGTTTAATGCCACCCTCCTCCCCAGTACTTACCTCCTTGTTGCTCTCCGGTCGCATTTTTTTTTTAAACTTTATTGAAGCCCCGCGGCTGTAATAAAGTTAAAAAAGAAAAAAAAATGCGACCAGAGTTTCCCTCCTCCGTGCAGGAGGGAATACATTTGTTTTCGTCTGGCGTGACCTGGACCCGCGGGCCCGGGATTCCAGTATCACCCGTCACCCCCTGATGGCGGGCCTGACTCTGACTCACACTTACACATACAGAGTCACATTTACATTCACACAAAAGCAAGTAAATACGTTAGTTGCAATGTATAATGTCCAATTGTCCTTGAAGTAATACAACACAAGCGGTGGGAGTTGCCTTCGTTTGTCACGGACTTTTCCACTTCCGGTTTTCTCAAATCTTCATCACCCGAGTTGCGGAGTTACTCTGGCCGGCTTATATACCATCTAGAGCTCCGCTTCAACAGCAACTGAAGCCGGGATTGAAAGTCCGTTTCTGTTCACATACATTTACACCTCAAAGGATTTTATGTTGAACCAGTTCTTCATACATCTTCTTGTAAGTGTATATATCTGAAGCGCAATAAATCTATTGTAATACAGTACACACTATTTTCAGCTCCTTTTCTCTGTTTTTAGCTACAATCTCCAGAACAATATATTGCTTCTAAAACAAGGGATATCTGACTGCTTGTGTTGTATTACTTCAAGGACAATTGGACTTTATACATTGCAACTAACGTATTTACTTGCTTTTTGCTACAAGTGTATCTCTGCTTTATATTGTTTCAAAGTTCCATTTATTCTTTTTACTGCAGCTATTTTATTTTGTTTGCTTCTTGCTATATTCATTGTTATATTGGTTGTATCATTAATGGGCTATTTACGAATTGCTTATTTTTGCTTATCTGATATACATTGCTGTATTATTTTAATACTTTCTATTTCCACTATTATCATTTGATTTTTATTATTATTATTTTATTTTTTTTTTACCTATTATTCCCTTGTTATCCCTTTCTATGGCATTTATATCTTGCTATTAACCCATTGCTCTTTCCATTTTGGTAGCTTGGGAGTGTATCTATGTGTCTACTGGGCTAGTTCCTGTTGTTTTTCCGTTTTAATAGCGTATTTAGTGGTATACCTGTATAAGCTTAGGGTCATGTCTACAAATGCTCGCAGTTTAGTGAATAAGATCCATGAACTTGTGGTAATATTGGCAACTGAGAATTTAGATTTAGTGGCTGTTACTGAGACATGGTATAATGAAAAACATGACTGGGACATATCAATACCAGGGTACTCTTTATATAGAAAAGACCGAGAAGGTAAAAAAGGGGGAGGGGTTGCCCTGTATGGTGAGGGATAGCTTAAAATGTAACGTAATACAAGTTAGTGAGGCGAACATAGAGTCAGTATGGGTTACATTAGAATTTGGTAATCATATGGTAACTCAGGTAGGTGTGATTTATAGGCCCCCTGGACAAATAGAGGAGTTAGATAATCTACTAGTTGAGGAAATAGCTAAAATGACAATGAAGGGAGAAGTGATCATCATAGGTGACTTTAATCTTCTTGATGTGAACTGGAAATACAAAATACCGTATTTGCTTGATTATAAGACGACCCTGATTATAAGACGACCCCCCAAACTTTGGATATTCCTTTAGGAAAAAAACTAAAAGCCTGAATATAAGACTACCCTGTAGGAAAAAAGTTAAATTTGTATATATTCACATGTAAATTGCTTTTTTAATAAAATATATCAAAAAATGCATTTCTTGTGTTTATTTCCTTTTATGTGCCAATGCTGCCTCTCTCTTTCCCTTGCCCCCAGCTTTGTCTCACTCCCCCTCCCTTTGACCCCCCCCTCGCCTGTCTCTTCCCCCCCACGTTTCTCCCTCCCTTTGTTGCTCTGTCCCCCCTCCCTCTGTCTCTTCCCCCTTCCTGCTCTGTCCCCCCTCCCCTTGTTGCTCTGTCTCTTCCCCCCTCCCTCCCCTTGTCTCTGTCCCCCCCCCTCCCCCTGTCTCTCTGCCCCCCTACCTCCCCCTGCTCTCTGCCCCCCTCCCTCCCCCTGTCTCTCTGCCACCCTCCCTCCCCCTTACCTCAATCCCTGAAAAAAACCTTGTCTTATAATCAAGCAAATACGGTAGCTACTTGCGCCAGGAGTACGCATATCCTAAACTCCCTACTGGGATTATCTCTAAAACAAGTAGTGGAGTAGCCAACTCAAAAGCAGGCCATACTAGACTTAGTGTTCACAAATGGAGATTTGTTATCAGATATTACTGTAGGTGAAAGTTTAGGATCTAATGATCACCAGACAGTGTGGTTTAATATAAGAACAGTGACGCACAAAAGTTTTAGATTTTAGAAAAACAGACTTTTCTAAAATTAGATTAGGTGTAAAGGAGTCATTATCAGACTGGAGCAATTTAAATGGAGTCCAGGAGAAATGGGATTATCTAAAAGTTGCACTACTGAAGGCAACAGAAAATTGCATAAGGCTTGTCAGTAAGAGCAAAAAATTTAAGAAACCACTGTGGTACTCTGCAGAGGTGGCTAAAATAGTAAAAAATAAAAAGCTAGCATTTAGTAATTATAAAAATACTCAGAGTGAGGAAGATAGAAAGATCTATAAGAGTAGGCAGAAAGAGGCAAAGCAAGCTATAAGAGCTTCCAAAGCACACACAGAAGAGACTATAGCCCAGTCAGTGAAAAAGGGGGATAAAACATTTTTTAGATACATAAATGAGAAAAGGAAAGTAAAACAAGGATGCTATGTAGAAGAGGATAAAGGCTTAGCAGACTGTCTTAATGAATATTTTTGTTCAGTTTTTACAAATGAAAATGAGGGTAAGGGACCTCATTTAGGGAAAAAGACTAATGAGTCTTTTGATGCATGTAAGTTTACAGAGGAAGAGGTTTTACTTCAGCTGTCTAAAGTAAAGACAAATAAGTCGATGGGACCTGATGGGATACATCCAAAGTTATTAAAAGAACTTAGTGGTGTACTAGCAAAACCGTTAACAGATTTATTTAACCAATCATTGTTAACGGGAGTAGTTCCAGAAGATTGGAAATTAGCGAATGTTGTGCCCATTCACAAGCAAGGGTAGAAGGGAGGAGGCGGGCAACTATAGACCAGTAAGTCTTACTTCAGTAGTGGGGAAAATAATGGAAACCTTGTTAAAGAATAGGATTGTTGAACAGTCGCTTGGATTTCAAGATCAGAGACAGCATGGGTTTACTTCAGGGAGATCATGCCAAACTAATCTTATTGATTTTTTTGATTGGGTCACTAAAATAATAGATCAGGGTGGTGCAGTAGACATTGCTTACCTAGATTTCAGTAAGGCTTTTCACACTGTCGCACATAGAAGGCTTATCAATAAACTGAAATCTTTGAGTTTGGATTTCAATATTGTTGAATGGATTAGACAATGGCTGAGTGACAGTCAACAGATTGTTGTAGTCAATGGGGTATATTCGATGCAAGGTCTTGTTACTAGTGGGGTACCTCAGGGATCTGTACTTGGACCCATTCTCTTTAATATTTTTATTATCGATATTGCAGAAGGTCTTGTTGGCAAAGTATGTCTTTTTGCTGATGATACAAAGATTTGCAGCAGGGTTGATATTCATGGAGGGATAAGCCAAATGGCAAATAATTTAGCTAAACTAGAAAAATGGTCAGAGCAGTGGCAACTGACATTTAATGTGGACAAGTGCAAGATTATGCACCTTGGGCGTAAAAAACACAAAAGCAGAATATAGACTATTTGGTACAGTCCTAACCTCAACATCTGGGGCAAGGGATTTAGGAGTAATAATTTCAGAGGACTTGAAGGTAGGTAGGCAATGCAATAGAGCAGCAGGAAATGCTAGCAGAATGCTTGGTTGCATAGGGAGAGGTATTAGCAGTAGGAAGAGGGAAGTGCTCATGCCATTGTACAGAGCACTGGTGAGACCTCACTTGGAGTATTGTATGCAGTACTGGAGACCGTATCTTCAGAAGGATATTGATACTTTGGAGAGAGTTCAGAGAAGGGCTTCTAAACTGGTTCATGGGTTGAAGGATAAAACTTACCAGGAAAGGTTAAAGCATCTTAACATGTATAGCTTGGAGGAAAGACGTAACAGGGGGGATATGATAGAAACATTTAAATACATAAAAGGAATCAACACATTAAAGGAAGAGAGTATATTTAAAAGAAGAAAAACTACCACAACTAGAGGACATAGTCTTAAATTAGAGGGGCAACGATTTAAAAGTAATATCAGGAAGTATTACTTTACTGAGAGGGTAGTTGATGTATGGAATAGCCTGCCAGCAGAAGTGGTAGAGGTAAACACAGTCAAGAATTTTAAGCATACGTGGGATAGACACAAGGCTATCATAGCTATAAGACCGGAAACGGGGGACTAATAAAAGTACTCTATGTTTCTGTGTTTCTACACTCCTCCCCAATTTTAGATCAGCCGTTTGCTATCCCATTTTTTACTTTTCCTTTAAGGTCTAGTTATTTCGTTTATTGAATGCGCATTGGCTGGACGGGAACGCACAACGCTTCCCTCACCGCCATGGACCTGCAGCATCGGGAGACAGAGCAGCAGCGAGGAGGTAAGGAAGGGGGGAGGAAGAGGGTGGCTAAATCCTGGCACATTGAGAGGCATAATCCTGGCATATTGAGGGGCATAATCCTGGCATACTGAGTGGCATAATAATCCTGGCATATTGGGTGGCATAATCCTGGCATATTGAGGGGCATAATCCTGGTATATTGTGTGGGAAAATCCTGTCATATTGAGTGGCATAATAATCCTGGCATATTGGGTGGCTAAGTCCTGGCATATTGAGAGGCATAATCCTGGCAAATTGTGTGAGAAAATCCTGGCATATTGAGTGGCATAATTATCCTGGCATATTGGGTGGCTAAGTCCTGGCACATTGAGGGGCATAATCCTGGCATATTGTGTGGGAAAATCCTGGCATACTGAGTGGCATAATAATCCTGGCATATTGAGTGGCATAATAATCCTGGCACATTGAGAGGCATAATCCTGGCATATTGAGGGGCATAATCCTGGTATATTGTGTGGGAAAATCCTGTCATATTGAGTGGCATAATAATCCTGGCATATTGGGTGGCATAATCCTGGCATATTGAGGGGCATAATCCTGGCATATTGTGTGAGAAAATCCTGGCATATTGAGTGGCATAATTATCCTGGCAAATTGGGTGGCTAAGTCCTGGCACATTGAGGGGCATAATCCTGGCATATTGTGTGGGAAAATCCTGGCATACTGAGTGGCATAATAATCCTGGCATATTGAGTGGCATAATAATCCTGGCACATTGAGAGGCATAATCCTGGCATATTGAGGGGCATAATCCTGGCATACTGAGGGGCATAATCCTACAGCGATTATTTTAGTGGGTGCTATACTACATATTTGTACCCTGCCCTGAGACCAGTGCCACAGAGAGTGCACTTGCAACTGCATGTGTGCCAGGCACATGACTTTAATCCTGTTCTGTTAGCTCAGTGGGCAACATCTAGGCATTTTTAAATACTGAAATTTGTTGGTGTTAAATATTACATTTGTGTCCTGCACTTCATATCTGAGAGTCAAATAGAACAGTCCAATAGTGTGCTTATAGCGCACTTTGAAAAATTCTAATTGTTTTGGGTGCTAAATAGCAGGGCTGATCATAGAGTCTTGGGTGCCTGGGTGCAGGCTTTTTTGGGGAGCCCCAAGGCGTGGCTATATTACTAACCCCTCCCCTTTTCAAATGTCCACTCCAAATATGCCTACTGACACACAAATGCGTTCAAACCTGCCTCTCTCACACTCAAATCCTGTCACTCACTCAGATACATACACATGTAAACCTGGCTCTCTCAAACTCCCAACTTGCCACTCACTCATACACACAAGTGTAAACACAGCTCTCTCAGACTCCCATCCTCCCACTCACTCAGACACACACACACACACACACACACACACACACACACACACACACACACACACACATATTAACCCAGCTCTATCACACTCCCATCATGCCAATCACTCAGGCACAAACGTGTGAACCAGTCTCTCACATGCCCAACCTGCCCTCTCTCAGACACACACACGTGTAAACCCGTCTCTCTCACACACCCACCATGCCACTCAAGAAGGACCACACGTGTAAACCAGTAACTCACATTCCCAAGCGACCACTCACTCTCACACACACGTGCAAACCTGGCTCTCTCCCACTCACTCAGGCACACATGTGTAAACCAGACTCTCACATGCACATCATGCTACTCACTCAGGGACATAAGTTTAAACCTTTATCTCTCATATGAACATTCTACCTCTCACTCACACACACTCACGTGTAAACGTGCAACATTCTTACACCCACACCCACACACACTATGCTTATGCTACTCACTCAGGCACATGTGTAAAGCTAATTCTCACAGATGTGTGTATATATATAATGTTTTTGTTCAGAAAAAAGGGGTTTTCTAAAACCTGGGGAGATTGGCTGAGGTTTGTTCTTTTTACCCACCTCATAAACAAGAGATACCACAAAAACATTTAAAACATATTTATGCATTTGCATGCAATTCTGCTAACACAATCATTTTTCATCATGTTTTATTCTCCACATTCACAGCCTAGGCAATATTTAGGATTACAGAGTCCCTTTAACAAAATGTGTATTTGGTTTATTTTTTCCATTGCAAAATAGAATAACTATAGGACTTTACTCATGAAAGAGAATTGCAAGGAACTGAGATGGGAATTTCAGTTTAGGCCAAAGTAGCAGATTTGGAAAAGTTCTCCCATTCAGTTGAAGGAGAGAATTATTACAACTCTGCTACTTTGGCCTTACGTTTGGCCATGCTTTATAGATGAATATGGGTTTAAAACTATAAAAGATGTAGTACATATGGATTTTTAATTCCATAAATTATGTGTATGTACGTTTATTGTATATAAAGATACTAAATATAAATAGAGGAAACCTCAAATATGTATTCAAGAACTATAAATTAAAATACCAAAACTTTATATTATAAAAAAAAAAGGAGCTAAAAACAGTGGAAACCCAGTGGGATGTACTAACTAATATTGTTGCATTACATATGAAGAGAGAATGTGTTTAATCACTATTATTCATACTGAATGTGATAATCTTGTGTGAAAATAAAAACAATACCATCATCTTATATTAATTTTTATTTTCACACTAATCACATTCAATATGAGTAATATAGATTAAATACATTCTCTCTTCATATGCAATGCAGCAATATGATTGAAAGGCAAGAAAACATTTTAATGCTCATTTATAATTTAAATATAATAATAAGAAAATTTACCTGGGTCTATGTCTATCTCCTACTGGGATTACTTTTTGCCAGTTTGTCACTATGAGAAGGATCTGCTCCTCGTAGCTCCTCCTCTTATACACCTAAAAGGATAGAGGAGGAGCTATCCTCTACTGTTATTGGCTATTACAGGTGCAGAGGCGGGGTCATGTGAGCTTTAACATTGGCTCATCCGGACTATATCATTGGCTAGAAGGCGCGCTGCCTTCAAAAACATTTTGTCAGCAGCGCCTACAGCAAGGCGCCCGCTGTCCAGTCTGCTCTTTTGATGGGAGCGCTGCGCTTGCTATGTACGCAAGCGATGCATGCTCCTCACAGTGCCTCATACCTTCTACTTTCATTGGCGCCTGGGCGCGGTGCACCCCGTGCACCCGCCCAGGATCGGCCCTGCTAAATAGTACATTTGCGTCTTGCGGTGCACTTCATATCTGAGAGTTAAATAGAACAGTGCAATACTGTGCTTACAGTGCACTTTGAAAAATTCTGGCTACCTCCTCCTACTCCTCCAACGCCGCTTCCACCTACACCGCCACGGTCACTGCCTCCTTAACCTATGGGTCACTTAGTATAAACTGAAAGAGAATACCCTGCAGTCCAACCCTCTCTCAAATGGATAATTCTGTTGATCCTCCTGGCAGCCATGTTTTAGATTTAGATTTATGTTTTTCCAAAGATAAAATCAAAAATTCCATCTAGTGCTATTTTATGGCTCAGATGTATTCGTAATTTGTATGTATTTTATGTTATTTTAAGTTATTTCCCTATCCACATTTGCTTGCAGGGCACTTGTCCTACTCTTACCCACATTTTACTTCATTTAGCTGCCCTCTAGCCCTTTCCAGGACTTTTTTGAGGCATTTTAGCGGCCAAAAGTTCGTGTCACCATTGACTTCAATGGGGTTCGGGGTCAAGTTCGAGCACGGACCCGGACATTTTTCGGAACCTGCCGAACCCGAACATCTAGGTGTCCGCTCAACTCTAACTGCGACCATTACGTCACATTTAGTCAAATCCAGTGGCTGTGTTTCCCTCCTCCGTGCAGGAGGCAGGACTGCACGGAGGAGACATCCGGAGACACGGAGCAGTGGCCAAGTACTGGGGAAGGGGAGGACAGTGCTATGTTACGAGCATAGTAACTTAATGGGCAAATTGGCTGGGGCATATTACTGGCACAATATTACTGGCATCTTAATGGCACAATAATACTGGCATCTTAATGGCACAATATTACTGGTATCTGAATGGTACAATATTACTGGCATCTGAATGGCACAATATTACTGGTATCTTAATGGCGCAATATTGCTGGCATCTTAATGGTGCAATAATACTGGCATCTGAATGGCACAATAATGATGGCATCTCAATGGCACAATATCACTGGCATCTCAATGGCACAATATCACTGGCATCTCAATGGCACAATAATAGCATCTTAATGGCACTATTACTGGCATCTTAATGGCACACTATTACTTGCATCTTAATGGCACAATAATACTGGCATCTTAATGGCACAATAATACTGGCATCTTAATGGGCAAATTGGCTATGGCATCTGAATGGCACAATAATACTGGCATCTTAATGGGCAAATTGGCTGTGGCATCTGAATGGCACAATATTACTGGCATCTGAATGGTTCAATAATACTGCCATCTGAATGGCACAATAATGGCATCTAAATGGTACAATAATACTGGCATCATAATGTGCAAATTGGCTGGGCATCTTAATGGCACAATAATACTGGCATATTAATGGCACAATATTACTGGCATCTGAATGGCACAACAATACTGGCATCTTAATGGCACAATATTAATAGCATCTCAATGGCACAATATTACATGCATCTTAATGGCACAGTAATACGTGCATCTTAATGTTATCTCGTTGTCTCTCCTTCCCCTCCCCCATCTCTGTTCTCGCTTCCCCTCCTCCCCTCAAATCTGTTCTCTCTCCCCCTCCTCCCCCATATCTGTTTTCTCTCCTACTCCCCATATTTGTTCTCTCCCCCCCCCCCTCCTTATCCAAATCGTGTAGGTGCAATATGAGTGCAAGCCAAGTGATGTGGGTGCAAAGTGATTGTAGCATGTTAATTGGTACCTGACAGTGGCTTATTTTAATTGGCAAAGTTAAGTGATGCTGTGGCATGTTCTGTGGGGCAAAATAATATGTACTATGGGGAAAGTGACACTGGCTTGTTGTGTGGGGCATTGACACTGTGGCATGCCAGATCGTGTAGGTGCAAGCTAAGTGTTATGGGTGCATGGCAAGTGCTGTGGCTACTCTATTGGGCTGTGTTAAGTCCTTTAGGTGAAATGTGGGTTCAGAGAAAGGAATAAAAACAAGGAATGCAATGTTTCAATAACATTTTTATTACATATGAAAATAGTTGAATATAATATTGAAAAATTCAAATAAGTATAAATGCAACGAGAGAGAGAGAGAGAGAGATGTCTATATGTATTGTTTTAGAATTGTACAATTGTCACCTCGTGGGGCTCCTGTGTGTCGTATAATTAATGGCAGTCCCATGTCTGACATAAATAATGGGGCTCTGGTGTGGCATAATTTATGATGCTCTGGTGTGGCATAATTTATGGGGCTCCTGTGTGTGTCATAGTTATGGGGCTCCTGTGTGTGGCATAGTTAATGGGCTCCTGTGTGTGACATAATTTGTGGGGCTCCTGTATGTTGCATATTTAATGGGCTATCTGACTAGCATTACTAAGGAATCTGTTTGGCATGGTATTGGAGGAAATCCTAGGGGGTGACAACATGAGTTACCGCACAGGGTGACACCAACCCTAGTGACGCCTCTGCTTTTACTGAAACTTCTAATCTGTACTTTGGAGGAAAGTAGGAATATACACTAGCTGACACTGAACATAGTAGCCTCCTTCAAGGTGCATTAACGTCACACATGAAAACAACATATTACATCATGTGAAGGTCTGTTGTCATTAGACTATGCTAGGACATAAAAAGAGCCCCTAGATGTCACTAGAGCTGTTTGTATCTTGTATACCTCATGTCTTGTACAGTTACGCTTTCGTCCATTCCGACGAAAATGTTATTTATTACTGCATTCGTTTCAGACTAAATTCGTTCATTGTTTTCGTTTCGTTTTATTCGTTCGTACGAATCAATTGACCTACAAATTCCATAAACCGAAAGTCTACAAGCCGAATGTCTTTCAGTTTATAGAATACTTGTAATGCTATTGGTATTCTATAAACCGAAATAGAGTCCTCATTCATACGAATTGACCTATTTGTATGAATGGGGACTCTATTTCGGTTTATAGAATACCAAAGCATTACATGTATTCCATAAACCGAAAGTCTATAAACCGAATGTCTTTCGGTTTATAGACTTTCGGTTTATGGAATACATGTAATGCTATTGGCTTTCTATAAACCGAAATAGAGTCCCCATTTATAAGAATTTCTTATGAATGGGGACTCTATTTCGGTTTATAGAAAGCCAATAGCATTACATGTATTCCATAAGCCAAAAGTCTATAAACTGAACAACTTTCGGTTTATGGAATGTGTAGGTCAATTGATTCGTACGAACGAATAAAACGAAACGAAAATAATGAACAAAT